>CM076451.1:1790839-1973339 GCA_038419695.1 Scomberomorus guttatus
TCTCTCTCTGTCTCTCTCTCTCTCTCTCTCTCTCTGTCTCTCTGTCTCTCTCTCTCGCTCTCTCTCTGTCTCTGTCTCTCTCTTTCTCTCTCTCTCTCTCTCTCTGTCTCTCTCTCTCTGTCTCTCTCTCTCTGTCTCTGTCTCTCTCTTTCTCTCTCTGTCTCTCTGTCTCTCTCTCTCGCTCTCTCTCTGTCTCTCTCTCTCTCTGTCTCTCTCTCTCTTCTCTCTCTCTCTCTCTCTCTCTCTCTCTCTCTCTGTCTCTCTCTCTCTCTGTCTCTCTCTCTCTCTCTCTCTCTCTGTCTCTCTGTCTCTCTCTCTCGCTCTCTCTCTGTCTCTCTGTCTCTCTCTCTCTCTCTCTCTCTGTCTCTCTCTCTCTCTGTCCTCTCTCTCTCTCTGTCTCTCTCTCTCTCTCTCTCTCTCTCTCTCTCTCTGTCTCTCTCTCTCTCTCTGTCTCTCTCTCTCTCTCTCTCTCTCTGTCTCTCTGTCTCTCTCTCTCGCTCTGTCTCTCTCTCTCTCTCTCTCTCTCTCTCTCTCTCTCAGATGTCGACGAGTGCATCTCATCCGAGGGTTCAGTTTGTGGGTCACAGCGGTGTGAGAATACGATTGGTTCATACCGCTGTCTCACTTCCTGTGAGCCGGGCTACCAGGTCACACATACGGGCAGGTGTGCCGGTGAGTCTGACTGCACACGAACCTCTATACGTTCACACACACCCTGTCAGTACCCACACTGATGGATACAGTTACAGCATGAAGTTTCCTGTCACAGGTTGTCCTATTTGTTTTTACTTTCTTTCACATCGAACAGGAAGTTTTGATTTTGTGTCTCTCTTCTCTCTCAGACATTGATGAGTGTGTGAATAAGACGGTGTGTGGGGATCACGCCACCTGTCAGAACCTTTTAGGAACCTACCAATGTGTGTGTGACCTGGGCTTCACCTCCACCCCCGACGGGAAGGCCTGTGTTGGTGCGTGTGTTTGTCTTCAGCCACAACTACTGCTGGTTTACTTTATGAAAATTCATGTAGAAGCTGGAAACAAACGTCACTCTACAAAATGCTAAAGAAATAAAATGAACTCCACTCCAGGAAGGAAGGAAGGAGAGTGAGTCTCAGATTAAACTCGGAGGCTGTATTCACAAACATCCTGAGGCTAAAAGCAGCTCCTCAGTCTGAGAGAAGTTAAAAGAAGTCCAGATGATCAGATGAGTCATTGACCTGCTTACAGTCAGTCAGCTGCTGCTGCAGGTAATCAGCCTCACTGTTAGAGGTCTGGAAAATACAACAATGACAAACTTTTAAAAGCATATTTAGGTTGAGTTAATAAAGATCCTATCAGCTCACCAACAAATCAAAACAATCCAGTAATGATAGATGATAGTTTCCACAACTCGTCTCTGCTGTGACGCTTAAAAATGCAGTTTGCAGCTGATTAACTTGGAATATGTCAGCTGCCTGTTTGTTACGTGCTGCTAGGTGTTTGATGCCAGATACAATCTACAGGACACATCAGTGTCTTTCTTTCTTTCTGTCTGTGTATTCATTCTTTCATTTAACTGTCACTCACACAGGCGGGTCACCTGTTCAACCAATCACTGTGCAGATAGTGATTGAGTTTATTCATTAAACATGACATCATCCATAGAAACGGGGTCAACCATAACAAACTTTTAAGAGCATATAATCCAGTAACACAATGCTTTTCTTACATTACAGATTTACCTTAAAAGTATTTACCCCCGTGTTGTTTTAAGTTTTTCATGTTTAGCTGTAAATATGTTCTTTTCTTTTATTTTCTGATTAAACAATTCTCTTAGCTCAGAGTTCTCAGTTCCTGACTCAAAATGTCTCTCAGCAGCTTTGTGAACCAGTATTTAGGACACCAGATAAGTTCCTTTGTGAATACGCCCCCTGGTGTTCAGGTGTCAACACAGCAGGCAGGAGAGTGA
The DNA here is from genome assembly GCA_038419695.1 of Scomberomorus guttatus. Classification (NCBI taxonomy): domain Eukaryota; kingdom Metazoa; phylum Chordata; class Actinopteri; order Scombriformes; family Scombridae; genus Scomberomorus; species Scomberomorus guttatus. The sequence goes on from CM076451.1 coordinate 1,792,788, forward strand.
ACATGTTAGCCAGTAAATGACAGCAGCATGTTGCTTTTATCCTGAGTGAAACTATTTCACAAATCCAATGACAGGGATTATTATGTTTCATCATACAAAAGAAGAAATAACACATTTACAGCTGAAAATGAAAAACTAAAAACAATGCAGGGAGTAAATAACTTCATAAACACAAGAATTTAAAAAAGGTAAGAGGGTAAATCTGGGTAAAGATGTGAAATAAAGGAAGGACTTTCATTTGTGAATGTGCTGTTTTGCTATAATAAAAAGTAAGAAAAGTATGTCCAAAAAAAAGTTTTGATGCTGCAGTTCACAGGAAGAACGCATCAATATCAGAGCTATTCTAATGTAACATTGCACAGTGGAAAGACAGAATGTTGTTCTGAAACAAAGTTTTAATAATTATTTCTTCCTGTGTTTTCTATGTGAAAATCAGTCAACACTGAGTTTAATAAACATAGATGTGATCAGAGAAAAAGGTCGGTGCATTCACACAGTTATTAGACTCTAATGGAACGTGTTTTCTTCTGTATTTAATCTCAATAATAATATCAGTTTGCTTTATTGGCATGACATGTGAAGACATTTGTTTTGTCAAAGCATAGAAGAAAAAGAAAACAATGACTTCTCTGTCTGTGTGTCTCAGATAAGGACGAATGTGTGTCCCTGCCGGGTGTTTGTGGTTCGGCTCGCTGTGAGAATGTGGAGGGATCCTTCATGTGTGAGTGTGACAGACAGGGAGAGGAGTTCGACACCACGATCAGGAAGTGTGTCATCACTGCGCGACAAGGTACACACACACACACACACACACACACACGTAAACATATCATGGTGATGATTTAGACTTTGTTTTCTGTAGCAAAGATGTTTTATGCTCTTCTGTGCAGTGTGTGTTGTCTGTGTGATTACTGTTATAAGTCTGATGCTTCTTCCTGACTGTCAAAGACTTAACAATCTGTGCCAGTTTCTGTGTTCTGTCCAGTCTTTGGAGGTTTCAGCTTGTCTTCAGGTTTGTCCCCATCTTAAAACTCAGAATACCTCTACTGTGCTGTTTTCATGTGAAAGTGATCTGCATCCACACTGACAGCGTTTCCAGGTGGTTTAGTAGAGACGTCCACAGTGAAACACCTGACAACAGAAAGCTGTCATCTTTGCTGTCACACAGACAGCACAGACAGTCTGTTACTCCGCTGAGTGTCAGCCTGTTCAACCTCCGTTCAGTCTCCTCCTGCTCTCTCTGATCACCATCACGCTGTTTTAAAGCAGCAATATAGTTGCTCTCTTTTACATATTTTTCTGTTTCTTTTGTCAGACAACTGAACAAATGTGAGATAGTGATTTTAATCGCAGCTCATTAAATGTTGACGTCGTCTAACTAAATCCAGGTTAATGACAACAGCTCTGCTGCATTTTCAGCTTCATTGACATCTAAAGTGATCAGAGAGAGGATATGAGGCGATATAAAGTCCAGCTTGTGTCATTGTTTTGCAAAAGCTCAGTTTCCCCTGTACACACTGAAATACAAAGCCGCATTTCTACACACTTGGAAAAGCTCAGTTTTGGGTAAGAAAATCACCATTTTACTGTGGACAGAGGGCTGAAACAGTGAGAAAAATAAATAAAAACAAATTTCCCCAGTGTTGTGTGGAGGGACTCTTAGATTTAAGGTGACCACAGAGAAACCTTCCAACTCTGCAGATACATCATTCTGCACAGAAAAGAGGGAACAACAAGATAAACAACAAACTACACTCATATTATTATTATTAATCTCCTTTCTTCCACAGGAGACAGAGACTCTTTTCTATCCTCCTCCTCCTCTTCCTCCTCTTTCTCCTCCTACATTGTCAGTGAGGTGGATTCGGCTCCGGTGGTGCTCTCCCTCCCTGAGGAGGACCCCGGCGAGCTGAGGGAGTGTTACTACAACCTGTCGGAGCGGGGAACCTGCAGCCTGCTGGCCACCAACACCAGCCAGCAGGAGTGCTGCTGCACGGTGGGGGAGGGCTGGGGGCTGGGCTGCCAGTACCACACCTGCCCCTCCATCGGCACAGGTGAGACACAACACACGGGAAGTTCATTAGAGCCTGGGGACGAAGGCAAAGGAAGGAAGGGAAAAGTGTCTGCTGACATTGATGGTGGTGGGAGAGGGTTTAAATATGGAGGTAACGGCGCACATTTTCAGACATACAGTATATATTTATATGTGTATATTATTGTACATATGAAAAGTGACAGAAATTGTTGTGTTTCTGACATTTTGTAGACCAAATGATTCTTTGATTAATTGAGAAAATAATGTACAGATTAACTGATGATGAAAATGATTGTTAGTTGCAGCCCTAGTTATAGGTTCAGATTGATTCGTCTCTCATGTCTGCACGCTAAGTTTGAAGCCACAACCAGCAGCCTGTTAGCTTAGCATAAAGACTGGAAACAGATGGAAACAGCTAGCCTGGCTCTGTCCAAAATAAGAAAATCCACCTACCAGCACCTCTAAAACTCACTGATTAACATGTTACATCTTGTTTGTTTACCAAAGTGTGAAAGCTGTTTTATGGAAGTTACTGTATATGTATCTCTTGGCTCTTAAGCAGTTGCCAGGCAACCAGCAGGCAGTTACTGCTCCTGACATGTTGGAAGTGTTTCAGGTCCAACGTCAGCAGACTGAAATCATGACGTTTATGTAAAAGTGACTCAGCTACTTATACGTATAGACATGAGACCACAGTTTTTTAACAAGGTCTGAAAAGGGTCAAATAAACGTCCCACAGTTAAATCCCCCCTATCTTCCCATCTTATCAAAGCAGGCAAACCAGTTGCATTTTTGTAGAATGATCTCATAATCCTTAGTCTCGTGTTTCATTCTGTCCAGCAGTTTGTGTGTTGTCATAAACACTGCAGTCTGTCCATCAGAGCTTCAGAGGTGTTTTTTAGTTTATTATCTGACAGTTCAAAGTTGCTCTGTGTTCTGAATGTTTCTGTGCAGCCGAGTTTGAGTCTCTGTGTCCCAGTGGGAGAGGATATATTACTACATCAGATGGAGCCTACAGAGGTACACACACACACACACACACAGTACATAAAAAAGCAGATATGACTGCCTGGCTTTAAAAGCTGATTCATATTTACAGAAAAGTCTAAAGTGACACATGAATGCTGTGATTTTACACTCTTAACTTAGTTTAAAGGTTAAAGAGTCATAACTCAGTCAAATCAGGGGTCTGTACCAAGAAGCAAGTTCAACTAAATCTCCGTTCACACAGGATGAACACCACAGCGGGAGGTGGGGGAAGAAATAATTGAATCATTTTAACCACAGGGAAATAGATCTGGTTTGTATTAGACATGAACATTCAGCAGGACAAAGCCAAAAGAGAAAGCCAAAAGCCTCCCCAGGGTGGCATCGGAGAGCTGAAGATGAAGCAAAGATACTGCATGAGGTGAAGAAGAGTCAAAAATCCTTCTCGGAGTCATAACTCAGTCAAATCTGAACACACAGACACGCACAGATTTGTTTTTGTACCAGTAATATTCCCTCTTGTGTAGAAAGAATCATCCATCCATCTTGGATCGCCATAATAAACTATTTGAATGGCTTTCCTGGATCCATATGTTTAAATGTGTTGTATGAGCCAAAAGGGTAAGGCTTATTAAAACGTGGGTCTTACACTGGTAGTTTTGCCCAGATATTTCTATCAGTAATAATAACTTTGTACTCACCAAGTTAACATGTGAGATCTGTGAACACTGACATCACTAAAATGAAGAAACATGAGCAGACGGCTGGAAACAAACCAACAGTTTATCCAGATGATCTAAACCACATTATTTGGAGGTCAAACTGAAAATGTCCACACAGATATGGCAGGTCAGGTAGTGGGTCTGTAGACTGACGGATGTTAACAGACAGGTCTCAGTTTTACTGTTGACCTTCATTTTGTCTTCCACATAGGCTTATCTAACCTGGAGGTTTGTTGAACAGCTATAAAATGCGACTTGCATTGTAATAAAGCTGAATTTGAATTTGTTTTAAATATATTCAATTTTATTTATTTTCAATTTTATTTATATAGCGCCAAATCACAACAAAAGTTATCTCAGGGCACTTTACACATCGAGCAGGTCGAGACCGTACTCATTTATTTAGAGACCCAACAATTCCCCCCATGAGCAGCACTTGGCGACAGCAGCAAGGAAAAACTCCCCTTTAACGGGAAGAAACCTCAAGCAGAACCGGCTCTAGGTGGGCGGCCATCTGCCTTGACCGGTTGGGTTTACAGAGAAAGGAGGAGGGAGGGGGACGGGGGAAGGGGAGAGGGGGGGTGGGGTGGAGAGAGACACAGAGAAGCATAATAACAACAACAACAATAACCATAACAGCAGTAATATAAGTAGAGCTATGACTTTATAATAGTAATAGGAATAATATCAGTAGCAGAAATGGAAGCAGGACATCCACAGGACCACGCCACAGTCCCCACAGCCGTGGCCCACCGTTCAGGCACTGGATCGTCCTGTGAGACGAGAGAGCACAGAGACTCCGGGGAAGAAGTCAAGTTAGTAACATGCATTAATGGTACATGAAAGCATACAAATGGAGAGGAGGAGGAGGAGAGAGGAGCTCAGTGCATCATGGGAAGTCCCCTGGCAGTCTAGTCCTATAGCAGCATAACTGGGGGCCGGTCCAAGGCGAGCCTGGCCGGCCCTAACTATAAGCTTTATCAAAAAGGAAAGTTTTAAGCCTACTCTTAAACGTAGAGAGGGTGTCTGCCCCCCGGACTGAATCTGGAAGATGGTTCCACAGGAGAGGAGCCTGATAGCTGAAGGCTCTGCCTCCCATTCTACTTTTAGTTATTCTAGGAACCACAAGTAAGCTGCATTTTGGGAGCGCAGTGCTCTAGTGGGGTAATAAGGTACTATGAGCTCTTTAAGATATAGAGGCGCCTGACCATTAAGAGCTTTATAAGTAAGGAGAAGTATTTTAAATTGTATTCTGGATTTTACTGGAAGCCAATGTAGCGAAGCTAAAATAGGAGAAATATGATCTCTTTTCCTAGTTTTTGTTAGTACACGTGCAGCTGCATTCTGGACCAGCTGGAGAGTCTTTAGAGACTTGTTAGGGCAGCCTGACAATAAAGAATTACAATAATCCAACCTAGAAGTAACAAATGCATGGACTAGTTTTTCTGCATCTTTTTGAGGCAGGATGTGCCTGATTTTTGCTATATTACGGAGGTGAAAAAAAGCAGTCCTTGAAATGTGTTTTATATGATGGCTGAAGGACATATCCTGGTCAAAGATAACTCCCAGATTCCTTACGGTGGAGCTGGAGGCCAAGGTAATGCCATCCAGAGTAGCTATGTCATTAGATAATGTGTTTCTAAGGTGTTGAGGGCCAAACACAATAACTTCAGTTTTGTCTGAGTTCAGTAGCAGAAAATTGGCGGTCATCCAGGTCTTTATGTCCTTAAGGTACACTTGAAGTTTAGTTAACTGATTTAATTAATCTGGCTTCATTGATAAATATAATTGGGTATCATCAGCGTAGCAATGAAAATTTATGGAGTGTTTCCGAATAATATTACCTAAAGGAATCATATATAAGGTGAACAGTATTGGTCCAAGCACAGAACCTTGTGGAACTCCGTGTCTTACTTTTGCGTGGATGAAGGATTCATTGTTAACATGTACAAACAGAAGTCGATCTGATAAATAGGATTTAAAGCAGCTTAATGCAGTTCCTTTAATACCAATTAAATGTTCCAGTCTCTGTAACAGGATGTGATGGTCAATGGTGTCGAATGCAGCACTAAGATCTAACAAGACAAGTACAGAGAGAAGTCCTTTGTCCGATGCAGTTAGGAGGTCATTCGTAACTTTCACCAATGCTGTCTCTGTGCTATGATGCTCTAAAACCTGACTGAAAATCCTCAAATATACTATTGTTATGCAGAAAGGCACATAACTGATTGGCAACTGCTTTCTCGAGGATCTTAAGGAGAAAGGGAAGGTTAGATATGGGTCTGTAGTTGGCTAAAACACCTGAATCCAGTGTAGGCTTCTTAAGAAGAGGTTTAATTACAGCTACTTTAAAGGACTGTGGTACATAGCCTGTTACTAGAGACAGATTGATCATATCTAGTAAAGAAGTGCTAACTAAGGGTAAGACTTCCTTAAGCAGCCTAGTTGGGACGGGGTCCAAGAGACAGGATGATGGTTTAGATGATTGAAATCATTGAAGTTAGTTAAGGAAAAGGTCGATTGGAGAGAAACAGTCTAAATATATATCAGGTTTTGCAGCTGTTTCTAAGGTTCCTGAATTGGAGGGTGATTCAGTGCCTGTTGAGGGCAGGAGGTGATGAATTTTGTCTCTAATAGTTAGAATTTTGTCATTAAAGAAGCTCATAAAGTCATTACTACTGAGAGCTATAGGAATACATGGATCAATAGAGTTATGACTCTTTGTCAGCCTGGCCAAAGTGCTGAAAAGGAACCGAGGGCTGTTTTTATTCTCCTCTATTAATGATGAGTAATAGGCAGCTCTGGCATTACAGAGGGCCTTCCTATATGTTTTAAGACTATCTTGCCAGACTAAACGAGATTCTTCCAGTTTGGTGGAACCAAATCCTTTCAAAATTTTGCGATGTTTGCTTTAATTTACGGGTTTGGGAGTTATACCATGGAGCTAGCTTCTTATGTTTTATTATCTTCCTTTTTAAAGGAGCGATAGAGTCGAGTGTTGTTCGCATGGAGCCTGCAGCACTATCAACAAGATGATCAGTTTCAGAGGGACTAAAGTTAGCATAAGACTCCTTTGTAGTATTGAGACATGGCACTGAATTTAGTACTAGTGGGATCGCTTCTTTAAATTTAGCTACAGCACTATCAGAAAGACATCTAGTAAAGATGTTTTTGTCTAATGGCGTGTAGCCTATTAATAGGAATTCAAAAGTTATTAAGTAATGATCTGATAAAATAGGATTTTGTGGAAAAACTATTAAATGTTCAATTTCAATGCCATAAGTCAGAACAAGGTGGAGGGTGTGGTTAAGACAGTGCGTAGGTTTATTTACACTCTGAGAGAAGCCAATTGAGTCTAATAATGAGATAAACGCAGTGCTAAGACTATCAATATCGACGTCCACATGGATATTAAAGTCACCTACTATAATTACTTCATCTGTACTAAGGACTAAGTTTGATAAAAACTCTGAGAATTCGGATAGAAATTCAGAGTACGGGCCAGGAGGGCGGTACACTATAACAAATAGAATTGGCTGTAAAGTTTTCCAGGTTGGGTGTGAAAGACTAAGAACGAAGCTTTCTAATGAGTTATAATTAAGTTTAGGTCGAGGGTTGATTATTAGGCTTGAGTTGAAAATGGCTGCAGCTCCACCTCCTCGGCCGGTGTCTCGAGGAATGTGAGTATTAATATGACTTGGACGAGTGGATTTGTTTAGGCTAACATATTCTTCATGACACAGCCAGGTTTCAGTAAGACAAAATAGATCAATATGATAATCTGAGATTGGGTCGTTTACTAACAGCTTTGGATATATACCTGTATGTTGTTATCTCCCTGTGTTGCCAGATGTGGACGAGTGTAAGCGTTTCCATCCAGAGATGTGTAAGAACAGAGTGTGTGTCAACAACATCCCGGGATACAGCTGCTACTGCTCCAGCGGATACGTTTACAACAGCACGCTGCAGGAGTGCGTCGGTACGTACGAAATCTACATATAAGAGTTAACAGTGTGCTGCATTAGTAAGTAGTAGTAGTTTAGGAGTAGTTTTACTGTAGTAAGATACTGAATACAAAGAGTTTGGATGGTTGAGTCTTTTTTTTAGTGTTTCCAGAGTCAAAAACAAAAGAGCAAAATTGTTCAGAGAGGATTGATCTGTTATTTTTTTGGTTATCTGCTGTAACACAAGCAGCAAATATTTGCATGCTATTGCCTAATTAGCTTAATACCTATAGTAATAACTGACTTACTTCCAAAGAAAAGCAGCATGCCATTAGCTAACTATATTATTATACATGTTAGAAAAGTGCCAGTTCAGGAGAGGAACATCCACCCTGTGGGAGCTAAAGTCAGAGCGTAGGCTAACTTTAGCGGCTAACTTTAGCGGCTAACTCTGTTCTACGCTTTATTTGTTTTGGGAAAGTTTACATTCCAGTGACTCCAGCCAAACTTAAATTAGATAATGTTACGTCTGCCAAACTCAAATCCTTGTCTCATGTAGAAGAAGCAAACAAGCGTAAAGCTGGCAATGGCCCCAAAAACGCTCTGTCAGTCATGTGATCCTCATCTTGCAGGTCATAGTGGTCTGCTGTGAGTTTACCTTTTTACCTGTTAGCTTTAGCCTCACTCTTTACAACAAGTGGGCTGTAAACATTAAAAAGTTTCAACATACTTTACTGAGTTTTAGCGTTCACATTAGATTACACGAGCTAGCTACTAGGGCTGCCCCATAAAAAGCCCTTTAAAAATCTTTTCACATCACAGATGACAAACAACAGCATTAAAACACGAGTCTTACAGGTAAAACATGAGACTCATGTAGCTATTATATCAGTTTAGTGTGGGGCGGCTGCTCTTGATTTTACAGTAACTGCGGTAACTAGGCGGAGAAATTAATATTTGTCATAAGAGGCTGTATTGAAGAAAAAAAGAAAAAGTAATAATGTAATGTTTTTTAGTATGTCGGCCTATAGAAGTAAATATATAATATAGAGAAACATAGATGAGAATAAACGTCTCCACTCACCTTCCTCAGGCCAGTCGATGCATCGGTCTGAAGTGTCGACTGTGAATATTGTGAGTCGGGGACAGTCGTACTACCTACAGCTGCCTGCAACACTCGTCTTTTCTGCCGACAAAATCCCCGTTCGTCAGTTTCCGTGTGAAATCAAATCCATTGCTTTATTGGCATGACATGTGAAGACATTTGTTTTGTCAAAGCATAGAAGAAAAAGAAAACAATGACTTCTCTGTCTGTGTGTCTCAGATAAGGACGAATGTGTGTCCCTGCCGGGTGTTTGTGGTTCGGCTCGCTGTGAGAATGTGGAGGGATCCTTCATGTGTGAGTGTGACAGACAGGGAGAGGAGTTCGACACCACGATCAGGAAGTGTGTCATCACTGCGCGACAAGGTACACACACACACACACACACACACACACACGTAAACATATCATGGTGATGATTTAGACTTTGTTTTCTGTAGCAAAGATGTTTTATGCTCTTCTGTGCAGTGTGTGTTGTCTGTGTGATTACTGTTATAAGTCTGATGCTTCTTCCTGACTGTCAAAGACTTAACAATCTGTGCCAGTTTCTGTGTTCTGTCCAGTCTTTGGAGGTTTCAGCTTGTCTTCAGGTTTGTCCCCATCTTAAAACTCAGAATACCTCTACTGTGCTGTTTTCATGTGAAAGTGATCTGCATCCACACTGACAGCGTTTCCAGGTGGTTTAGTAGAGACGTCCACAGTGAAACACCTGACAACAGAAAGCTGTCATCTTTGCTGTCACACAGACAGCACAGACAGTCTGTTACTCCGCTGAGTGTCAGCCTGTTCAACCTCCGTTCAGTCTCCTCCTGCTCTCTCTGATCACCATCACGCTGTTTTAAAGCAGCAATATAGTTGCTCTCTTTTACATATTTTTCTGTTTCTTTTGTCAGACAACTGAACAAATGTGAGATAGTGATTTTAATCGCAGCTCATTAAATGTTGACGTCGTCTAACTAAATCCAGGTTAATGACAACAGCTCTGCTGCATTTTCAGCTTCATTGACATCTAAAGTGATCAGAGAGAGGATATGAGGCGATATAAAGTCCAGCTTGTGTCATTGTTTTGCAAAAGCTCAGTTTCCCCTGTACACACTGAAATACAAAGCCGGCATTTCTACACACTTGGAAAAGCTCAGTTTTGGGTAAGAAAATCACCATTTTACTGTGGACAGAGGGCTGAAACAGTGAGAAAAATAAATAAAAACAAATTTCCCCAGTGTTGTGTGGAGGGACTCTTAGATTTAAGGTGACCACAGAGAAACCTTCCAACTCTGCAGATACATCATTCTGCACAGAAAAGAGGGAACAACAAGATAAACAACAAACTACACTCATATTATTATTATTAATCTCCTTTCTTCCACAGGAGACAGAGACTCTTTTCCATCCTCCTCCTCCTCTTCCTCCTCTTCCTCCTCCTACATTGTCAGTGAGGTGGATTCGGCTCCGGTGGTGCTCTCCCTCCCTGAGGAGGACCCCGGCGAGCTGAGGGAGTGTTACTACAACCTGTCGGAGTGGGGAACCTGCAGCCTGCTGGCCACCAACACCAGCCAGCAGGAGTGCTGCTGCACGGTGGGGGAGGGCTGGGGGCTGGGCTGCCAGTACCACACCTGCCCCCCTATCGGCACAGGTGAGACACAACACACGGGAAGTTCATTAGAGCCTGGGGACGAAGGCAAAGGAAGGAAGGGAAAAGTGTCTGCTGACATTGATGGTGGTGGGAGAGGGTTTAAATATGGAGGTAACGGCGCACATTTTCAGACATACAGTATATATTTATATGTGTATATTATTGTACATATGAAAAGTGACAGAAATTGTTGTGTTTCTGACATTTTGTAGACCAAATGATTCTTTAATAATTGAGAAAATAATGTACAGATTAACTGATGATGAAAATGATTGTTAGTTGCAGCCCTAGTTATAGGTTCAGATTGATTCGTCTCTCATGTCTGCACGCTAAGTTTGAAGCCACAACCAGCAGCCTGTTAGCTTAGCATAAAGACTGGAAACAGATGGAAACAGCTAGCCTGGCTCTGTCCAAAATAAGAAAATCCACCTACCAGCACCTCTAAAACTCACTGATTAACATGTTACATCTTGTTTGTTTACCAAAGTGTGAAAGCTGTTTTATGGAAGTTACTGTATATGTATCTCTTGGCTCTTAAGCAGTTGCCAGGCAACCAGCAGGCAGTTACTGCTCCTGACATGTTGGAAGTGTTTCAGGTCCAACGTCAGCAGACTGAAATCATGACGTTTATGTAAAAGTGACTCAGTTACTTATACGTATAGACATGAGACCACAGTTTTTTAACAAGGTCTGAAAAGGGTCAAATAAACGTCCCACAGTTAAATCCCCCCTATCTTCCCATCTTATCAAAGCAGGCAAACCAGTTGCATTTTTGTAGAATGATCTCATAATCCTTAGTCTCGTGTTTCATTCTGTCCAGCAGTTTGTGTGTTGTCATGAACACTGCAGTCTGTCCATCAGAGCTTCAGAGGTGTTTTTTAGTTTATTATCTGACAGTTCAAAGTTGCTCTGTGTTCTGAATGTTTCTGTGCAGCCGAGTTTGAGTCTCTGTGTCCCAATGGGAGAGGATATATTACTACATCAGATGGAGCCTTCGACTACAGAGGTACACACACACACACACACACACACACACAGTACATAAAAAAGCAGATATGACTGCCTGGCTTTAAAAGCTGATTCATATTTACAGAAAAGTCTAAAGTGACACATGAATGCTGTGATTTTACACTCTTAACTTAGTTTAAAGGTTAAGGAGTCATAACTCAGTCAAATCAGGGGTCTGTACCAAGAAGCAAGTTCAACTAAATCTCCGTTCACACAGGATGAACACCACAGCGGGAGGTGGGGGAAGAAATAATTGAATCATTTTAACCACAGGGAAATAGATCTGGTTTGTATTAGACATGAACATTCAGCAGGACAAAGCCAAAAGAGAAAGCCAAAAGCCTCCCCAGGGTGGCATCGGAGAGCTGAAGATGAAGCAAAGATACTGCATGAGGTGAAGAAGAGTCAAAAATCCTTCTCGGAGTCATAACTCAGTCAAATCTGAACACACAGACACGCACAGATTTGTTTTTGTACCAGTAATATTCCCTCTTGTGTAGAAAGAATCATCCATCCATCTTGGATCGCCATAATAAACTATTTGAATGGCTTTCCTGGATCCATATGTTTAAATGTGTTGTATGAGCCAAAAGGGTAAGGCTTATTAAAACGTGGGTCTTACACTGGTAGTTTTGCCCAGATATTTCTATCAGTAATAATAACTTTGTACTCACCAAGTTAACATGTGAGATCTGTGAACACTGACATCACTAAAATGAAGAAACATGAGCAGACGGCTGGAAACAAACCAACAGTTTATCCAGATGATCTAAACCACATTATTTGGAGGTCAAACTGAAAATGTCCACACAGATATGGCAGGTCAGGTAGTGGGTCTGTAGACTGACGGATGTTAACAGACAGGTCTCAGTTTTACTGTTGACCTTCATTTTGTCTTCCACATAGGCTTATCTAACCTGGAGGTTTGTTGAACAGCTATAAAATGCGACTTGCATTGTAATAAAGCTGAATTTGAATTTGTTTTAAATATATTCAATTTTATTTATTTTCAATTTTATTTATATAGCGCCAAATCACAACAAAAGTTATCTCAGGGCACTTTACACATCGAGCAGGTCGAGACCGTACTCATTTATTTAGAGACCCAACAATTCCCCCCATGAGCAGCACTTGGCGACAGCAGCAAGGAAAAACTCCCCTTTAACGGGAAGAAACCTCAAGCAGAACCGGCTCTAGGTGGGCGGCCATCTGCCTTGACCGGTTGGGTTTACAGAGAAAGGAGGAGGGAGGGGGATGGGGGAAGGGGAGAGGGGGGTGGGGTGGAGAGAGACACAGAGAAGCATAATAACAACAACAACAATAACCATAACAGCAGTAATATAAGTAGAGCTATGACTTTATAATAGTAATAGGAATAATATCAGTAGCAGAAATGGAAGCAGGACATCCACAGGACCACGCCACAGTCCCCACAGCCGTGGCCCACCGTTCAGGCACTGGATCGTCCTGTGAGACGAGAGAGCACAGAGACTCCGGGGAAGAAGTCAAGTTAGTAACATGCATTAATGGTACATGAAAGCATTGAAATGGAGAGGAGGAGGAGGAGAGAGGAGCTCAGTGCATCATGGGAAGTCTCCCGGCAGTCTAGTCCTATAGCAGCATAACTGGGGGCCGGTCCAAGGCGAGCCTGGCCGGCCCTAACTATAAGCTTTATCAAAAAGGAAAGTTTTAAGCCTACTCTTAAACGTAGAGAGGGTGTCTGCCCCCCGGACTGAATCTGGAAGATGGTTCCACAGGAGAGGAGCCTGATAGCTGAAGGCTCTGCCTCCCATTCTACTTTTAGTTATTCTAGGAACCACAAGTAAGTCTGCATTTTGGGAGCGCAGTGCTCTAGTGGGGTAATAAGGTACTATGAGCTCTTTAAGATATAGAGGCGCCTGACCATTAAGAGCTTTATAAGTAAGGAGAAGTATTTTAAATCAGTCGTCCAGGTCTTTATGTCCTTAAGGCACACTTGAAGTTTAGTTAACTGATTTAATTAATCTGGCTTCATTGATAAATATAATTGGGTATCATCAGCGTAGCAATGAAAATGTATGGAGTGTTTCCGAATAATATTACCTAAAGGAATCATATATAAGGTGAACAGTATTGGTCCAAGCACAGAACCTTGTGGAACTCCGTGTCTAACTTTTGCATGGATGGAGGATTCATTGTTAACATGTACAAACTGAAGTCGATCTGAAAAATAGGATTTAAACCAGCTTAATGCAGTTCCTTTAATACCAATTAAATGTTCCAGTCTCTGTAACAGGATGTGATGGTCAATGGTGTCGAATGCAGCACTAAGATCTAACAAGACAAGTACAGAAAGAAGTCCTTTGTCCGATGCAGTTAGGAGGTCATTCGTAATTTTCACCAATGCTGTCTCTGTGCTATGATGCTCTAAAACCTGACTGAAAATCCTCAAATATACTATTGTTATGCAGAAAGGCACATAACTGATTGGCAACTGCTTTCTCGAGGATCTTAGAGAGAAAGGGAAGGTTAGATATAGGTCTGTAGTTGGCTAAAACGGCTGAATCCAGTGTAGGCTTCTTAAGAAGAGGTTTAATTACAGCTACTTTAAAGGACTGTGGTACATAGCCTGTTACTAGAGACAGATTGATCATATCTAGTAAAGAAGTGCTAACTAAGGGTAAGACTTCCTTAAGCAGCCTAGTTGGGATGGGGTCCAAGAGACAGGATGATGGTTTAGATGATTGAAATCATTGAAGTTAGTTAAGGAAGGTCGATTGGAGAGAAACAGTCTAAATATATATCGGGTTTAGCAGCTGTTTCTAAGGTTCCTGTGTTTGAGGGTAAATCAGTGCCTGTTGAGGTGATGAATTTTGTCTCTAATAGTTAGAATTTTGTCATTAAAGAAGCTCATAAAGTCATTACTACTGAGAGCTATAGGAATACATGGATCAATAGAGTTTTGACTCTTTGTCAGCCTGGCCAAAGTGCTGAAAAGGAACCGAGGGCTGTTTTTATTCTCCTCTATTAATGATGAGTAATAGGCAGCTCTGGCATTACAGAGGGCCTTCCTATATGTTTTAAGACTATCTTGCCAGACTAAACGAGATTCTTCCAGTTTGGTGGAACCAAATCCTTTCAAAATTTTGCGATGTTTGCTTTAATTTACGGGTTTGCGAGTTATACCATGGAGCTAGCTTCTTATGTTTTATTATCTTCCTTTTTAAAGGAGCGATAGAGTCGAGTGTTGTTCGCATGGAGCCTGCAGCACTATCAACAAGATGATCAGTTTCAGAGGAACTAAAGTTAGCATAAGACTCCTTTGTAGTATTGAGACATGGCACTGAATTTAGTACTAGTGGGATCGCTTCTTTAAATTTAGCTACAGCACTATCAGAAAGACATCTAGTAAAGATGTTTTTGTCTAATGGCGTGTAGTCTATTAATAGGAATTCAAAAGTTATTAAGTAATGATCTGATAAAATAGGATTTTGTGGAAAAACTATTAAATGTTCAATTTCAATGCCATAAGTCAGAACAAGGTGGAGGGTGTGGTTAAGACAGTGCGTAGGTTTATTTACACTCTGAGAGAAGCCAATTGAGTCTAATAATGAGATAAACGCAGTGCTAAGACTATCAATATCGACGTCCACATGGATATTAAAGTCACCTACTATAATTACTTCATCTGTACTAAGGACTAAGTTTGATAAAAACTCTGAGAATTCGGATAGAAATTCAGAGTACGGGCCAGGAGGGCGGTACACTATAACAAATAGAATTGGCTGTAAAGTTTTCCAGGTTGGGTGTGAAAGACTAAGAACGAGGCTTTCGAATGAGTTATAATTAAGTTTAGGTCGAGGGTTGATTATTAGGCTTGAGTTGAAAATGGCTGCAGCTCCACCTCCTCGGCCGGTGTCTCGAGGAATGTGAGTATTAATATGACTTGGAGGAGTGGATTCGTTTAGGCTAACATATTCTTCATGACACAGCCAGGTTTCAGTAAGACAAAATAGATCAATATGATAATCTGAGATTGGGTCGTTTACTAACAGCTTTGGATATATACCTGTATGTTGTTATCTCCCTGTGTTGCCAGATGTGGACGAGTGTAAGCGTTTCCATCCAGAGATGTGTAAGAACGGAGTGTGTGTCAACAACATCCCGGGATACAACTGCTACTGCTCCAGCGGATACGTTTACAACAGCACGCTGCAGGAGTGCGTCGGTACGTACGAAATCTACATATAAGAGTTAACAGTGTGCTGCATTAGTAAGTAGTAGTAGTTTAGGAGTAGTTTTACTGTAGTAAGATACTGAATACAAAGAGTTTGGATGGTTGAGTCTTTTTTTTAGTGTTTCCAGAGTCAAAAACAAAAGAGCAAAATTGTTCAGAGAGGATTGATCTGTTATTTTTTTGGTTATCTGCTGTAACACAAGCAGCAAATATTTGCATGCTATTGCCTAATTAGCTTAATACCTATAGTAATAACTGACTTACTTCCAAAGAAAAGCAGCATGCCATTAGCTAACTATATTATTATACATGTTAGAAAAGTGCCAGTTCAGGAGAGGAACATCCACCCTGTGGGAGCTAAAGTCAGAGCGTAGGCTAACTTTAGCGGCTAACTTTAGCGGCTAACTCTGTTCTACGCTTTATTTGTTTTGGGAAAGTTTACATTCCAGTGACTCCAGCCAAACTTAAATTAGATAATGTTACGTCTGCCAAACTCAAATCCTTGTCTCATGTAGAAGAAGCAAACAAGCGTAAAGCTGGCAATGGCCCCAAAAACGCTCTGTCAGTCATGTGATCCTCATCTTGCAGGTCATAGTGGTCTGCTGTGAGTTTACCTTTTTACCTGTTAGCTTTAGCCTCACTCTTTACAACAAGTGGGCTGTAAACATTAAAAAGTTTCAACATACTTTACTGAGTTTTAGCGTTCACATTAGATTACACGAGCTAGCTACTAGGGCTGCCCCATAAAAAGCCCTTTAAAAATCTTTTCACATCACAGATGACAAACAACAGCATTAAAACACGAGTCTTACAGGTAAAACATGAGACTCATGTAGCTATTATATCAGTTTAGTGTGGGGCGGCTGCTCTTGATTTTACAGTAACTGCGGTAACTAGGCGGAGAAATTAATATTTGTCATAAGAGGCTGTATTGAAGAAAAAAAGAAAAAGTAATAATGTAATGTTGTTTAGTATGTCGGCCTATAGAAGTAAATATATAATATAGAGAAACATAGATGAGAATAAACGTCTCCACTCACCTTCCTCAGGCCAGTCGATGCATCGGTCTGAAGTGTCGACTGTGAATATTGTGAGTCGGGGACAGTCGTACTACCTACAGCTGCCTGCAACACTCGTCTTTTCTGCCGACAAAATCCCCGTTCGTCAGTTTCCATGTGAAATCAAATCCATTGTTTTAATGTTAGTTTTGATGGTGAATCTGCCACTTTAATCAAAACCGTGTATTTGCCGTGCCTGAATGGAAAGATTGACAGGCGTAGCAACAGTCACTAAGGGGAGGCAGAACTTGCTGAATAATTTCCTTAAAAAAGTTACTTAAAGAGTAACTTCACTGGCTGAAGATCAGAGTTTGCTGTCCTCTCTGGTTGAAAGTTTCAGCGTGTTTCACCTCTGACCATAGCCAGCATCACTGATGGGTGAGTTTGAGTCTGTTGCACCTGTAACCACACCCAGCAGTGATGTCACTGGGTCCTGGAGTACACCTGTACATCACTGCAGCTTTAAGTACATGTAGCATAGTACAGAGACAATGAACAACATACCACTGTCCTGACACTTTGTGACTGTGCAGTATCTCTGTCTGTCTGTCTGTCTGTCTGTCTGTCTGTCTGTCTGTCTGTCTGTCTGTCTGTCTGTCTGTCTGTCTCAGATTATGATGAGTGTGAGGAGGAGAGTTGTAAAGGAGGAGTCTGTGTGAACACAGTTGGTTCATATTACTGCAGCTGTCAGCCTCCTCTGGTGCTCGACGACACACAACGAAACTGTGTGAACTCCTCCCACCTCACTGTAGGTAAGTCACCTGCCTTTGTCCTCTTCTTCTTCATGTCCTCTTGTCCTCCTCCTTCCCTTCCCTCTCTCCTCTTCATCCCTCTGCTATTCATCTATTTCTTGCTGGCTGTATTTAACATACAGATATGAGAGAATCTAATTCTCACAATGAGTTTATTTCCCAAAATTACAAACTATTTCTTAAAGTTTAGTTTATTTTAGTTCAATATTATATCATCAATATTATATTTACTTTAGTTTTGTTTTTTTTAATTCCCAGTGTTTTTCTCCCTTATTTTCTTCTGCCCTTCCTCTTTGTTTTGTAAAGCCGTTTGGATTAACTGTGTTGTGTGTAATGTGCTGTATAAATAAAGTTGATTCAGCTCCATCAGCTATCATTTCTGTGGTTATTGATCCTCCTGTCCTCGTGCTGCTCTCCTGCAGATGAGGACCGGTCTTTGTGCTGGCAGCACGTCGCTGGAGACTTTATGTGTCAGAGTCCTCTGATGGGACTTCTGGTCACCTATGTGGACTGCTGCTGTCTGTACGGGGAGGGCTGGTCGATGATGTGTGCACTCTGTCCCACCACCGACTCCGGTAACAAAAAACAACTCATACACAGGAAACACTCATCAGTATGTAGTTGTGTCTCCTCCTCATGTGTCAGAAGACACATTTCCTCTCTAAATTTCTCACATGGTTTCATTTCAATAAATGTTCAAATGATTCAATATTTCAGCAAAAATCAAAGATTAGAGAAAAAGTCCAAAAACTGAACTTTGTTTTTTCTTCTTTCCTCTCCCATTAATCATCTCACGACCCCTCAGATTTATCTGCTGACCCTTTGGAGGGGCCCCACCCCTAGGTTGGGAACCACTGGATGTCATATAGAATCATATAGTATATCAGTCACATTGACATTTTACTGCAGAACCACTACATTTACTGCCTTTACATTGCTGTATTGGTACGTTTATTCAAATAAAGGACCTTAGTACTTCTTCCACTAGTGTATTTATCAGAATCACTCCTAAGAATGGTGCAGAAAGTTAGAAAACTAGATTAAAAACACTGAGTAAGACTGAGATATTTAGCTTCCTAAACTAACTTTCCGCAGGAGATTAAAAGGAGAGAGTGAGATGTTGCTGTTTCACAACACTTTCAGCCACAAAGTACTGGAGAAATAATGACGGCATGTTGTAATTCTCCTGACAGGAGTATTAGACAATGGAAACATTTGAAACACACACACATAGCAGCATATTTATAGATTAGATGAAGAATTCACTTCCCTCTCTCTCTCTCTGTGTCTCTGCAGAGGACTTTGCCAGCCTATGCAGTTCGATTCTTCTTCCTCTGTTTCCGGACTCGACCGGATCAGAAACAGGAGTGAGACCAGGAGCTGGACGAGGACGAGGAGGACGACGAGGAGGAGGAGGAGAAGGAGGAGGAGGAGGAGAGGGAGGACAAGGTACAGACAAGATGATTTCACATTTATCTTTACTTTTTTCATTGTTGTTGTTTTCCCTTTATTTCTCCAGTTTATTTTGTTTTAACCTCAATAACCTTTTTCACCTCAACTCCTCTCTTCCTCCTCCTCCTCCTTAGCTCTTCCATATTTCCCTCCCTACAGTCCGGACTCCTTCCCTCCGGCTGTTCTTCCTGACAGAGACTTTAGTCGTCCAGACTATGATGATTACTCTCCAGCAGGGGGCAGCAGGTCAGGCTTCAGAGGGAGGACACCTGCCACCTTCAGTGTGCCAGACAGAGCCTACAGCAGGCCGGAGTACAGGTGAGGACAAACATTACAGTCTCCATTTTTATTTAAAGGCACTTAACGATAGGTTAACCAGACGAACCAATCAGATCCATCAATTTTTTAGATTTATCTTCTTTCTTCCAGGCAGCTGGTAAGATAGATAACCCATCCCAGTCAGTGTTTTTGTTTTCTAACGTTACCTTATTGTTTGTGACTCTTTTGAAAAGCTTGTTTCAGATGTTCAGACACTGAAGATACACAATTCATAATCCTTTCTATTAATCCATTCATCCTGAGCATAATGAGCCCAAAGTCATTTTAATCAGTTTGAAAATTTGCGTTTTGAGGAAGATAACACATATTTTTCTACAGATGATTCTGTTCCTAAAACACCATGACACATGGCGCCTGCTGTACACCAACAAGCTGAAAATAATTGAACTCTTACGCATGACTAAAAAGTGCCAGAAAATTATGAAACATGTTGCAAGAGAGGAGCCATAGACAGTTTTTTATCCAAGTGTCTCTGCAACAAATCACGTGCAGACTCAATGTTTTGTCCGTGTCTCAACACTTCCCTCCTTCCCTACTCAGTCTGTCCTTCTGAAAATCTTTAAAAACAAATATAAAGTCTTATGTTTTGATATCAGCTGTATCAGCTGGTCACTGTAGTTTTTAACAAACAAACAGGAGGAAATAGTGCTTCTGTTGGGGACTATTTTCAGCGGTGGATGTATCCACATGTGGAGCTTTAGTGAATATTTCTGGCAGCAGGACAGTGTGAGTGGGATTGAGTCAAAATAAACTACAGTGTGTGTGTTCATGGTGATGAAGGAACATGTCACCCAGTGCAGCGGTGTGACTCACTGATGTGTTTTTAATAGTTTTTGGACAACAACAGCGCTCTGCAGCACAGAGGAATAAGATATATCAATAACAATACTTCTTAGTAGATCAATTCTTTGTTGGTTTGAGTCCGCACATGAAGAAAAATATAGAGTATCACCAGACTTTAAACTGATTTGAACACTTTACCTACTCCTAACAAGCCTTAACTAACATTGAACAACCTTTAACAGCCTCAAAAAGCCAAAATGATCAATATGTGATCAATAGATGATGTGAGCATGAGAAGGAAGAAAAAGGGAAAAGTAATCTGAAAAAATAAGTTTGGTGTTTTCGTATTTGTCCATGTTCACAGCACTGGTTACTACTCTGAAGAAGACTACAGCCCCCCTGACGGCTCCCCACCCAGGCCTCCGTCCTTCCGCCTTTCTCCGGAGCCCCGAGCTGAGAGGGCATTTGGGGCCCGGCCCCCTCCTCCGTCCCGCCCTGATGGTCCTCCTCTCATCCTGGCCCCGCTGCCTGGAGCTCCCTACGAGGAGCAGG
This sequence comes from Scomberomorus guttatus, assembly GCA_038419695.1. Classification (NCBI taxonomy): domain Eukaryota; kingdom Metazoa; phylum Chordata; class Actinopteri; order Scombriformes; family Scombridae; genus Scomberomorus; species Scomberomorus guttatus. Next base: position 1,813,371 of record CM076451.1, read on the forward strand.
AGGAGGAAGAGGACGAGGAGGAGGCGTGGAGGCCGGGTCCACCCTTCCCTCCCTTCACTGACAGTAGAGGAGGAGGAGGAGGAGCACCGAGGAGGGTGTATGAGAGTGAGTCGACTCGTGTGGATCTGGCAGGGCCGGTCTGAGCTTGTTTAAGGACAATTTCAAATATAAAAACAATACAAAATCATGACTTAAATCTATGATTATAATAACAATAGAGGTTCCTTTAACCTTCAACCTGTTGGCCAATCAAATACATGCAGGTGCACAGTTCTGGTAGATACGTTTGAAGGGCGTCTTAGTGGAACTAACTACACAGGACTTTAACATGAAGAGGGCCCCTCAAGTACCTGAAATTAAAAGTTTGATTTTATCTGCAATTATTAATTTTCACATGATTAACTTCAAGATTGATTGATTGATTGAAGAATGATTCTGTGTATCCAACACAATATTGACTCTCTATGATCTGTAGGTCGGACACAAATAGTTTGTCTCCAAATGTGATAATTGTGCAGATGCTCATGCAAATTTATGCAAAAACTTCCAGACAATCATGTATTAAAAAAAACTGAATTCAGGCTACAGGCTAGCAAAAAGAAAGACAGCTGCTAGAAAGAAAGAAAAACATCCTTTCAAAAAGACAAAAGACTGAAACAACTTGGTAGCACCTGTTATAATCATTTAATATTGCGGAGTAGATTGAACCTTGCTAGCTGATTAACTAAGCAGCATTTCTCTCCCTCCGTCATCTCATGTTAGAGAGGATGTGAGACGAGGTGATCATCAAAAGTGAACACAGCTTGTTAGCTCTTTAAAACGTGATTTTTTTCTTTTTTCTACCTTTGTCTTATGCCTGCAGCACAGTAAACCCAAACAACCACAAAGGAAATATTGTTCTATAATCTCTCCAAGCAACCCTCATACTGAAAGCACTGCAGATTGTTTGAATAATATTTTGCTTAAATATGATATAAAAATGATTACTCTATCATCTACCACAGATCCATGTGTTTAGTTGTTATTCTGTTAAATCGCTATTCAGCAACGTTTTCAAAAGTTGTAAAATCCTGTCTTGTTGTGTTCTGCCTTCTGATTAACCTCCAAACTCAGGTTTAATTTGATTGTTGTGAAGTTGAATCCCAAACTTACAGTTTAATTAATGTCTGGAGTCATTTCCAAATCGTTTCTCAATCTCTCGTCTTTCAGGGCATTATGAGTCCTACGCCGGCCTGAGTGCAGCAGAGGATTGTGGGATACTGCATGGCTGTGAGAACGGCAGGTGTATTCGTGTTGCCGAGGGTTACACCTGTGACTGTTACCAAGGTTACGAACTGGACATGACCTCTATGACATGTATAGGTATGGACAACAATCACACCTCAACATGTTCTGTCCAATCAGAGGAAGGGGTCAACTGATCAGACTATGAATAATTTGGGGAATTATTCTAAATATTCTTCTTTATTATTCTAAGTACCATCCTTAAGTACAATTTTAAGGTACTTGTACTTAAGTATTTCCATTTTATGCTACTTTATACTTTCATTGCACTAATTAATTAAACCAGTGAATGATTCTTACAGTATTTGTTGTTCACAGCTGATTTATACTATATACCACAGAGAGCAGTGTCATTACACACACTGTTCACTGTGTTTACTTTGATTAAATCACATGTAAACAACACCAGGCTACAACAAAATAACTAAAATAACCTATATATTCTGACAATTTATGCTGGAGATGATGGATTATTGCCTTTATCATCATTGCCTCCTTTTCAGCTCTATCATGATGAATTGTGGATTATAAATCCAGTATTGACATAAAATAATATATTCAATTAATGACAAAGTAAATAAAAAAATCTAAATATATTTGTGTGTGTGTGTGTGTGTGTGTTTGCAGATATAAACGAATGTGAGGATGGCGCCGGTGTGGAGTTCCCGTGTATGAACGCTCGCTGTGTGAACACTGAAGGCTCTTTCCGCTGCGTCTGCAGGAGAGGATACATCATGTCCCGCAGGCCCAACCACTGTGTGGCTGCGTAGACCAGACTGGACCTTACTGGACCAGTCTAAACTGGGCTTGAGAATCTAAACTGGACTGGATGGCTAGACTATATTAGACTAAACTAGCTTGGGTTTTACTACAGGACCAGATTTGATAAACTGGACTTGACCAGGCTAAGATGTACTGGACTAAAATACTCAATAGATTGCGTTAAACTGGCCTAGCTTACACAACACTGGGCAAAGGTTCACGCTTGATTGAAGTCAAACTGAAATTTGAATTCTCCATATTTTTTGTGCGAGGAAACAATGATATTAAAGTTATCCTGCATATTTTTCAAAAGAGGATACAACATTTTTTGGACATTTTTATGGAAACAGTGTCTAAGCTTTAAGCCTCTGGGGGCTGTTCCTATGGTGACAGTTGACTGACATTTGCGGGCGTTGCTAGGAGATGCGCTGTTAACTTCTGTAGTGCACTACTGACTGGGCCATGTTATAATCCGATATCCTACGAATGTTGATATAATATGTTTCTGTCCTCTTTTTCAACAAGCCCACGTAGCATCTGTCCCTATACAACATTAAATTTAACACGGAAAGTGACAGCTGGTTAGCCTAACGTTAGCACTGAATCACTCAGCGTTACTTTCCCTTCATGTTATTTCAACAAACGTACAAAGTAACGTACAGTCACAAAGTAACGTACAGAGCATAGACTGTATATAAATATGGATGGTGCGTCTCCACTTCCTACCGCTATGCAAAAGTGAAGCCATAGAGGTTTGAGAGCAGCTGTCACAGCTGTCAATCATGACATCACACACCCTTTTTATATGGTCACATAACTAATTAAAAACAAACTTATCAGAAAAATGAGCACTTGAACATACATCAGAGTGATAATAACTACCTAAAATGACAGAAACCATCTTTGGGAAAAATTTATTTGACGTGTACTTCCACTAACATGGAGGGGGCAGGATTTATGACCTATACTGCAGCCAGCCACCAGGGGGCTGCAGTATAGGGGCTGTTCCAGATGTTCACAAAGTAACATGCAGGTCACCAAGTAACGTACAGAGTCACCAAGTAACGTACAGAGTCACCAAGTAACGTACAGAGTCACCAAGTAACGTACAGAGTCACCAAGTAACGTACAGAGTCACCAAGTAACGTACAGAGTCACCAAGTAACGTACAGAGTCACCAAGTAACGTACAGAGTCATGGGACAGATGCGACTAAAGAATGACTAACAATTCTGACTTCGTCAGTCGAAACCAAAAACTGAACCAAAGCTTCCTGGGAGCAGACTAATATAGGGGGGGCTACGAATGCAGAAAAATAAATACAACTTAAATTTCTTCTTTTTGGTAATTACAATTTTGACCAAATAAGTACAAAGTATAAGTCAGACACCAAGGATATATTTACTTAATTCTTAGCAAAAATTAATTTTAATTTCAGTTTGACTTTAAAAAACTCAACTGAACTAGACAGGACTAAATGAGTTTAGAATAACTTTCACCACGCAGGGTTCAACTCAACTATCTAATTATAAACTGGCTTTTTATTCAGGCCTTGCCCAAAGCCCTGGTTCCATAAAGACTAACTTAAAGCTGCAGTGCGGGACTTTTGTCCTACCTACCCTTCTGGCAGTGAGAGTAATTACAAAAACACTGTTGACATGTGTTTACGTCATAGGTTCCGCCGTAGCCTACTCCATCGCTACTGTTGCGGCTGTAAAACGGTGGATAAATTGTTTTGAGCGTCACACAACCCCCTCGAAATGACTCGTTTCACTATCAGAATTTGATCCATTTGGTCCGATAACATTTGGAAAGTCTAGAAGAGCTGCATGATTCAATTGTTTTATCCCTATTCATGTTAGCAGAGAGCTAACCGGAAGTTAGCCGGCTCAGCTGCCAGGAGTCTCTAGTGCGCACGCTCTGCCCATAGAGCATGCTCAGTATGCACTCATCTGGCCAGCACAGGAATGTCAAACCTGACATCAGATTAAAATCTCCGGTATACTGTGAAATACAGAGAGATTTACCTGGCGGTGATAGGCTTAATCAGCATTGTGTGAACTTGTTTGTCGAGGGCTTGAATGTAACGGACGTTCATTTATATGTAAAAGTTCCACACTGCAGGTTTAACACTCAAATCAACTTTTGATTTAGTGTTAAGTTGATTCTGGGTCCAGTCTATAAAGTGTTAATAGAAGCAGCAGTTCTTTGCATTTTTCCAGGAAAAAAACAACTTTAAAATGGAGTCCAGTGTGAGCAGCTACCGGTCGATGTTTTAGCCACATACAAAGAGCGATTAAAATGTGGAGTAAGTTATCACAACGTACAAAGATGAATAAAATCACGCAGCATCTACCCGGTCCGATCCAGTCCAGCCATGTTTAGGCCAGTTGTTGAAACCAGGCCAACCCAGATGTCGACTCCAGGCTCTATCTGATTAGCCCTGTATTAGTAACCAGGTTGGCCCTGTGCTGGGAACCAAGCTGGGCCCAAAGTTCATGTGTATGTTTTTACTTCCTAAAGACTCACGGCCATGACACTATCTGGATGTTTAGTGTATTAAAGTCTGGTAGGTTATTTTCAGAAATGAGAAAGATGTGTGAAGTTGTGCAGTAGAAGAAGAAAGTCGTGTGTGTGTTTTGTTTTGTTTTGTTTTGTTTTAGGAAACTAACCAGGTTCCACTGTGTGGCAGCAGAGAAAAGACGTTAACATTGTCTTATACTGTAGATCTCTGTTTAACCTCCTCTAAGGTTAACTGAAGGAGCTCAGGTGTGTAAACAGTATTTGTATGATTTTTGGAAGAGATTACAATTATGATCATAGTAATATCCACAACGAAAATATACCGGTATCTTAAAAAATACCAGATTACTATTTACACACCACCCATCTGTTCAATGAAACAAAGATTTGAAGGATGTGCCATCTGAGATAGAAGAAAATTTTGTCTGACTTTAATAATGAATGAATTATATGAAGTAAAAACAATTAAAGTAATGTAACCCACTTAAATTACAACCACATTCCACATTTTGATATTAGCTTGAGCCTAGATACAGCAATGATATCTGACAAAATATAAATTTATTGTGCTAGCATGAGACCTGTCCGAACAGAAATGTTATGCTAACGTTAATATTTTTAATGTTAGCTACCAAGCTTAGTGTATTTGCTAGCATTTAGCTCACTAGCTAACAAACATGCTAGGAAGCGTTATGTGAAGGAGTGTCGCTCACAGAGGTGTAAACACTGAGCCGATAAGTCCAAAATCCCCCAGTTGATTTATTTCATTGTTTAATTATATATTTTGACAATTTTATCTCCCAAAATGATGGTGGTGAAAATGCTGTTTCAAAGCCTCCTTAACTGCCACGAAGTAATTCTGGTGGATAAATACTAATTTACTTTATTTGAAGTTCATTTAGTAAGTTTTGCCTTTTTGCCTTTTGACAATAGTCACATTGAAACCATAATGTGTAATTACAGAATGTAAACTGTTCAAATTACTGAAACAAACACTGAGGACATGACGTCAGTGATAACTACAGCCCTGTTTTAATGATGATGAATGAATTAGAATTTACTGTGATTGAGTTTTTTTGGGGTTGAAAAAATGTCAGAAATGATGGAAACAATGTCATGACATATTTCAGACCCATTACAGGCGGCAACGTGGTTTGCAAAAAAATCAGCTAGTTCAAACAGCAAAGCCATATAAAGCTTCTTTTTGTCAATTTTGGGTGAAAGTTTGCTCTCTGCAGTATACAGAATATATTTATATACCCTGACAGACTCACAGATTGGATAAAACTTTTATAATCAACACTGTGTATGTGAACAATTAACAACACTATGATTTATCTTCACTGCATTCAAGAAAAATGAAAGAAAAATATGGTATAAGTCAAATTTCTCTGTTTAATACTTTTTGTCTGTTACATTAAGTTTAATTTTATGAATACTGAATGTGTTGATGAATTACTGACATGTCTGTATTTTTATATTTGTTGGCAGATTCAGCCATAAAAGCTTTTTTTTCTCCAGCACATAAATACAAACTTCAGTGCAGCTTCCACTCCTGAATGCACTGGAAGCTGCATTCAGTCATAATGTGTATATAATAATTCACATTCTTCCACAATAATCCTTACTGTTGAAACTGTAAGAGAGTGTGTTTGTTGTGTTTTTATTATTTTAACTTTCTGATGTAGTTAACATGCTGAATGCAACCTGATGAACTTTCCGTTTCCTCCTCAGCACCTGAAGTTTGATGTATAACATGCACTGTATCTGCCAGAGACCAGCCTTCTGTGTTCACACAGGATATTTTGTAAAATGTTTCAATTTCAGTCTCTGGTGCTTTTTAAATTGTTCATTTTTTTAATTAATGATTCACATTTTTTGAATCATCATCATCATTGTTGTTGTTTGTATGACAAGAAATAAAAATATATTTGCACACCCTTTTATTGAAAGCGATCTGTGATGCGTTTTGTCTTTGTTACCATCTGGTCTGTTTGACAGGAGCAGGGAGGAGAAGCTTCCCAACAGGGCGAGCAGTCAGTTCGGGATGTGACGGTTGCTGGTTCAAATCCCAACTTCAGCTGGTAAAGAGTCTGGTCAGGGAAGAAGTGAGACCTGCGCAGAGGCAAGGAATAGATAAGTGTCCTTGTAGGTTTCTGTTTTTAAAATTTCTTTAACAATTTCTTTATTTTAATCACAAAAAGAGGGACTCTGTTTGAAGCCTTTGTTAGCTCATTAGTTGTAAAGTTGTGTTTTATCAAACTGAGACAGGTTGTATTATTCCATCATATGAGGACTGTAATTATTTTCTTTAATAATCCATTGATTGATCAGTGTATAAAGTGTGTTTTGTCTGAGCAACAGTCAGAAACACAAAGATGTTGATTTTACTATCATGGAGCAAATAGCAAATACTGATGTCGGCGAAGCTGTTACCAGAGAATGACAATGAATCAGTTCAAAATTGTTGCCAATTTATTTTCTGTCAATCAAATAATCAACTAATCAACCAATCATTTCAGGTCTGTGTGTAGTACACTGCAAGAACTGTACACCCAGTAAGTGGTACAAAAAATAATATTAAAATAATCAGAAGTCTTAAAAAGCTTTTAATTCAGTTTCCTCAACAACAAAAAAAAACTTAAATATTGAATATTTCTGCTTTCCTGCTGTAGACAGTAACATTAGTTGTAAGTTGTTTTTTTCTTAAAGGTGTTCCTGCAGAACCCCTTAGACATACAGTACCAGTCAAAGGTTTGGACACACTTTCCAATTCACTTAAATAAGAAAGTGCATCCAAACATTTGACTACTGTATAACAAGGTTTTAGACTTTAAACATTAAAGCTAGCTTAACCAGCTACAGCTGATCAAATCTGACAGTAACAGATGTCATTTCAGTAAAATCAGTGGTTGTTTACTAGAAATGAGAAGCTTTTGTTAACTTCAGTCTGAAATCAAGGTTTCAAAAGTGTGTGGTTGATCAGTTGTTTACAAAAGTATTCATCAGTCAGTACCTGTTGGGGTTGAATCCTGAGCTGTTTGTTTACACTTCTGCATTAGCATGTTGCTAACCAGCTCGCCCAGTGTACGGAGTGTTTGTTGTCACCTCAGGTGATGCTCGCGTGCAGGCCGGCTCTAATCCTCCACCTGGCTCCATAACCTTAATGCCTGCCCTGTTTATGTAGAACCAGGCCTCTAAGCCACTTTACATTGTAGGCCAATCTGTCCACACACACAGACACACAGCACACACGCTCTCACCCTCAGGCAGCATTAATGGGATTACAGAGTTCACCCAGTACTGAGGCTGAACCTGTGAGCCAGCAGAATATCAGCTTTCACTTTCACAGAAGGAACGGCCAGCACAGTTTATAGACGCACACCACTGCAGTTATACACACACATACACACACAAGTTTGCGCAGCTTTCCTTGTTAGGACATTACATTCACTCCATTCATTTTGTACAGTCTAACCTTAACCTAACCTCACCTCACATCTGACCCCTAACCCTAACCAGGACCTCAGAAATGATGTTTTACCACATTAGGACCGGGCTTTGGTCCCCATGAGGACTATTGGTCCCAATACCAGAAACGGTCCCAGTAAGGGACACACACACACACACACTGCATTCAGACAAACTGCAGCTCGTCCCAGCGTCCTGAGGACTGTGAACTAAAACTGCCTCCAATACTCAAATTCTGACCATAAACACAAAAAACAACTATTTATATCTACAAATAAACACAAAAACAGACCTAAACATACTGCTAAATAGAATTTAATCCATGTACCAACAATAAAACAGGAATACATTGTAAGATTCTCAATTCATTTAACAAACTCAGACTGCTGACATCTCATATCAACTTCAGATAAACTTGTATTTCTGAGTTTCTTATAATTTGTCATTATTTTGAGTTTGTTCCAGATGGCCTTGGTGTCATTAGATGCAATTTGTTGTTCCAGTTTGGTTGTGTAATTTGATTTTGCTTTCCTTATTGCAGACTTCTGTATTGTTCATTAGGTCCGGTAATGAAAGCAGAGTTCTGTATCCTGCGTATGAGTTGTATGTCTTTTGTATGTCTTTTGTCAAACCAGGGTTTGTTGCTGTGATGTTTTATAGTCTTGGTGGGAGCACATAGGTCAGGTTTGTGTGACTGACTATTGTTTTAAGACAGACTTGAGAAATGATGAACCTTCTCCATAAACCTTTAGGATTTGTAATCCTGCTCAATTTATCAACTTACTTATTTTCCTCCTTAACACAAATATGAGGATACATAATCAAATCACAGTTTCTATTTTCTACTTGAATTTAGTTAGTTAATTAAAGTAAGATTAGAGTTGATTAGTTGAGTTTTCCCCGTCCCTCTTGGCAGCTGCAGTACCCTTTGAGGTACAACTATGCCTGGTTGGGAATCACTTGCTTGTCTACAAGATGCAGTAATGCTGGAAGCACACTGGGTATCTTTTGTGTGTGATGGACCAATCTGGTGTCTTCAAATTCCTTTTGAGGTGCAGCATTTTGAACCAGGTGTAGATGTTGGATCAGGCAGTCGAGACAACTGTGAACAGAAGTGTGACTGAGTTTTTCAGTTGTCCTGCAGAGAGCTGAGCTGCTGTGAGGTGAATCCAGTGTTGACTCAGAGGGGCCGTGACCCAGATCTGACTGATGGAGGTGAGTGGGTCAGCGTGTGAACGCTGTCCAGCTCAGAGAAAGATTTCACTCTGAGAATCCAGAATCATTTTACTGCTTCACTGATAAACAGGCTTGAAGACACATGAAACAAACAAAAGTTTTTCTTCTTTATGCAATGATCTGTTGGAGGATATCTGGCATGACATGAACACTACATGTCAGTACTTTCACCGTATTTCTTAAAGTCCAACTGAAATTTCCTTTTTTTTGTCTGCTACAGCAACATATCTGCTCTGTAAATCACTTCCTTTATTGTTTTTGTTTGATTCTTGTGAGGTTTTGTTCAATAATTATGAAACGAATTTAATCCCACAGTAATGATCTTCCAGTGCAGTGAGGCCATTCAGCTCAGCAGGACTTTGATATAAAATCTGCATCAGATAAAATTACTTCTCATGTTATTTATGACAGAAGTGAAAGACCCCCAAATACATAAAATGTCATGTTCAATAAAACAAGTGAAACACATCAACATTTAACTTCATCAGTTCTCTGCTTTATAGGCTCAGCTGTGGTGGCAGCAGCCTCATCGGACCATCGCAGACGAGACAACTGAGGTGTTTTCAGGTCTGATGGGATATGTAGTCCCTACAGTGTGTGTGTGTGTGTGTGTGTGTGTGTGTGTGTGTGTGTTTTGGTATGTAGAGGGTGTTCTGTACATACACAGTGATGTAATATTAGACAGACAGGCCTAGTTCTGCAGCTCTTATGAAACAGCAAATGTAGGTGAGACTGATCTGAGCTGCCTGTCTGAGGCCAAGATTAGGACTGTGTGTGTGTGTGTGTGTGTGTGTGTGTGGGGGGGGGTGGGGGGTGGGGGGGGTGGGGGGGGGTGCTGAAGCAGCACTGAAGCACTTTCTGACACAGCAAGACGTGAGAGCCGAATAGGTGTGTGTGTTAATCCTCCACTCTCTCTCTCTGTGACACCATCCTGAACACAAACCTAACAAACCTTAAATACTTATCACATATTTCAAACTGCACACTGATGTTTCCTCTGTTTCTATAAAGTTATAATGAATATAATGATAAACGACAGGGCAATAACAACAAGATAAAATGAAGCAAACATTTAAAAGATCTATTTTATATTCTGTGGCCTTTCCAAGTCGTGCTTTAAGAAACAAAATTCTAAAATGTACGGGAAGCAAATGCACAGCTGTGATAGGTGTGATGTGGTCTCTCTTTCTGATGGCCGTTAAAATTCTGGACCAGTTGAAGACAAAGTTGCGTCTGATCTACAAATGGCAGCACGCAGACTGAAATCTTTGGATTATTCGATCTTTATTCTTTATTTGGATCCTATCAGCTTCCACAAAGTGGTCGCTCCACACAACAACAGCAACAATGTTAACATTAAAATCACATTAATCAATAAAACAAGAAAAAGCAAAACAAGCCAAATACAGAGATCAGAACATAAGTGAGTTAACTCTGAAAAGGACAAAACAAACTTACAATAAAAACAAAAATAAGATTGGCGAGATAGAAACAAAAAGAAAAAAGCAAAATGTTAACAAGAGATTCAAATCAACAAAAAAAGTAATTAAGTTCTAATGAAAATAATCTAGTTTACCTGTTGACTTTTTACAGAGCATGAAGAAGAGAAGGTCACATCTGTCACTGCAGTGGAAGAAGAAGTATTCAGATGTTTTTCTCAAGTAAAAGTAGCAGAACCACAACATGAAAATATTATCAGTAAGAGTCCAACATTCATGTACATCAGTACTATCAGCGGTAAAAGTATGTGGACGAACATTATTATTCATTCATTTATTCATTGATAGGTAAGCAGTGTTTTAATGATGAAGCTGGCTGCATTAGAGCTAATCTTACTTCATTTATATCCTGCTGGGTGTTTTAATTTACTGTATAAATATGAATTGTACTTTATAGGCTCATTATGCATCTGCAAAGTAACTCCAGCTGTCTGATGAATGAAGTGCAGTAAAAAGTACAATATTTCAGTCTGAAAGGTACTGAAGTATAAAGTAGTATAAGTATCTCAAAATTGTACTTTGTTACTTTCCTGCCCTGCATCACTGTGAGCGCCTGTTCTGAGTCTGTTTTAAATGAGCAGCTTTTTACAGTGAACATCACTTTTTTAGAGCTGCAACTCTCTGCTGCAAGATCTCTGCTGTCGACTCGGCTCTTCTTCTCTGTTGGTGATAAACATCCTGGAAGCTCCGTGTGTTTGATGTAAACACACACACACACACATTGCACTGACTTCCGTTCATTATGGACAGCCTAACCCAAACCTTAACCAGGACCTCAGAAATGATGTTTTCCCTCATTAGGACCAGGCTTTGGTCCCCATGAGGACTACAGGTCCCAACAAGGTCAGTGTTTATACCAGAAAAGGCCCCAATGAGGTAACAAACACACACACACACACACACACACAAAACATAAAAACAACCAACTGGGTGTATCACTGAGGTTTCCATGTGACTGTGTAAGGAGCAGATTTAGAGTACGCACACACTGAGCAGGGTGTTTTTCAGCTGTCTGTCCACACTAAAACAAAACTGAGCTTTCTCAAATTCCATCTCTTTTCTTTCTTTTGTCACAAATCATGCCTGCATGTAAACACCTTTAAGTCCGCCTCCCCTCAAAAACATCTTTCTCTTCTTGTTCCTTCATGTTGTTTTCTTCTCTGTGCAGAATGATGTATGTGCAGAGTCTGTTTTGAAAGTTTCTCTGTGTCACCTCAAATCTCAGTTTAACACGTGTACCTACGAGCAGGATTTATGACATCATGACTAGTTTGGAGCCAATCGTGGTCCAGTATGCAACTGACACAAGTGTGATGTGGAAACTTGAAGCCTCCAGAGCACAAACACTGAGGATGGACTTTACAGTGAAGGAGACATCTGGTGTCCAGCAGGAAACTTTACAAACCAACAATATTTACAGATTCACAGATTCTGGATGTTTTAAGGATTTATAACAAGGTTATTTAACTTGAACTTGGTCCAGATAAACACAAATGTCTGTGACTGAGTGACTGACTGAGTTAACATTATTGGTCGGCCGAAGCTTGGAACAGCCAAGTATCCCAGGATGCATTTTGAGCCAGGCTGTTGTAATTTTCACCGCAGGACTGTTAATATGTCACTTCATTAAGTTTTAATATATCTTCAGGCAAGAAAGTAACATTTAGATTCCCGATATGTGTTCAGTTTATCCAAATAACGCCTGTTTATACATCTGCTGCAATGTTTTTGGACATGTGAGGAGCTGCTGACCAGGTGACCAGCCGGTCATCTCTGAGACGATCGGCTGGTCAACATGTCGTCATCCCGTCAGAACATGATCTGATGAACTGATCTGTGCAGCTCTTTGGTGGTTTACCGCTGGTCTCTGCAGTACTTTGATATATGATATAATTCCTTTTGGAAGATAAATGTTGGTCTCACAGATGAGATCTAACAGTTGTAGCTGCCACATTAGTTTGTCTGAATGTAAAATGAAGCTTCATGTTTTTACTGGACAGACAAACAGCGCTGCCTCCGAGGCTCCATATGTACAGATATCAGCACATTTACATACATATGAATGGATTAAAATGAACAGATCATCTGTAATTTAGTTTTTATTTTAAGCTACGTAACAGTTTGGATTTTTATTATAGCGACATTACAGACTGAATAACATAATTTACTGCATCTCTCAATGAGGTAATTTTTTGTGTGAAACAAGTGTTAGTGGAGCTGTGAGTTGAGGTTATTGTGTCACAGTACAGTCACACAGGTGTGTTGAAGCTGATCTGCAGAATGATCCCGGGTCCAACTTGTCAAGTCTGAACTAGTATGCAAGTCTGAAATTGGTCTTACACACCTGACCGACCCCCGATTTTGACCTGGTCTTGTTACATGACTTAAAACTTTCCCCCTTCAGCAGATGAATGTATGCTGAGCATGTTTGGCACAAAAAAGTTATTATGGGATGAATTAAGTTATGTTTTGTCTCATTTTCAGGTTGTAGCTTGAGTTTGCACCAGGCAGCCGATATCAGATCGGCAAATACTCAATATTAATATATTAATATATAATATATGGTAGGGCTGCAATTAACAATTATTTTCATTAACAATTAACCTGCCGATTATTTTCTCAATTAATTGTTTTGTCAATAATGCCTGTTATAATTTCCTGTAGTGAAAGGGGACGTCTTCATATGTCAAAGATATTCAGTTTATTATCATATATGACAAGGAAAAGCATTAAATAATTATATTTGAGAAGCTGGAGCCAGTAAATATTTGGCATTTTTGTTAAAAAAAAAAAAAGTATATATTATATAATTATAATAGTGGTGTGAAATATTTTAGCCAAATATTTAGTGTGACATGGCGATAAAAAGGGAATAAACTTAAAAAGTAATTAACTAAATAATTAACTAATGAACTAACTGAGAGGAGAAAATCTTTCCAAGCTGCAGGTTCACATCAGCAGAGAGGAGCTTCAGGCTGCCGTGGCCTACATCTGTCACTGTCCAAATCAATAGAGATGATAGAAGAAGAAGAAGTCAACCCCCTGTTCAGACTGGTGATGCTGCATGCGGATTGGCTGATGCTCCAGACCCCGCCCCTCCCTGCCCTCCTCTGTGATGACAGGAGACGCAGATAAATATCACCGCCGACACCTCAGAGCCTCAGATGTGTCTGTAAGTCTCATCCATCCATCTTTCCCTCTCAGCAAACACCAGCTCACAGGTTCGGGAAACTTTTGGAAGTTTTTCGTCGTCAGTTCCAGTTTTTCCTGCTTTTTCATTGGACTTTAAAGCATCATCAGAAAATCCTTTTTCACAGACTGAAAGCAGAGCAAGTGAAGCAGTTTTCTGCAGATTTGGGAGGCGGTGCAGTCAGGGATCAGGATCAGGATGGAGCTGAAGGACTTCTGTCTGACAGACGACTTCCATCACTTCCTCAAACCGCAGCGGTGAGACAACAACAACTTCTCTTCTTACACATATGACATATTAATGTCCAATATCTGTCTGAAAAGCAACTCCAGCTGTCAGATAAATCTCACAAAAGGCCTAAAAAATGAACCATTACATATCTGAAATCGCATCACTGAGAAAAAACAAACAAAATGGGGACCCTCTTGTAAAAACATTGCTGCATAGTGCTGCTAGTGATGCCTTCAAAGACCCCGAAAACGTATTTTCTCAGTCAGCTTCTTACCATGAGTGACTGCAGGAGAGATTTCTGTATTTCTGTATTTTCTCTGTGCTCTTCTACCTGGTTTGCAGTAGGCGGGACCTGTCACCGTCAATCAAACCTGATCAAACCACATCCACACAGTCCACAAGATTTGATGTAAAATAAATAATAAGTAAAGATATTTTAAAGACCAGATATCTTCCCAATCAAATCAATATCAGGATCAATATCTAAATGGAGACCTCCATAAGTTTTATTAAACATGTTGGTATAGTATAGATACCATGTTACAAGCATAAATCCACCTGTAACAAGGTTGAATGTAAAGGATTTTTCCATGTCGTGACCTGAACAAGTCTGATTCAGATGAGGATCTGAACAGATCCTGGATCAGATCCAGATCCTGGATCAGATCCTGATCCAACAGTTCCGGATCTGTGATGTAAATCTGACTCTAACCTGCAGTTTGATCCATTCTGATCAAACTGCTTTTTAAAGGAAGGAAAAACAGGTTTTTTATTATAATAATCACATTTTTATTGTTTGTTTCAGTGGTGGGACGCTCATCACTGCAGCTGTTTAATCAGACACTTTTCTTCCTCCTCAGCCCCCTGGACTCCTCCTCCTCCTCCTCCTCCTCCTCCTTCTCCTCCTCCTCCCCGGCTGATGAAGCTCGGTCTCCGGCTGATGAAGCTCGGTCTCCGGCCTCCTTCCTCCACTCCTCCCCTCTCAGTCCCAGCTTCCCCCTGGACACCACACCAACTCTCAGCCCCTCTCACCCGGCCTTCCTCCTCCCCAGTCCGGCCTCCTCCTCCTCCTCCTCTTCCTCCTCCTCCTATGGCCTCCTCTGTGGAGCGCCGGAGCCCAACTCTCCGACAGGATCTAGTTCCAGCGGAGGAAGCGGCGGCGGCAGTGCTGCGGTGTCGGATGCTTTGACGTGTTTTTCGGTGTCAGATTCATTTTCAGCTCAGGTGAAACTTTTTTTAAACGTTTGTGTGTGTGATCATATTTTTTACAGCACTCAAAGTTTCAGTTTGAGAATTTATTTTAAAACATTATTTCTGCTTATATCTGTAGGTGTTTCTGTTTTTATGCCTGGCTGAGGTGGAAAAGTTGATGTATCGATAAAAGCAAATTGCAATAAAATGCAACATAAACAGATTTAGTGATTAAATAATGACGTACATGAAGTTTATCGTGATGAAGCAACTCAGTTATGATGGAAACTCAGTTAGTTACTAATCAGTTATAACCCCTAATAAGAACAAGTTTTGGGTTGCCAGGATGTGGACAAATTAAGCAAATTTATCCGGAAGACCCCCCCCCCCCAATGGACATCAAATCTGCAATTATACATGTTAATAAATGATTAATAAAAGTTTTTACTTCTTAATAATCCATCAAGTCTGCAGGTGAATAAACTGTTAAATATAAATGGTTTGTGGTTCAGATGCAAACACGTTCAGCACAGACGTGACAAACACAGCGAGTCCACCTCAGCATGTGTTTCCAGGTGTTCTGTGTAATAAAGCCTTGTGTGTCTCCAGAGGGAGTGTGTGTGTGTGTGTGTGTGTGTGTGAAATCTAATAAATTGCCTCAAGTGATGTCACTTAAATGTGTGGAATAAAACAGACGATATCTCTGGTTCTGCTGCATCGATTTTCACCCTTTTTTAGAAAGTGTTCTCTTGTCAGAAAGCAGCTGCATGCAGGTGGTTCGAACAGCAGCGGTGATGTCAGTGTGTTTTCTGTCTGCAGGTCGACTCCATCCTGAGAGGCGACTACCTGACACCTCTGGGTGCTGTGGGGCCGAAGCGGCTCTGCCTGGTGTGTGGAGACTTTGCCTCCGGTTATCACTACGGCGTGGCGTCCTGCGAGGCCTGCAAGGCTTTCTTCAAGAGGACCATACAAGGTGAGTGTGACTGTGTGATCAAAATGTGAATTAACAGGCAGAGCTGATCAATACAGCAGCGCTCACTGCATTGATTAGTGTGTGAAGTCTAGCTGCTTGTTTCTCACTTCAGCCGTGTTCACACTCCTCAGCAGCGTCCCAGAGTTCAGACGATTGATTGATTAGATTACATCACATTAAGGTCATTACACTGCCAACATGAAGTGTTGGAAGTCAGAAGTAAAGAATCATTTCAGTTAAACTACCAGTACAACAATGTAAAAATCCTCATTACAAGATAAATCTGAGAGGAAAGAAGCTTTTAGTCTTTCCATTCTGTCCGTCACAACTGATCAATATCCTGTTAACACGACTCTGAAGGTTAAAGCCCAATAAACACTTGTGATATAGATTTCTGTGAGAACAGGCAGGATGTTAACAGACGGAGGAAACGGACACAAGCAGAATCAAACTGAGGAGGCAAAAATAAATATTTAATTAATTTAACTACATTTGCAAAATATAATTTCCACAAATCTAAATATGCAAATTTAAAACCTTTATTTTTATCATGTATTCATGAAATCAAACAGTATAAATGAATGATGCAGTCAGCAGATGCACATCTTCACTCTGATGAAGGTAATACTCACCACACTCTGCTTGTCATTTTAATATATTTGTGAATATTTATTGAAGTATGGTGAGATCTGCACATATAAGGAGCCAAAAGTCCACAGAGGCAGCGCTGTTATACGTTAAACTGTAAATAACCCTATTTAACCATCTTTTGTGTGACTAATGGGAACAACAATTTTTGACATTGGTTCAGTATTGAGTGAGAGCACTTACTAATGTAATGCTTCAGGGCGATAACGCCCCGTCGATGTACATCTACTGAACCTGTGTCTGACAGGCTCAGATTGTTATTATAAGTGTCAGAGAAATAAAGGTTTCTCTTTACCTTTCACTTGATCCGATCCGGTTTGTTATTGTGACTAGTCTCACTTAAGGAGTCTCGCTCTGAAATCTCACGAGAGTTGAGTTGAAATCAGCTAAACATTCAGCCATGACTTTAAAGCTAAGCTACACTTCCTGTACTCCAACACATCAAACTCCTCCCGGCGCTCTTCTCTCCAACTCTGTCATGGCTGAACAGCTGATTTCAACAACTCCAGAGGACCTGAGGGGCCGTACAGGTTCCTACATTGCGAACATGTCAGACTCGTAGGCTGCTGCAGGACTATGAAGAGCTTTAAAAACAAGTTAAAGAATTTTAAAATCAATACTGACAGAAAACTTAATCTGTTAATCAACTATTTTGATAATCGATTCATCATTTAAGTAATTGAACTCCTGTATGTACTTCCTGTTTATGGTTACCTAGGCAACATCGAGTACAGCTGTCCGGTGATGAACGAGTGTGAGATCACCAAGCGGAGGAGGAAAGCCTGTCAGGCCTGCCGCTTCCAGAAATGTCTCCAGGCCGGGATGATGAGGGAAGGTACGTCACATCAGTCTGACCTTTAACCTGTCGTAGACACATTTCCCATGAGTCTTTGCAGTGTGGCTGAGCGTCTCTGTGCTGCAGGTGTTCGAATGGACCGAGTGAGAGGAGGACGGCAGAAGTACAAGAGGAGGGTGGAGGCTGGACTCGGTTTATACACCAAAGCTCCGTACGCTCACGCTCACGCCGTCAGCAGCCGTCAGTTCACATCTTCTCACTCAGATTTCATTCAAATCAAACTTTATGTGTACGTTAGTCTTTATTCTATTATTTCCTGTCTTTTAGGAAACAAGGTAATCTCCCACCTGCTGCTGACAGAGCCCGCCCCACTGGCTGCCAGTCAGGATGATTCGACCAATGACAGCAGCCTGCAGACCCTGTTGACCCTCTGTGACCTCCTGAACCGCGAGCTGCTGGTTCTGATTGGCTGGGCCAAACAGATCCCAGGTACCTACCACACACCACACCTGAGCAGTTTGAAGCCGTGTTAGCTGCTGGTTCAGACTGAAATATCCTGACAGTTACTGGATGTTCCCGTCAGGAGCACTCCTGTCGACACTGAACTTTGGAAATAAGGAGATTTTCCACCTGACCATAATTTTTACATTGTGAAAAGGATTTCCTCTCTCAGCTCCAGAGATCCAATCACCAGGTGCCTTTACTGCCCTGCTGTAATCTCATTATGTTAACTAGTTCAACAAAGGAAGATGATGATGATCAGCTGGTTAAATACTGACTGAAAGTAAAACAGCCTGGTGGGCAGATCTGTGAGCACCGCTGCATTATGAAGATAAAAAGACAAAGAGGACATCAATTCAGAACTTGCATTAAAGTTTATTAACAAAATTCATTATGTACAGTTACTAATTATAATCTGATGGATCATTTAAAACATTTACAAATTTCTATCTTGACTGTAGACTCTTAGTCCTGCTTCTGTTTATAGCTACACTGTAATCTGGTCAAAGGAATTTGAAAGTTTTACCAAAAATCTCCCAAACTTGAATAAACTCTTCTCTGTACACAATATTTTAAATTCAGCAGCAGAAAACACTGCTGCACTTTATGGAAATCAGATAACCTGTATGATCTGTAGTCTTAATAAACTCTCTGCTACACTGGAAACCAGACATAGTAAATCTCCTTCACTCAGAATTACAAAATCAATTGTATTTTAATACTAATTTAATTCTTTACATTTTATCTTTTGTTTTTTCCATGAGACAGTTTAATTCAAGCATTTACATTCAAGATTTTCTATTTTCCATTTTGAAGAGTTTAAAATGTCACTGTTTTCAAATTGCCATTTTACAATACATTTGTTCTTTAATGTCCAGTTTCCTTTTTCTTTATAACATTGAATATGACAGTAACAGGATGTGTGCTCTTTTATTCAGACTGTTCAAACATCAGCTGCCAAAAACAAAAATCCCATTTCATAAAGAGAACGACCTCACAGTGACAAATAAGTAGAAGAAGCTTTTAAAATGCAAAAGAATCAATTTATTTCATGTGCAGAAAGAACTTTCAGACCACCACACTGACGATCCTTCAACTAAAACTTTACATTTTTTCACTTGTGCACATTAAATAAATTGATTCCTAAAAGCCTTTTTCTGTTTTCTGTATGCAGTCGATCTTTATGGAACATTTAATTACGGCCTGATCACCCTGAGAGCTAAAATATAATAATAGCTTCTTTAAATTTAAAATGTTCACACCTGAGTGACACCTGCTCTGCCCCGCCCTCTCTCAGGGTTCTCCGCGCTGTCATTGGTCGACCAGATGTCGCTGCTGCAGAGTGGCTGGATGGAGGCGCTGCTGGTGGGCGTGGCCTGGCGCTCGCAGGCCGCGGTGGGGGAGGAGCTGGTGTTCGCCAGGAACCTGCGGCTGGACGAGGGTCAGTGTCGAGCCGCGGGATTGGCCGACCTGTACGAGGCACTGCGTCACCTGACGTCCAGGTACCAGGTGATGAACCTGAGCCCCGAGGAGGTGGTGACGCTGAAGGCCATGGCTCTCGCTAACTCCGGTACACACACACACACACACGCACACACACACACAGTAAAAGTACCAATACAACAATATAAACATACTCCATTACAATCCTACTTAAGTAAAAGTACATAAGTTTTATCAGCTTCATGTAGTTAAAGTATCTTTAGCAATATATTGTATTTATAAGCTTAATAAATGTATATTTGTATGTCAATTCTTAATCTGAAGAGTAACTCCGGCTGTCAGATAAATAAGGTGGAACACAAAGTATAAAGTATCATGAAATTGAAATAAAGTAAAGTACAAGTACCTCAGGAAGTACTGGAGTAAATGAACGTGTAAAAACAGACACAGCAGCTTGAACATTGATATTGATTTACACGTACAAGAGAGGAGATGGGGGGCTTAGGGGGAGTAGAGGGGGTTTGAACTTATTGATCCCAGAGGAGTGGTTATTGGTATTGATCAGAGGCTGGGAGCTGAAGCAGAGGAGACAATCGCAGTATTGATTAGTTCCACTAACTTACTATTTTTTGGGGGTAAAAAGCGTTGCTGGGTCGTCTGTGGATGCATTTTTTTCTTTGTGAACAACTATATGTGTTGTTGATTACAGGCAGTAACCTTAAAGGACGAGATCACAGTGTTTCAGTGTGTTAAACAGCAGTCAGGTGTCCATATGAACAGTGAAAGAGGTTTTCCTCACTGTAATCATTCCTCCTGTTCATACTGGATATTAAAAGATCCCCTTCAAATGTGCTTTAATGGAAGTGATGGAGGCCAAAATCCACAGTGTGTCCACACAGTCATTTAAAAGTAGATCTGAAGCTTATATGAGGCTTCAGCAGTCTGAGTTAGTCATATCAAGTGGATATCTGCCACATTTACAGTCTTTTTAGCATCAAATTCCCTCTTTGTGTTTCCTCGGACAGTGTTTCCCTGTTGAGCTGCGGTGGAAGTATAGTAACAAAAAGAGGGACTTTGGCACTAAAAAGACTGTAACGTTGAAAGATATCTACTTGATTTGACTCATTTGGACGCTGAAGCTTCATATTAGCTTCATGTGGATTTTGTCCCCCATCACTTCCATTGTAAGTGCATTATGAAGGGATCTTCTAATGGTCAGTATGAACAGGAGGAATGATTACAGCAAGAAAAACTGGTTTCACTCTTCATTTGGGCTCCTGACTGTTGGTTTAAGACAGAATTGAAAGATTTTGAATCCATCCTTTAAAGCTCATTAATCTTCAAAGGATAATTCAGGTTCTATATTTTTATTATTATAAAGACTAACAATGTGTCTGAATACTTAACTCCTTTCTACAGAGCTCATTGGTTCCTACTGAAAACGTAAATCTTTAAAAACAGCTCACAAATATATAATTGAATATATAAAAAGCTCAGTCATTTCCTCAAACAGCTGCTCACTGTAGTTTGCATCAGACGTTCAGGATCAGCTGGTTGTTTTCAGTGGGGAATGCTAACAATGCTAACATTGTATGGACAGCAGTGTGTTAGCAGCTAATCAATAACATTTGACTGGCTGTGTATGACTGTATGAAATGCTCCTGTTGAAGCAATGCATGATGGGACACTGGTTGGTCCTTGCAGCTGAAGTCTGAGCCTCAGATCAATAAACTCTATTGATAAACTCAGTTCTGGATCTATAAAGTGTTAACTGTCTGCTGGAGGATGCTCTGTGTGTGTGTGTGTGTGTGTGTGTGTGTGTGAGTCATACACGCCCGCAGGCTGGCCTCGACCTTTTCCGTCTCACGTCCTCCTTTTGTCTCGCTGTTCATCACGTTGACTTTATGACTTCATGAGTCATTTATTGTTGAATTTAAAAAGGTCAAAACAAAATAACTAAGTACATTTACTCAAATACAACTGAGGAAAAATATTGTACTTTTTACTTCACCACGTTTATCTGACAGCTGTAGTTACTTTTCAGATTTGACCCTATCAGCAGATATAAGTGTTTATTAATGTGTTAGTCAGCAGCTGTGACTCCTCCTGTGGACCCAGAGGTATAAACTGCTGTATAAACAGATAATTAAATATATATTATATACAATATATTAAAACACAGCTGTAATAATATTAAATGTCTTCATGGGAGAAGTTATGATAAATACTGTTCATTAACACTTATATCTGCTTATAACTACATTATAGTGAGTTAATAAACCAGTTATTAACCATTTGTATACTGATTATAAATAAATAGCAAAATTTAAAGTAACTGATTTTAATCTAACAGACTGTAAAAGTGAAACCAGTTGT
This sequence comes from Scomberomorus guttatus, assembly GCA_038419695.1. Classification (NCBI taxonomy): domain Eukaryota; kingdom Metazoa; phylum Chordata; class Actinopteri; order Scombriformes; family Scombridae; genus Scomberomorus; species Scomberomorus guttatus. The sequence goes on from CM076451.1 coordinate 1,835,494, forward strand.
TTTTAACTACATGTCTATTCTATACTACTTTATACTTCCACTGTGCTACATTTCAGAGACAAATATTGTACTTTTTACTACATTTACTACATTAATTTGACAGACATGCAGTAATAACTGGTTATTTTTCAGATTAAAGTTAAAACATAATTTAAAGTATAAGTCTGGTGATTTTCTATATTTTTCTTGTCAACAAATGAACTGATCTACTAACAAGTATTGTGTGTGTATCCAAAGTCTGATATATCTTATTCCTCTGTGCTGTAGACCTCCATTGTCCAAAAACTATTAAAAACACGTCAGTGAGCCGCACTGCAGACAAAAAACAGATTTGTGTATCAGAACTTTGTTTTTTCTTCTTTCCTCTCCCATTAATCATCTCACGACCCCTCAGATTTATCTGCTGACCCTTTGGAGGGGCCCCACCCCTAGGTTGGGAACCACTGGACTAAACTAGCTAACTGTATATAAAGTAGTTGAAACTAGCTCCACCTCCAGCAGCTACAACAGTAACATGCTGCTTACACACTGATGCTTCAGTATTAATAATTTGATGATATATAATAAGTAAAATGACAGAAATGTGTTTATGAAGTAAAAAGTACAGGTTGACAGACCTTCTCGAGCCTCTGCAGTACACTAACGTCCTCTCTGTTCTTCAGACGCGGAGCCGGTGGACTGTCCGGACTCGGTGCAGAGGTTCCAGGACGGGCTCCACGAGGCCCTGCAGGAGTACGAGTCGTCCCGCAGGGAGCAGCACCGGGCGGGCCGGCTGCTGATGAGCCTCCCCCTGCTGCGGCAGACCGCCGACAGAGCCGTGCAGGCCTTCCTGCGGCTGCACCGCCACCACCGCGTCCCCCTCCACAAACTGCTGCTGGAGATGCTCGATGCCAAGGCCTGAACACTTCCTGTCTGCTGTCGCTTATCATGAGTACAGACTTTATCAGTGATCATGACTCTTGAAAACTCACTAACAGACATAATGACAAAAAACACTTCCTGGTGGATTGTTTTGAGGTTTTTTTGGCAGAAATGTGCTTCCATAAAACGCTGCAGGTTTCAAGCAGCACAATTTTTATTTTGCCAGAGAAGCTGTAAAAAACTGAACGTACTGAAAACTTCATCAGTTTTCTCCCAAATTGCTGCTGATGAAATGTGAAAAAGTTTGAATTAAGTTTGAATTGTTGAGTGAACTAAATGTAAACTGGACCTGCAAGCAGGTATATCAGAGTCAGAACATCCCGACAGCTCAGAAACATCATCAGAACTTGGACAATTTTTCTCATGTTAAAAAATCTATTTTTGTAAATGAAAAAGATATTTTTGTGTGAACTCTCTCAAAGATGAGCTGGTTACCGCAGCAACACCCAGGGAGGAAGAGCGTGGAGGCGAAACAGATTCAGAGCGTTTTGTCGGCTGTCAGTCGAGGACATCATTACTCATCAGACTCGGCTGTTCAAAGACTTTTTCTCACTCTACTGATCAATTGATTGCTGATTAGTTTCATTCACTGAGCTGAAGAAGAAGTTAACTGACACTAGTCTGTATGTGCTGAGTGAATTAATAAAATATGATTCACTAAATGATTCCTGTCACATTTTCATGAGTCAATTATTTTATTTTTTTTATACAAACACTGTTAGAAAAGATGTTTGGTTAGAAACATGGTCACACACACACACACACACACACACACACCACTACTTTCTCTGTGAGCTGTTTACATGAAGATAAATACAACAGAACAGAAAACAGTTCAGAGCCACAAAGAAACCCAAAATCTGCCTCCACAGGTCAGAGGAATTATTACAATATCAATTAATCTCATTTTTATTTAGATTAATTAATTCATCATCTTGTCTGTAAAATGTCAGAAAAATAGTAAAAACTCCTGATGCAATTCTTCAGATATTTAAAGAAAAGCAGCAAATCTTTGTTTTTTTTGAGCCGCAACTAACGATTAGTTTCATCATCTGTTTTTTTTTTTTTAAATAATCAATTAATTGTTTAGTTTATGTCCAGTTTAAGTCTAGAAATGTTTTGTCCAAATATCAGTTTACAATAATATGAAACAGAGAAAAGCAGAAAATTACATTAAAGAAACAATCAATCTGTTTTCTTAATAACACAAAACATCAGCATCGATTATCAAAATATTTTCTGTTGATCAACTAATCAGTTAATCTTCCAATCGTTTCATCTTTGATGAAAAGTGAAAAAAAGTCAAATCTGCACTTTTGATCATATAGTCACATATTTACAGTACTTTTTAATAACTACTTCTGATTTTAACTCTTTTCTTTACATTTGTTTCCTTTAATTTGCTCCTTCAGTTACACAGATTAACTCTTCAGATGAGAGAATATCTTAGATTAAAACTTTGGTTTTGATTTTGACCATAATTTCTATCAGTTATGAGAACGTTTTACTGCCCAAACTAACAGATCTGGGAACAGTTTGAAATAGTTAAATAGTTTCAATAACTGTGTGGTTATCAATACTTTTTTGCATATTTGAGCTTCTTAATAAATGATGTTACTGTCGACCATCTTCTTTCACTTCTGAATGTTTTTCTAAAGAAATTGGGATCACATTTTATTTTAACCTCATTTAGTATTTATAAGCAGTATATACATTTAATGTAATAGTTTAACACTACAGTGTAGCTGTAATGATATAAGGACATGTTTAAGTGTTTATTAGTATATTTTCTAACAACTATAACTCCTATGAAGCATTCATAACAGATAATGAATGTCATGATGCGACAACCCATCATAACATTTAAATGAACTAATTTATCTATTTGTGCCTGATTTTTTTGTCCATTTTAAACCTTAAAACCAGATTCTCATCAAATGTAGTTTCTGCCTGAACAGACGACCTCGTGGCTCTGAACGTCCTCAGACTGTAGATGAGAAGGTCCAGACAGACACACTGAAGGGTTTAATGCTTAAAAACTGCTACATGTTTAAAAGGAAATGTGTGCTCAGAGTGAAATGAAGCCCACAGAGGTAAAAGAAGAAAACAGCAGGACAGGACGACAAACCAGTGACTGTTCAATCAGTTAAATAAAACCCAAAGTGACAAAGTTACAAAAGCTGCACTTACAGGAGGTGAGGATGAAGACGACTGTTTCAACAGGAAATACATCAAATGATCAACTTTCTCTTTCTTTTCTGCTGCTTCACGTTTCTATTTCATAACTGCTTCTTTGTTGTTTGAACAGTCAGATGAAGACACTCATTTGGCAGCTTTGAACGGACTGAAGATGACTCGCTCTTCATCACAGTGTGAATTTACAGTCAGGGCTCCAAAACCTGCCAGAACCCAAAACTGTCATATTTCAAAAATACAAATTAAAAAAATAAACTTTTTCTTCCTTTTACAAACAGACTGTTGGAAGAGGAACAGATAGAAAAGGTCCTGGTTAGAAAAGATTCATCTGCTAACAGGAAATAAACATTAACAGGTTTTTTTTTAATCTGCTGGTTAATAAAAGGTAGAAAAGCAAACATGAGTTCAGTTAAAGCTGCGTTATCTGATATTTTCGGCCACTTGAGGCAACGGAACAAGCTGTAAACTCCTTTTAGCTTCAGTTTGGTCTCCACCAACTCCTGAGAAACATATCTGGCTCTTCAGCCGCTCGATGTTCTGCTTTCTTCACCAGCGAGTCTCTAACTGCTGCCTGCTGCTGGGCAGGTAGTGTACAGGGGCTTCATCAGAACCAGAACCAGACTGGAAAACCAAAACTGGGAGCTAAAAGAGGCTAAAAAGCTCCGCAGAGCTGCAGAGTTGGTGTCAAGACTTAAATTCAATAAAAAGATAATAAGCAGGGCTGCAACTAACGACTATTTTCATTATCGATTAATCTGTAGACTATTTTCTCCATTAACTGATTAGTTGTTTGGTCCATTAAATGTCCAAGCTGACGTCTTCAAATATCTTGTTTTGTCCACAACACAAAGATATTGAGTTTACTGTCACAGAGACTAAAGAAACCAGAAATTATCCACATTAGAAGCCCTAATTAGGACTAACGAGCTCGTCAACAAAGTTGTTTCTTTACTTTCACGACTGACAGAAACGATCGGCTACTTTTGTTTATGTGTGTGTCAAACTGAACCTGTGCTGTGACAGAACAGGAAGACAGGTTAGCAACAGTAACTAAGGGGGGCGGGGCTTAGCGAACAGTCAATTCAGAACTACGTCAGCCCTTTCACATTTCATTCATTGATAATATAATAATATTGATTAGTGCATCTTAAATAAAACTGATCAGTTAGTGGAAACTTTCAGCAGTTTGAAGTGGTGTTGTTTTTCCCGCCTGACGTTGTTTGTTAGTAGTGATCTTGTGGAAGCATGTGGTAACCATGGCAACAGAACTCTATTAGACAGCGGATTGGCTGTTCATGCAGAACAGTCATTAAGGCGTTCATGTCTCAACGTGTGAAGACAGAAATCCAAACCTGCTGAGAACATGCGTCACTTCTCAACTCTGTCTGTTCAAACAGGCGCTTCTCCTCGCACATGCTCAGTCACACCAACCAATCAGAAGCTGGTCTCGTTCAAATGCGGTTTGGGGCTGGTGGGAGGGGCGGCGGCGGGGCTGTCAGGACTCGGCGGGCTCTCAGGGGAAGCTGGGACATCAGCAGGAGGCACAGCGGCACTGCGGCGAGGTGAGGTGGGCGCATGAGACCGGGTGGGGCTCACAGCTGTGGGGGCTGGGCTTGTCGGGGATGTGGGTGTGGTCCTGCGGTGTGACGAAGACCCTGATAGTGGTGATGATGACAGTGATGAAGGTGTTCCGGGAGAGTGGCGAGCACCCGGTGACACAGAGAAGGTGGTGGGCGTCCGGAGGCCGAATCTGGCCTCTAACTCGCTGCACACCGCTAAGCTCCGCCTGACACCATCTGACCCTGCTGTGACCCCGAACCCAGAGCCTGCCGCCGCCTCTGAGCCCTTGGCGAGCTCCTGGCAGCGCTCCACGAAGCTTCCCCTGCGGACAGACCCCCAATCCCTGTCTCGCTCCTGGTGTCGGAGAGGGCGGGGGCTCGGGGTGGAGTTAGAGCTGTGGGTGTAGGCGGGGCCGGGGATGGCGAGGGGCAGCGGTCCGGCTCCGGGCCCGGCTGAGAGGCTGGCGTCTCGGACAGGTTTGGCGAACGGCACGGGGGGCGGAGCCTGGCGAGGGAGGCTGCCGTACAACGAAGCGGACGAGCCCAAAGCTCCGCCTCCTCTTGCTCCTCCTGCAGAGTGGAGTCGCTCCGCCCGGATGCCGTCGCTGAGCTGAGAGACCAGACTGTAGAGACAGGAAGTCACATGATCACATGAGCATCACATACGCCAACAATGAAACGGCAAAATATTAAAACCTCCTCGTCGCCTCGCGGCCGCTTGTGAGTAGATATGATAAAGTTTTAGCTTCTCCACAACAAATGATGCGTTACTGACCAGCTTTTACACAACGTTTCTCCTCATCGGCCTCCAGCCAGTCCGGCTGCTTGTACGTAAAAATTTATCAAAACATCTGTTCAACAAGCATGAACTCTGCCGCCGTCTCCCATCAGCTGCCGGTTTGTTTTAGCCGCTGTGTGCTTGTTATGAACAAGCTAAAACAAAGACTGACTGTTCAGCCTCACCAGCCACAAAGCTTCAAGTTTATTAAATGTAAACTTTGTGAGCGCTCCTCCTCCAGGACAGACGACACGATCAATGAGTGACAGAAGCTGATTTCTATTTTCAAACTTCCATCAGCGTTTTCATCTTCATTTTCAATAAGTCGTAGTAACAATAACATCCTAACGATACCCATCCATACATCTACGTTACATATTTCTTCTATTAATGCCATTTTATTGATATTCAATAGATATTTTTTTAAATCATAAAATATATTAAGGACTCCTTAAGATATTTTAGTGTGTGTGTGTTTGTGTGTGTGAGTGTGAACCTGCAGGTGGGTGTGTGTGTGTGTACCTGCAGGTGAGTGTGTGTGTGTGTGTGTGTGTGTACTTGCAGGTGAGTGTGTGTGTGTGTGTGTGTACCTGCAGGTGAGTGTGTGTGTGTGTGTGTGTGTGTGTGTACCTGCAGGTGAGTGTGTGTGTGTGTGTGTGTGTGTGTGTGTGTGTGTGTGTGTACCTGCAGGTGAGTGTGTGTGTGTGTGTGTGTGTGTGTGTGTGTGTGTGTGTACCTGCAGGTGAGTGTGTGTGTGTGTACCTGCAGGTGAGTGTGTGTGTGTGTACCTGCAGGTGAGTGTGTGTGTGTGTACGTGTGTGTGTGTGTGTGTACCTGCAGGTGGAGGCTCTGGGTGTGCTGTCAGGTGTTCTGGTCAGAGCGAGGTCACACTGGTCCAGCAGCTCCAGCAGCTCCTCTTCTGTTGGCCCGCCCAGCGCTGAAAGACAACCAATCACAGCCCACATCAGTCACTGACAAGGGTACTGACCAATCACAGAGCTTGCAGCAGTTCTGACCAATCACAGAGCTTGCAGCAGTTCTGACCAATCACAGAGCTTGCAGCAGTCACATATAAACATGTTACAGAACATGTTTCCCTCCTCACAGTCATATTGTACCAGAACTTGTCCTCTGTGTCAGTGAACAATAAAGTTGTGAGTGTTGAAGCGTCTGACCTCTGATGTCGACCTTGCCGGCGATCTCCATGGCGGTGGTCAGGTCCCACATCTGGATGCTGCCGTTGCTATGGCCACTGAACAGGTAGCGCCGCGGCCGAGAGCCGATGCGACTTGAGCCCTCGCACTCGTGTACCATGAAAGCCGTGATGGAGGTGGTGTCCACCGAACGCACCTCACACACCCTGACACACACACACACACACACAACTTCAGCACAAAGTCCAGAGGTTGTGATATGTAGCCGAACAAGCTAGTGAAGCTGTAAACAGAACCACATTCCTGCACATGCTCAGTGGCGTCTGCCTTACACAGAACTACTCTCATGAAACAGAGAGAAACGTATGTGTTTATATTTGTTTTAACGTCTGCTACTCTATAAACACTGTTCAGGACATTCAGATAAAAGACAGCATGTCACAGTCCAGTTATTAAACAAAGCGTCTGATACTAGAGCGATTTGATTAGTCGATTGACAGAAAATTAATCACCAACTATTTTGATAATCAATTAATTGTTTTGAGTCATTTTTAAAAAATAAAAATGTCCAAATTCTCTTACATGTGAATATTTTCTGGTTTCTTTAGTCTCTGTGACAGTAAACTGAATATTTTTGTGTTGTGGACAAAACGAGACATTTGAGGACGTCAGCTTGGACTTTGGGAAACACTGATCAACATTTCTCACCATTTTCTGACATTTTATAAACCAAACAACTAATCAATTAATCAAGAAAATAATCAATAGATGAATCGATAATGAAGATAATTGTTAGTTGCAGCACTAGTTAATACATCTCAGTGATCTGCAAACTTGTATTTATGCTTACATCAGACAGTATAGCTGATATTTAAAGAAGAACAGACACTTCTGAAACTTTTGGATATTGTAATCCTTCATTAAAATATATACAACACAACCAAGCAACACACAACTGTCCCACCTCTTTCCGTTGGACGACAGTCTCACGTAGAGTTTATCGGTGTCCGGTACGACTCTCTGGATGAACACCTGCTGGTCGTCTCTCTCTCCATACGGCCCTGATACACACAGAAACACAGTTAGCACTCATAAATACATTTAAAAAGAACATATGTTTCTCACTTTCCTCTGCTGGTTTGTTTGAGATCTCATTCAGCAGATGATCAGAGGCCATATTCACAAAACATCTTAAGGTTAAAAGTAGCTCCAAACTGAATTAATTAATGGGTTTAGAATTTACTTGTTTAAAAATATATTAACCAGCAACGTAGAAGACGTCTGAAACTGTTCTGTGTTTGTGAGAAAACAGAAAACTGTGAGAAGAAACTCTTAGCACCATTTTGGGGGATACATCAGACAAAATTTGACCTTTTCCCCCCGTGGTTGTGAGTGTGTGTGTGTGTGTGTTACCTATCTCTGTCCCGGCGCTGCAGCCTCCATGTCCGTCCACGTCGTCCAGGCTGAGGATCTTGAAGGAGGTGAGCGGCGTGGATCCCGGCTGCGTGGAGATCATCCCTCTGAACCGAGTCACCGTCCACGTCCGCACGTGGTTGTTGTCTGCACAAACTGACAGACGACAAACATGAACAACGTGAGCGACAGGACGGAGGAGAAACACAGCACCCAGCTGTGAGGAACACCTAACTGGACTGATGCTGAAGTCGTTTTAGTTGTTCACTCTGTCTGAACTATGAACTATGTTTGTTTGTTTGTTTTGTACAGGCAGTGGTCATCTCCCTGCAGGCCTATGGCCACTAACATCACATCCACATACAGCACCAGTCAAACGTTTGGACACACCTTCCCATTCACTTGAAGTGTGTCCAGACTTCTGACTGGTACTGTAGGTGTTGATGTGTTACTTCATGCACCTGCAGCCTTGTGGCAGCTGGTTCTGTGACTGATGTCAACCTTATTTGTATGTCGCCTCTGCCCAAAGCATAAATGAAGCAGTAAATTGTGGTTGAGTCGTTCTACAGTGGATTTAACTCCTCGTTACCTGAGATCAGGTGTTTTTCAGACAGCATGATCTTGGTGACGGGGCTGCGGTGGACAGAGAAGGTCTGGAAGAGCTGCGGTCCCGAGCCGACGGTCTCCGGATGCTGAACGATGACTCGAACTGTCCCGGAGCTGGTCCCGTAGGCGATCTCGATCCAGTTCCCACTGTCACCTGATCACATGACCAGCACAGGTATAACTGAAGTTATGATGTATTTGTATACATTTACACTATACCTGTGTGGTTTTACAGTGCCTATGAAAAGTATTCACCCCTCTTGGAAGCTTTAAGAGTCGAGATTTCTGCAGTTTCCAGATGTGCAGCACTGTTAGAGACTCATGCAGCTACTAAATACTGACTTACAGGCGGCAAATACAAAAAAATATTTTGTACTTTATATTCGTAATTAAATCAAATAACTTTTCAGAGATCAGTTTTTGCAGATCAGCACAAGTATTAGTAGCAGTTCTGTTAGTAATTATAGGAGTGGGAACAATACCATGATTAGTTAGTGCAGAGGTAGCAGCTGCTACCCTAAAAGTATTGAGGTTTGATACCCAGCCTTATATAGTAGCAGTAGTATCAGTGGTATTAGTAGTAACAGTACATGGTTTAACGTACTGGTTTTGGGTGTGAGGTAGACACTGAGAGCAGTGATAGCGTCTTCAGTTGGGTCTCTGTACAGCTCCGTCACCAGCAGATCGTTATCCTTCATCCTCAGAGGAAACTTCTGAACGTCTGACAAACACAAACACACAAACACACAAACACACAAACACACAAACACACAAACACACACATCAGGAGCAGCAGTGACTCTTTCACAGCAATCCATCCAATAGCTGTTGAGATATTTCAGTCTGGACCAAAGTGTTGGACTGACTGCTAGCATCGCTGAAAACAATCAGACTAACAAATCCAAGAGTCAAACAGCAGAAAGCAAACAGTCACATCCTACAGACCCTGATACAGCCTTTATGCTGAACCTTACCTATATAATAGATGGATCCGTTATTGCAGCCCAGGATGAGGAAGGAGCCGGCGGTGTCGTAGCTGCTGATAGGAACCACGTCCTGGTTCTGCACAGAGACGACAGAGAACATCGCATTTTATAGACAAAACAATTAACTGAGAAAAAAGGCAGATGAATCGATAATTAAAATAACCGTTAACTTAATTGCTAATTTAAATATTCATAACCATCTAATTACCACATAGACTGTATTAAACAACAGCAATGTGACTGAATGTGTTAATTAATTGGGGCTACAACTAACTACAATTTTGTTAGTGATTAATTTTCACCATTAACCAATTTGTCTATAAAGTCAGAAAATAGTGAAAAATGCCTGTTATAATTTCTTAGAGCCCAATGCGACGCGATGCCTTCAAAAGTCTTATTTTGTCTGATCAATAGATTAAAAAAAAAAATTCATTCTGCCATCATGTATGACACATAAAACGTTTAAAATCCTCACATTTGAAAAGCTGTAAAAAGCAAATATTAACGATTGGATTATCAGAATAGTTGCAGATTCATTGAGGGCCGACCTGCGTGCGTCTCCACCCACCTGCCAGTGTTTGGTGACGGCGTTCCACACCCCGACCTTCCCAGTGTGGCTGGTGGCGATCAGCTGGTTACCAACGAAGAAGAGAGCCTCCACCGGCACATTCAGACTGAAGACGCCTGCAGGAGGAAGATACGTCTTCAGAGATGAGTTGTTTCTGTGGTCAAACTGAACTCGCTGCTGAAACAGCTCCATGAACAAGATTTGTTGAGAAAAGGTGGGCTCTGTGTAAGGACACGTCTTACTGAACTTTCTGCAACAACCATTTACAAACTGACTTTTTTTGGCATCAGAAATTCAGTCAGAAATTCTGGAAAGATTAATATACATTTGTAATGACTATACAAATGTACAAATATAATTCTGGTTTCACATATTACAGTAACACAGTGAGTCTCATCTGCACACAACATGTATAAATCAAAATAAACAAATCTGAATTCTCTCATGTCAAACTGTGTCTACCTGCTTTAAGAAAGATGTCAAAATATATAATCTGTGTTGTAATATAAAATCTTTGTACACATGTAAATGTCAAGAAAGAAAGTAGAAAGTAAAGAACATTGGAAGGTGATGATTGGCTCTTTGCTTTCAGCTTTAAACAGCAGCATGAGAACCAGTCCAGAGATTCTTACTGCTGATATTTATTCAACTGACACTTTTGTGAATTTTTAATTTTATAAATTAAAAACAAACAAACAAAACAAAAAAACAGAATACTTTTCAAATAACGTGTGTGTTGCTAATAAGATGAATCAGTGTTTCTTCCTTTGGCTCAGAAGTTTCAGTGTTTGATGTAAATTGTTGATTTTGGGGGTCTAAACCTTTATTAGACATTTGAATGTCAACACAACCAGATACAAAGGAGAAGATGAATTATATGTGATCATTATTATCATTCATTTTTCATATTTTCCAAAAACTTTCCCAATAATGATTGATCATTCTGTCAGAATTACTGTATCAGACCTGCTACATATATCATACTCTATATAACATACACTATATATAACTTACACTATATAATATACACTATATATAACTTACACTATATAATATACACAGCCACATCATTTATAGTTTTTGCTTTCACAGCATGGAGAAAGTGAAGTGTAATAAGTGGGATGTATATGTGGATCTATTGTTTGAAACATGAAACATTTTGGAAACATAAATTAAACACACTATCGCCACATGGACTAAATAAAGAGCTGGACGTGAGCCGTTTCCTTACAAGCTCAGTTTAACTGTTATTATTTAACTTTTATACAATTTGTTGAAAATTAAACTGGAAGTTGATTTGTTGGATTGATGTGTTTGGATTTAACCACAAGATGGCGTCACAATGTGTAAAACAAACAGGTAATAATACAGGTGACAGATGATGGCCTGATTACTGAATGATGTAATTATATGATGCTTTGTGTGATGTTTGAAAATGTCTAAAAAATGGTTTCAGCCCATTATTCCTGTTTGGCCCCTGATGAAGACGTAAGCTGAAACGATTCAGCACGATGCTGTTTGAATAAAAAAGCTGATGAAAGGAGCGAGTCTGTGTGCTCCTCCTCCTTCAAGCAAACAACATACACGCCATAAATAAACAGAAAAGAGAGGATATGGAAACTGACAACAGAACAGATGAATATATTAGACGAGAAGAGCGAGAAAACGACGATGACAGAAACTGGCATCTTCACTCATTCAACTAAAACAAGAAAAATGTGTCATTTTTAGTTCCTCCTGCAGGTTAAAGAGCTTCATAAGACACTTTTAGCCTCTAAGTGGTTATGAGTAACTCGTTAATCTGTGATCATTTCATCTGAGGAGCATCTCAAGTTATGATGTTTTAGGAAACATCTCTTCAGCTGATAAAAGGAATTAGAAAACGAGGCTCAGGTCTGATCACTGAGGTAAAAATTCATCTGTGTAGAGACTCACCGATTTCATTTCCGTTGCCGTCGGGGCAGATGGCCCAGAGGATGATGTCCGTTGCCGAGGCGACGGCCACCATCTTGTCATTGTCTCCCAGCGAGCCGCCCATCACCTTGGCGTTGAGCGCGACTCGGTCGATCACCCAATCCAGACGAGGAGAGGTGAAGACCTGCTGCCACCCGGTGGACTCCTTCACTCTGACGGACAGACACAGACAGAAGTGAATTAAAGGGTTAATTCACCCAAATAAAAAAAGCACACTGACGCTGTAATCACAAGGTTCAATTTATTCACCCGTTCAAATCAACCAACACTGACTACCAAAATATAATAAAGAAATAAACACCCATAAAATAAAACCATCGATAAGACCACAAAACTGCATTACATAACAATTCATACAATTAATTAACACCATTAAAAACTATTAAAATGACTGAAACAAAACAAACAAGGATTAAAATGTAATTGAAATTTACATCCTCCTTTGCTGCATGTCATTCTTCATCTCCTTCTCCCCTCATTTCCTGTCACCTCTCTAATAAAAGGCATAAAACTGTATTTCAAAGATTTCAGAGAAGATTCTGGTGTGTTTGACACCAAAGTCTGTTTTATTAATAAATACTGTAACAACCCTGAAGACAAAGTCAGTGGAGTGAACTCAAGTGTTTACCTGTAGCAGACGACAAACTGTGTGTAGGCCACAGCGATCCAGTTATGATGACCACAGATGATCCGAACCATGCCGGGATCTGATAACGGACCTACACACACACACACACACACACACACACACACACACACACACACACACACACACACACACACACACACACACACAAACTTTGTGCTGGTCACAATGTTTCCCTTAAAAATCCTGTGTCCTCTGTCCGCAGAGGTGTGTGTGTGTGTGTGTGTGTGTGTGTGTGTGTGTGTGTGTGTGTCCTGACCTCCGGACGTCCTCTCCTCAGTGACGGCTCGGCCCAGTATCCCAGAATTCCCCAGGTTGGGGGGCATGGTGTTGCTGCGTCTGACCGGCGCTCTCTCTGCAGGGGTGGGTCGTCCCGCCATGAACTGCGATCCTGCCACGCTGTGACGGTTTAGACGCTTCGCCGGGTACACTGTGACGACACAGACAGGAAGTCAGGACACAGGAGGTAAAACAGAAACCTCCGAGGGACACAGGTAGAGACGGTGAGTCCTGCAGGAGCTCGGTGGATGTTTTATGAAGCAGGATTAGCAGTTAAAGGTTCACTGCAGTGAATCATAAAGCCTGGTAAAGCCTCTCTGTGCTGTGATGTCAGGGCGGTGTACCTGGTGGAGGCAGGTAGCCGTTGAACAACACGTTTCCACAGGAGGATCGATCCAGCTCGTCACACAGCTGCAGCTTACGCACTGTTAAAGAAACAAAACAGATGTTTCACTGAGTATTTATTCTCTCGTGTTTACTGACATTTGTGCTGCTGTGGTCTTTTGGTTAATCTGACAGCATCTGACACCTGCTAAAAAATAAAACAAATTTAATATATAAAAACCTGACAAATCAATGTACTTCATCACAGAAATGTAAAAACCTTCTAAACCCTGCAGCAGATTTCTAGTGTCTCTCAGTCTCATCATATCACCCGACCCATCGCTTTAACTTTAACTGTGCGTCTCACCGAGCGGTGTGATGCCGTAGAACTCTGCCTCGTGCATGAGCATGTGCACGCTGATGGAGCGGGGGTGCAGCTCTTTGGTCCGCAGGAAGTTGAGGATGGGAGCGAACAGAGAGGGGTCCCTGTCGATGAAGATCTACGGTGAGAGAAGAGGGTCAGAGAGAGATCACACTCATGTACAGTTATTACAGAACACACAGCAGTGTCACTGTGATGATAACAACACTAGGATTTCATCATCATCATCATCTCACTAAATGAACAAACAAACAATGACAGAGCCAGTGTACTTACAGCTCCAGTTTCATCCTTTAACGTCGAGATCCGACCGCTCAAAAGACTGAAGACGAAAACAAAACACAAACAATCCAGCTGTTAGTGTTAGAAATACACTGTGACAGCAGAGAGTACGTACCATTTTCTTGAGAACATCTTCCAAAACACCACATAAAAATCTCTTGAATTTGTTGTCGCCTTGCTTATGGGCAACCAGTGGTGGAAAGTCACTAAGTACATTTGCTCAAGTACTGTACTTAAGAATTTTGAGGTACTTGTACTTTACTTGAGTATTTCCATGTGATGCTACTTTATACTTCCACTCCACTACATTTTAGAGGGAAATATTGTACTTTCTACTCCACTACATTTATTTGACAGCTTTAGTTACTTTTCAGATGAAGATTTGACACAATGGATAATATAACAAGCTTTTAAAATACAACACATTGTTAAAGATGAAACCAGTGGTTTCCAACCTTTTTGGCTTTTGACGTCTTACAAAAAGCAGTGTGTAGTCGGGGTCACATTTCAGATGTCTATGAGTTGTTAACAGCTCCACCAAATAGTGATTTTTCCCTCTAAACTTCTCACATGGTTTCATTTCAATAAATGTTCAAATGATCCAATATTTCAGCAAAAATCAAAGATTAGAGAAAAAGTCCAAAAAGTGAAAACAGATTTGTGTATCAGAACTTTGTTTTTTCTTCTTTGGGTTGGCTGTATACAGTATGTGTGAGTGTGCGTTTGTTTTCATCACCGACCTGGAGAAAAACGAGTCAGGAACCCATGTGAGCGTCTGTCGGGAGGTGCTGAACCTGTAAACAAACAAACAAACAAACATACATACATACATACATACATTACCTCGTTAACTCGTATGATCTATGTTGATGTTGACGACTTTATCACACACAAATTCAATATAAGTAACTTTTTTTTTTTTTTTTACCGAATAGCACTTATTTAGGCCATATAACTGTCACATAAACTCTCGGAAAGTTATTAGTGAACCACAGCAGGCTTTAAAAAACGAGCCAAGATGCTAAATCATCCTTTTTGTATGTTTAACCTCCATTAAGCCAAATTTTACATCGAGTTCCATTGTCGGACAGAGACGTTACCTCTTGCTTATTCCTACAGAAGACGTAGAAAAACACTACTTTAGATATCGTAAAACATAGAAATCTTATTTATCGTTTGTTTGTGTCGACTACGCGTATTTGTAGAAAACAGCTAGCACGTTATAGCGGCTTATCGCCACCTTAGTTCCCCTAGTTCCATCGTCGGACACAAAGCCATCCACAACTCACACGTTAATTTTGGCTTCTATCTTTGCTCATTATGAATAACTCTTCTTTCGATAACACGTCCTTTAACTCACAAAATGATCAATATGAGACTTGTTAGTTGGGTAAAAGTCAAATTAAATTAAGTGTCGCTTCGTAGAAAATCACAATGAACCACCAGCCGCTGCACACCACCGGCAGATTTCGGTTAAAGACAAAAACTAACGTTGTCTAAGTAGCAAAGTATTTGTCACAGAGAGTACAAAGTGTTACGGACTTAGTTGTAATTTACTCCAATATTTGAACTCATCACAAACACCAGTAACCCAGTCGGACATGGGTCTGTCCGATAATGGGCGCTTCAGTGTTCCCGGTGGCTAGCCGCGGTTAGCCGACACATCCTCCGGTTCCTCACCTCTTCCCTCCGACGTTCAGGTGGATGATGTCCCCGCTCCTCGCCGTGTTAGACATCATCTGAACAGTTAGCTACTGCAGCAGCCTGGCACCTCCAAAAACAACAATACTTTTAAATTTTATTCCATTTTTTAGGATAAATTCAGTTTCCGTTCTTGTTTTTAAGCCAACTTCCTGTCGCGCAGTGACGCGTTAGGGCGGGTGCTAAAACCCGCGGTGGATCTGCGCATCAACGGAAGGAGACACACCCAGACCACGGACCGGAGTGACGGACTGGAACAGGACTCTTTCATTTCAGAGGGACTTTATCTCAATTATATGGAAGCTCATTTCAGCCAATATGTTGAATTATTATAGATTAAAATACACAAAAGTACATAAAGTAGTTAAAATCCTTCCACTTCCACTCTCTACAACATTTAAATCATGTGTGTTAGTGCATCAGTATTAATACTTCAATAATACAATATATAATTATACATTAACAAGTACTTATTTTGATACTTAAAGCAAATCGTACTGTTAATAATTATGTACTTTTAACTAGGTAAAATATTGAATGCAGGACTTGAACTAGGAATATTAAAGGAATATTTTTATGTTGTAGTTGTAGTCATTTATTTTTGGCCACTAGGGGGCATCATAACAAACTGTAAACACAACTCAGAGTATGATCGCCTTCGTTAGGGCAAATGTGTTAGCCAGTAATTTCCTATCTAGTAGACACAGAGCAACACTGTTATCCCACTGGAGTGGTGTTTGTGTGCACCTGATGAATGAACCAATCAATTAACAGATTCATCATTAATTGAAAAAATACCAGGATGTCCAAGATGACGTCTTAAAATGTCTTGTTTTGTTTGACCAACAGTCCAAAACCCAAAGACATTAAGTTAACAATGATACATGACAAAGAAAAGCAGCAAATCCTCTCATTTGAGAGCCTGGAACAGGAGGATATTGGCTTTTTTTTTTAGAGCTGCAATGATTAGCCAATTAATCAATTATCTGAAAGTTAATCTGCAACTATTCTGATAATCAATTAATCGTTTCAATAATTTTTCAAGCAGAAATGTCAAACATTTGATGATTCCAGCTTCTCATATGTAAGGCTTTGCAGCTTTTAGTTGTCTTACATTTTAGTAAATTGAATATTTTTGGATTTTGGACAGTTTGATGACGTCACTTTAAGCTCCAGGAAATTGTGATGGAAATTTTTCATTGTTTTCTGATGTTTTAAAGGCCACACAATTAATCAATTAATCGAAAATATAATCTGCAGATTAATCAATAACAAAATAATTGTTGATAGTTTCTGTCGTTAACACCATTAAACCTATAACACACATTCATATGAGGCAAAGTGTGTTATTAAGGTGTCCACTCTTCTAGATTAGATTCATTTAAATGGTCTCACAGTGTTATATTTAGATGGGTTTGCATGTGTTTATCTAAAGTATTACCACAGATCACCAGCAGTGAACGCAGCATGGTTGTTGCAGCAGGGATGCGTTCACTGGCTGTGCTTCACTGCAACTGTGCAGATGTCTGTGTTGTTTCAGCGGAGACGAACAGAGATGCTCCACTTCCTCCTCTCGTGTCTGATATCTTCCTCTTCCCTGCTGGATACCTCTTCCTCCCATTCTCCTCCAGAGCAAAGCAGTGTGGGTGGAAGACACACACAGCAACATGTGCATCAACATATCCAACCTCTGCTGCATTAAAGGATGTGATGGGTTCACAACAGTCAGGAGCCCAAATGAAGAGTGAAACCTGTTTTTCTTGCTGTAATCATTCCTCCTGTTCATACTGACCATTAGAAGATCCCTTCATAATGCACTTACAATGGAAGTGATGGGGGACAAATATGGCCTCATATAACTTTTAAATGACTGTATGGACACACTGTGGATTTTGGCCTCCATCACTTACACTGAAATGTGTAAAAACATTCATGTTACCCAGAAGATGAATCCTACTGACTTTGGTGATCCTTTAAGCCAAATTTTACATCGAGTTCCATTGTCGGACAGAGACGTTACCTCTTGCTTATTCCTACAGAAGACGTAGAAAAACACTACTTTGTTTTAAGAGCTTTTCTTCTAAAAGTCTGTTCTGTCTAACAAACAGAAAGCAGAGTCCGTTCAGGGTCAAAACTCCCATCATTTCAGATTTTAGCTGCTGCTTCTGTTAGCAAAACTGAACAGATTCAAAAACTCTTTCATCCCCTCATCCATCGCTCACACACACAAACCTACTCAGGACCCAAATCCTGTAGACACCTTGAAATTTGACATTATTTACATATTTATATTAAAACAGTTTGTTTTAAATTGTTTTGATTTGTACTCTGCTTTCTTTTGTATTTATTAGATGTTTTTTTATTTTTATTTTATTATTGATTATTATTTTAGTCTATATTTTTTATCCACATGATGCAGACGTTTGTCTTTAATCAAATGACCACAAACAACACAAACACAGTGCACACAGAGTGAGGTGGAGGGTGGCAGTAAATGTTTAAGTTACACTGAGAAAGAGGAAGAGGGGAGGAGGCTACCAATCTAAAAGTGTTAAGATGGGGAGCTAAAAAAAGATGAACATCTGTCCAGCATCAGTCTGAAACACATCCTGTTATCTGCTGAGAGACGGACCGACAGGTGGACAGACAGACATAAAGGTGAGAGAGTTTGACATTAAACTTCTGAGCAACTGGATTGAATCAAGAAACTGAAAACTGCTGCCAGTTATTTTTTTGTCAATCGACTAATCATCTAATCATTTAAGGTGAAGAGTCTGCCATGTACAGCAGCCTATAGAGGGGGTCAATAGGGGCCCAACAACAAACTTTTGCCAGTAGGAGGTTAATCCGGCCGTGACAGAGGTGTTTCCTGACAAGTTGACACACATTTCAGTGTGTGTTTCCCTTTACTGAGAGAGGTGGATCGACATGTATTTGTCTGACTTTCATGTGTAAAACCAGCGTTCACGTCCCATCACAGATTATCCATCACCACCATCTTTCCCTGACCTCACCCACACTGTAGTTTCCACTTGCAGATGTTGTAGAAAGACATTATTTTAAAAATGTTGGCACTGAACATCATTTGGGATTTTGCAGGATCTTCCAATATCAATGTTCTAGTCTTGTCTGGTGCAGCGTTTGTTAAACATCATAGATGCAAAACATCAGCATGTTGTCCAGTGGAAGAAGTACTCAGATACTTTACTTCAGTAAAAGTACTAACACAGCAATGTAAAAATACTCCATTACAAGTAAAAGTCCTGCATGAAAAATACAGTAAAAGTACATAAGTATTATGAGCTTGATGTAGTTAAAATATTGCAGTAAAAGTACATAAGTATTATAAGCTTGATGTAGTTAAAATATTGCAGTAAAAGTACATAAGTATTATAAGCTTGATGTAGTTAAAGTATTGCAGTAAAAGTAGTGGTTTGGTCCCTCTGACTGATATATTATTATATATGACATCATTAGATTATTAATACTGAAGCATCAGTGTGTAAGCAGCATGTTACTGTTGTAGCTGCTGGAGGTGGAGCTAGTTTCAACTACTTTATATACAGTTAGCTAGTTTAGTCCAGTGGTTCCCAACCTAGGGGTCGGGCCCCTCCAAAGGGTCAGCAGATAAATCTGAGGGGTCGTGAGATGATTAATGGGAGAGGAAAGAAGAAAAAACAAAGTTCTGATACACAAATCTGTTTTCACTTTTTGGACTTTTTCTCTAATCTTTGATTTTTGCTGAAATATTGGATCATTTGAACATTTATTGAAATGAAACCATGTGAGAAGTTTAGAGGGAAAAATCACTATTTGGTGGAGCTGTTAACAACTCATAGACATCTGAAATGTGACCCCGACTACACACTGCTTTTTGTAAGACGTCAAAAGCCAAACAGTTTGGAAACCACTGGTTTCATCTTTAACAATGTGTTGTATTTTAAAAGCTTGTTATATTATCCATTGTGTCAAATCTTCATCTGAAAAGTAACTAAAGCTGTCAAATAAATGTAGTGGAGTAGAAAGTACAATATTTCCCTCTGAAATGTAGTGGAGTGGAAGTATAAAGTAGCATCACATGGAAATACTCAAGGAAAGTACAAGTACCTCAAAATTGTACTTCAGTACAGTACTTGAGTAAATGTACTTAGTGACTTTCTACCACTGATGTTGGCTGTAGACACAGTTCTGTTAGAGAGAGAGAGGCTGCATAAGAACAGCAAAGGGAGGTTCAGTCAGACCGCCCAACAGAGAGAGAAGTGGAAGTGAAACCTCACAAACTGCTTGGACTCTCTGCAACACACTTCATATGACTCTCATGTAATACAATTTGTAGTTAGTTATATTACAAGTAGTGGTAACATCTGTATGGAAACCTAACTGGACATCAGACTGTTTATATGGTGAGTAGACTCATTTATGGATAAACAGATTGATAGATTTTATAAGTAAATACTGTAATGCGACTTTAAATGAGGGTGATAATTATGTTATTTTATAGGATCATCACTGTAAATGTGTCAGTGAGAGTTATGTCAAATTTCCAACTGTTGTCCTTCAGCCAGATGTTAATTTATCAATTTGTGCATCAATGAATAAACAATAAGTACATTTACTTAAGTACAATTTTCAGGTACTTATACTTTACTTGAGTATTTCCTTTTTATGCTTCTTTGTTGCAGTTATAGTTTTTAGCTACTTTTCAGATCAATATCTTAAACATATACTTTAAGTACATGTTGCTGCCAGTACTTCAGTACTTTTATTTAAGTAAGATGCAGAATGCAGGACCTTTACTTGGAGTATTTTTCTATAGTGGTACTGCTACTTTTACTCATTTAAAAGATCTCAGTACTTCTTCCACTGACTGTGTAAAATGAAAGCAGGTGATACATAAAGCAGCGGAGCAGAGGGAAAAGACAAAGAGTAAGACAAGTGATATGCATGAAGCAATAATCAATGCAAGCAACGTTATTAAAATCATTAGTGCAAGCAGTTAAAATGTGTGTTAATAAACAGAAAATAACAGCAGACGGTGAAAAAGAAAAGAGACAATCTAATGAAGTTGGAACATTTCTTAAATGTATAACATTTTACATTTTAGTAACATTTTAGTAAAATGAGAAACAGAAGAGAAACAAATAGCCGAGCAGATTTATCAGACACACACATTTAGCAAGTGACAGAAGTTTTAAAACATAACTAAAATCAACATGACATTACAAGACAAAAGTCATTTAATTATGAGGAATAAAGTCAGAATATTTGAGGAATAATTTTGTTTCTGGACATTTTGCGATATTAATGACCTGAAGCACGATCAGACTATTGACACCACTGGTGTAGAAACCAAATAATGCAGAGTTATTATTCTTAAATGACTGTTGACTATTTAAGCCAAAATGAGTATTTGTCCATTTACCTGCAATGCAGAGAATTCTTTTCTCCAGCGGTTCAGTAGGATCCAGGGACTCAAGCTCAATATATCTAATATCTACATGAAACTACTATCAATAAAGTAATAAAGAATCAATTAATTAGTATACTCAGATTTATAGATGCTTAGTAAATCATCAAGAAAGAGAATACACACTGCTCTATGCCTATTAAAACATCTGAAGATCTAACATCTAACAACATCTAACTGACTCCTTCTGCAGCTTCCTGTTTTGTTTGTTCTGCTTTTGGAAAAATGTGTAAAAGAGAGACAGAGAGAGAGAGAGAGAGAGACAGAGAGAGACAGAGAGAGACACAGAGAGAGAGAGAGAGACAGAGAGAGACAGAGAGAGAGAGAGAGACAGAGAAAGAGAGAGAGAGAGACAGGGAGAGAGAGAGAGAGAGAGAGAGACAGAGAGAGACAGAGAGAGACAGAGAGAGAGAGAGAGAGAGAGAGAGAGAGAGAGAGAGAGACAGAGAGAGAGAGAGACAGAGAGAGACACAGAGAGAGACAGAGAGAGAGAGAGAGACAGAGAGAGAGAGAGACAGAGAGAGACACAGAGAGAGACAGAGAGAGAGAGAGACAGAGAGAGACACAGAGAGAGACAGAGAGAGACAGAGAGAGAGAGAGAGAGAGAGAGAGAGACACAGAGAGAGACAGAGAGAGAGAGAGAGAGAGAGAGAGAGAGACACAGAGAGAGACACAGAGAGAGAGAGACACAGAGAGAGACAGAGAGAGACAGAGAGAGAGAGAGAGAGAGAGAGAGAGGCTGCCAAATATAAAACAAAACATGCATAAACGCAAAAAACTGTAGAAATAAATGTCGTCATATAATCAGTTAAGTCAGTTAAAATGATCTATAATTATACTGATTTAGACTAACATGTAAGGAGATTTAATACACATAAATGATATAACATTACATTCATTTTGCAGATGTCTTTGTTGAAAGCCACTTATAATAAGTACATTTTCATTTAAACAGTTACATTAATACGTGAATGTGACAAATATTAAGACATTAAGAACATTTAACAGACTTTTTGGTGGCTAATTAAAATTTCTGAAGGGGAATATTTACACTTAATGTATGACCTCAGTTTTTCCAAAATCTTGGCAGTAACACTTTAAGTCCCCCTGTTTAGCATTTATATTCATTATATAAGCAGTTATTAAGTGGTTTATAACACACTATAACATGTAGTCATGCAGAAATAATTTTTAAATTAATTTAATTAAATTAAATTAATTTTTAATTTGTCAACAATTAAAACTTCTCCAATGTCAACATATTTTATATTATTAAACACTTATATCTTAATTTTACAGTGTTATAAACCATGTATTATATGTTTACACATAAAGGGGCTTACATTACATGTTTATGTTTTGGCTTTGCCAACTCTCCATATATGTAGTTACTATTTTGACTTGCAAATGTGTTTGTGTTCTGACTGCAGGGTGATTTTCCTAAAACCCGCACACAGCTCTGATCTTTCCTATCATGTTTTACCCTTTTCTTGTAATTTTAGGACTTTATTCTCAAAATATTACAACTTTTTCTTGTAAAATGACAACTTTATTCTCATAATAGAAAACAAAAATTGGGTTTTCCTGTAAGTTCATGGCTTAGGGGCGGCTGCGGCTCAGGTTCGATTCCCGGCTCCTTCAGTCCACATGTCGAAGTGTCCTTGGGCAAGATACTGAACCCCAAATTGCTGCGCCAGCACCCTGCATGGTAGCTTGCCACCATCAGGGTATGAATGTGTGTGACTGGGTGAATTGACTCGTAGTATTAAAAGTGCTTTGAGTGGTCAGATGACTAGAAAGGTGCTATACAGTCCATTTACTTTATTCTTGTAATATGAGTTTTTCTCATTAAGTCACAACTTTAATCTCATGACGACATCATTTTTCCTGAAATTATTACTTTCATAATAATTGTGACTTCATTTTTAAAATCTTTTATATACTCTCTGAGGCCGCTAGATGGCAGCTGTCACTCAAACTTAAATTTAAAAAAAGGTCGTTTTTGGGTGACTGACATGACGACCTGTTGTGTCGTTTTTCTTGGGAGGACAGTCTCAGAGTTCTTGTCTGTCTTATTATTAACTGTAACCACAAACTTTCCTTTGTTTGTTTCCTTTTTTTAACCCTTACATACCCTAAACTTAAACAAGTACTTTAGTTGCTTAAAGCTGGAACTATGCCTCTGTGAAGACATGCAATCATCTCTGCAAACCTACACAGAGATGGGTGTTATGGGTAACCGGAGGTGATGTGCACACCTACTAAGCATCAACAATGCAGTCAAGCAAGCTGATTGGTCCAAATCTTGTTTCAAAAAAAGAAACAATCATGCAAACATCTCTGAACGCTGCCAATGCACGCTTACCTGCATCCAGCCCGAAGAAGCAGGTTTCAGCCTTAAAGGGCAGGTTCACAGTTTTTCCAGTGTGTCTTAAAACAGCAGTCAGGTGTCCATATGAACAGTGAAAGAGGTTTTCCTCGCTTCCTACCTAACCTTAATCAAGCGTTTTTGTAGCCGAATCATAACCATAATTTACCTTAATTTATTAGTTAGCATTGGCAGATATTGTAGAAAACGATGTGAGCAACTTGCACATTGCTGGCATTGTACTTAAAAAATAACATGGTTATTGAATGTGATTCAGGGGCCTGTTTCACCAGCATTGCAACATACAAGATGAATTTTGCAAGAGATAAGATCCTCTCATATTGATTTTGACATGTTTAACTTAATCAAATAGCATCCCATATGTGCTGCCCATGCATGAAGATATGAGGAGGACTGTAGGATTCAGAAATGTATCTGCAGTCACCATGGCCCGGGTTTTGCAGAATACTGACGTTCTTTCTGTCGTTGGTTGGAGAGAACTGCGTGTCATCCACACACAAATGATAGGATTTTATGTTTGCCAAGCAGGAGCATGAATAAATGAAAAAGTAATGATCTAAGGTTTGACCCTTGTGGCACTCCTGATTAAATCTACTCTTTGAAACAGTGAAGCTCCTGTTTTAACAACTTTACACATGCTGATGTTTTGTGTTTAACTACAGTGACACGAAACTCTGTGATGACTCAGATGTGACACAATGAGATGGACAGAGATGGTTTTGGTTAACAAATGTGATTCTGTGAACAATGAACTCATGCAAATATGAATTCTGAAAATCTGAACATTAATACCAGCTTCTCTGAAATAAGAGGGAGGATTGTTGCATCACTTCCTGTGCCAGCTTATCTGCAGAGGCTCAAAGCAGAAGTCGTTGCTTTTCTGCTGTAGATCAGCATCTCCTCCATCGCCCAAAATCCTGACCTGAAACATGAGAAATGACTCATTTAGCTTTTAGCTAAATGAGTGTTTGTCCAGAGTATACCACAACAGCTCAGATTATTTA
This sequence comes from Scomberomorus guttatus, assembly GCA_038419695.1. Classification (NCBI taxonomy): domain Eukaryota; kingdom Metazoa; phylum Chordata; class Actinopteri; order Scombriformes; family Scombridae; genus Scomberomorus; species Scomberomorus guttatus. Next base: position 1,860,123 of record CM076451.1, read on the forward strand.
AATGCCATGATCTCATTCCTGCTGCCCAGAGAGTGAACCCTTTCCTCCAACGCCACCCTCAGGACAAACTTTACATTTTTAGCTTCACTAAGAAGAGCAAAATCATCAGGATCTTATTTACCAGTGGTAGAAGAAGTACTCAGATACTTTACTTAAGTAAAAGTACCAAGTATCATGAGCTTGATGTAGTTAAAGTATTGCAGTAAAAGTAGTGGTTTGGTCCCTCTGACTTATTATTGAGGGAAAATGCTTCTGATTTTATACAAGAGCTCACAAGACTAAAAGGTTAGAAACTACTGGTTTCAACCTTCCCAAAATTCAAATGTGTTGAATTTTGGGAAGTATAAAGTGGATATACTCAAAGTACAAGTGGCTCAAATTGTACTTAAAATGAATTTGAAATTCACATTTCACACAGCTTTACGGAGCTTTATAGTGAGTTTCAGCTCATTGTTTATCTGTCCGGCTGCAACTTTACTGTTTTGGTTCACTCTCAGCGCTCTCATAGTGTCGTTTTCAGAGAAAAAGCTGTAAAAAGCCACTGTACACTACCTGCTCAGCACCAAACAGCAAACAGACACAGTTAGCTGTAGACTAGCTGGTGAACATAGTGGAGCATTTAGCAGCTAAAGAGCCAGATATTTCCCTCAGGAGTTGGTAGAGAGCAGAAACAGCTAACAGAGAGTGAATATTGGACTTACATTCACCAGGTGGACAGAAACACGACTCCTAATGAATGATAATGTTGGTCTGTAACTGCTGGATGTGGAAATAAGCAACTGTTTGCTAACATGTTCTCCAAGTGATAATATGTCAGATGTTGTGTTTAAAGCTGGTTGTGTTGCTGCATGAGTGCGTGTCTTGTGGAAACTGGTTGTAATCTGATGGTGGTTTTAGTTGCTACAGCTGCTTCATTACAGTTATGATGTATAGAAACACTGCTGCAGGAGAGGAGTAGAGCTCGTTTCTACATTTTTACTGGACATGTCACAGATGTAAAACTGGAGGAGTGCACTGAGTAGAGTGCTGATCTCTGCCAGGTGTGTACAGTCAAGATGGCGGGAAAGATAACAAAAATGGGGATTTATTCATGTCGTATCGTGCCTAACTTTAGTGGATCATAACATATTGGGTATGGAATTAATTTGCAGATACCAAATTTTTCTATGAATGTCAGTTTTTGAGCCACGACAAAGGCCAAAATGTGGCCTGCAACAGACTAGGTAAGCCTTGTTTTTAGCCTAGCCGATTGTCAGAAATACCTTTTGCTATGTCGTAACGCATATCGTAAAATGGTGAGGACTGCTGAAAAGACAAGTCTTTAAATAAAGCTTTATTATAGGCTCATAAGGAATCTTATCAAAATTTATTTGAATTCACAACACAACCCGCTCTCAAGGTACCAAAATTTGGCACCGATTGATCTAATGTGGCAACAAGGCATGATTGATTGTCCCTATCAGAAACAAGACTCACCTGCGGCCCCTACCGGCCAGTTAAGAGGAGTGAGCAGTCAGCAGTCAATGGCGTTATAAAATATAAACTGTGAATCACCTCGACCGCAAAAGGGTCTTTGAGCATACAGTCATAAATAAAATATCAGGCTGATGGGTCCAGTAGTATGTGAGATTAGCTGCGGACAGCTAACACACGAACACACACGACCAAACACATGATCCCCTCCAGGCTTACGACTAGTGGAAATAATGTTTTCGACATAAACACAGAAAGTCACAGGACTGTTTATCTTGCACACAATAGTTTAACTTATTATCTGAAAAGTACAGATCGGGTGATCTGTACTTTTTATAAACTAGAACCAGATCAGCACAGGTGTGGAGGTCAAATGCAGAGATCTCAATGTGATCACCAGGTTGTTTGTAATGAACAATGGGAAATAATCACTTTTCGATGAGGAGTGAATGTGACAGGATCAGGACTGGCAACAGCAGAAGTCAGGATCCAGACTCGGTCGGGTTTGTTCGAGGGCTAAAAATAAATGCTTCAGGACAGGAAAACAAACGGCTGCCTGGTGTCGTCCTCCTCTGTCAGCGCCGACTGAAAATGTCCTGTTTTTACAACAGTGGACGGAGGAGGAGTGTGTGTTGGACAGGGATGAATCAGTGGTAGAAGGGAAGTGTGTGTGAACAGCAGGACAAACAGGAGTTCAAGACACTTCTTATTTGTACATGTGCCCCAGTGTAAACAGTCTGCTGTGTCTTCAGTTCATGAACATAAAAGGCTTCTGTGGGGATTTTTTTTAGCAGAGCAGCATAAAAGGAAACTGCTTTGTGAATGTAAAGGAGGTCATTGTGAAAACAAGAGTCTGCAGCCAAGAAAAGCAAACAGTTGATGGATTAAACAAAGTAGTGGACAAATTGATAATTTGACCTTAAATATCATCATTTGATATAACATCATCAATTCATCTTCATTCCTCAAAAACACACACGGAGAACACAGCAGCTATAAAAATAAAAAAACTGCAGCTGAATCTGTTGTTGCCTGCAGGAGCCGCATGTTAAAACACAGCAGCAGTTACTTTCTTTACCTGTAAGAGGCGACATTAACATGACTACATCTGCAGGTCAAAAATGCAGCTGACCTTACTTTCCTACAGGTGGCACAGGTTGTCACCTGTACAGCAGCTCTGATGATTATTGGGGGGGAGGGGGGGGGGGGGGGGGTTAACAGGAGTCACCCTCATGCCTTTCCCTCAGAGATAACTAACTTTTTCTGCGTAAAAACTTTCATGCTGCTGCGGATGTCATCCACTTCATCAAAGCTCCAGGTGGATGGACACGGCCTTCTTGTAAGAGTGGAGGAAATACGTTTGGTGCAGGCAAAATACTTAATCCGAGAGAACAAATTCCACATCTTGTTCAAATCTGCGATGATGAAGTTGTTTGAATTAATTATAACTCTGACTGGCTTCTTCTCCATAGCAACAGCTACTGTGGCTCTTGGGTATTGTAGTATTTCTAGCTGTCCACCAAAATTTAAGCTTGTGTTCAGAACATAAACCTATAGGATTGTTACGCGTTACTATGTTACATAATATTGAGGATATCATTTAAAGAAAAATTTGAAATGGGAATACAGAACAGGGAAAAAGAGGGAAAAACATATGTGAAGCTTTGCTTCTCTGAGGTTCTTCACATCTAAAATCATGTGGGACGTTGACTTTGTGTGTGTTGTACCGTACCTCATCTTTATGTACAAACTGTGTGTTTTCAGGGATGGATCACCTCAACTCCACCCACCTCCCGACCAACCGATCAGACTTCAGCAGCCTCTTTACCCAGCAGGTCCTCCCGTCGCTCTACTTTGTGATCTGCATCGTAGGCCTTTCCCTCAACGGTGTGGCCGCCTGGATCTTCTTCAGAGTGCCCAGTGACTCAGGGATGGTGGTCTACCTGAAGAACATGGTGGTGGCTGACCTCCTCATGTTGACCTCCTTCCCCTTCAGGGTGGCGGCTCAGCTGGGTCTGGGTGGCTGGCGCCTGCATGTGGTCATCTGTCGCTACACCGCTGTGCTCTTCTACTCCTCCATGTATGTTGGGATCCTCTTCATGGGGCTCATCAGCCTGGAGCGCTACGTAAAGATCGTCCGACACACGTCGTCCTCCTGCTCCTGCACGCCCAGGGTGGGTGGTGTGACCTCAGTGCACCTCCTGCAGAGTGTTGGCTTCGCCCGGGGGCTAGCGCTCTTCACCTGGAGCCTCCTCCTCCTCTGTGTCCTGCCCAACGCCGTGCTGACCAGCCGGCCAGCCAATGAGGAGAACTCGCGTCACTGTATGCAGCTGAAGACGCCACTGGGTGTGCAGTGGCACCGGGTGTCCACCCTCTTCAGCGTGGCCCTGTTCTGGGTGACACTGCTGGTTCTTGCCTTCTGCTACGCCTCTATCGCCCGCCAGGTCTACCAGTCGTACCGCCGCGTGCGCCGCGACAGCAGCGACGTCTGCCGCAAGTCTAACCGCAGCATCTTCAGCATCCTGGCGGTGTTCTTTGTCTGCTTCGTGCCATACCACGTCTGCCGTGTGCCGTACACTCTCAGCCAGATGCCGGCGTCAGGCTTCAGCCCGGCCAGCCGCTTCCTGCTGTTCCAGCTGAAGGAGGGGACGCTCTTCCTGTCGGCGCTCAATGTCTGCCTCGACCCAGTCATCTACTTCCTGATGTGCCGAACCTTCAGAGAGTCACTGCTGCGGAAACTGTCCAGGAGAAGGAGGAGGAGATCCCTGACCACCGCTCAGAGTCTCAGCAACATTTAGGAGGAGGCGACAGCACATTGCATTCATCAAAGAAAAAATAAACGGACCTAATTATGACTTCCATATCTCACATTTATGACTTAGTATCTCATAATTACCAGATCAGGTGTTACAGAATATTCAGTGACTCATCAGATTCTGTGACCTTATTAGGAAGTTCAGCTATTTTGCCTCTGCAAAATTTATTTTACTTTATTTGCTGCTTTATTTATTACTCACATGTTGATAGCTGTATTTGTTCATTGTACCAAAATTTGTGATCCATCAGATTCATTGACACTAGTGTCGACCAGATGAGGTGTACAGACAAAGTTTGTACTATTACATCAACATTTTTGTATCTAATATCTGAATGTCTGGTCTACCTGTGAAAATAACAAAAATAATAATACAACATACTTTACTCATAATTATGATGAGAAAAACATTAAATTATGACTTATAATGTGATAAAGAGTCATAATCACAAAATAAGGCCTCCATATTTTTTTTCAGTGAATGCGATGCTCTTCCATAGAGAGAAGAGGAGCTCAGTCTTCTTCACAGTTGTGTTCACAGCGGTTGATTCTGCAGCATTGTGTTTTGAGGTCAGGATGTGTTTAGTTTCACACCAGAGATAAAAGTTAGTGTTTTTGACAATTCTTTTGTGATTATTGTGTCATAATGTGTTATTTTCTAGACTGAAATAAATGTATATAACTGCAGAAATATGTTTGTATAGTAGTAAATAAAGAGTAAAGTAGCATTCACATAGTTTCAGTTTTGTGTTATATTGTTAAAGAACCAGTGGACAGGAAAGGAAGGAAAGGAAAGGAAGGAAAGGAAAGGAAAGGAAGGAAAGGAAAGGAAGGAAAGGAAAGGAAAGGAAGGAAAGGAAAGGAAAGAAAGGAAAGGAAAAGAAAGGAAGGAAAGGAAAAGAAAGGAAAAGAAAGGAAAGGAAAGGAAAGGAAAGGAAAGGAAAGGAAAGGAAAGGAAAGGAAAGGAAAGGAAAGGAAAGGAAGGAAAGGAAGGAAAGGGAAGGAAAGGAAAGGAAAGGAAAGGAAAGGAAAGGAAAGGAAGGAAAGGAAAGGGAAGGAAAGGAAGGAAAAGAAAGGAAGGAAAGGAAAGGGAAGGAAAGGAAGGAAAAGAAAGGAAAGGAAGGAAAGGAAAGGAAAGGAAGGAAAAGAAAGGAAAAGAAAGGAAAGAAAAGGAAAGGAAAGGAAAGGAAAGGAAAGGAAAGGAAAGGAAGGACAAGAAAGGAAAAGAAAGGAAAGAAAAGGAAAGGAAAGGAAAGGAAAGGAAAGGAAAGGAAAGGAAGGAAAAGAAAGGAAAAGAAAGGAAAGAAAAGGAAAGGAAAGGAAAGGAAAGGAAGGAAAAGAAAGGAAAAGAAAGGAAAGAAAAGGAAGGAAAAGAAAGGAAAAGAAAGGAAAGAAAAGGAAAGGAAAGGAAAGGAAAGGAAGGAAAAGAAAGGAAAAATCCTCAGGTTTGCTCCACATTATTTGGGTCTACATAATCTGATTAATCACAGATTAGTAATATATTTGCAGCAGTGAAGTCCAATGTGAACCCTGATCTTGAAGAGGGACTCTGCGTCAAAAGCTAGTTTCAAGTGCAGTGTCAATCTCAGATGAGAGGTAAGATAAAAAGTCAGTAACACATTGTTCTAATCTCCACTACAGATGCACGTGTTATTTGTAGTGTTGTTATATGTAGCTGTTATTTGTACATGCAGCAGAACTGATGTGTTAAGGGGAGAATATATGATATTAGAGGCTCACATGAACTGTCAATGCAGGACGTGATCAGACTGTCAGCAAGAACAGTCCGTCGACAATTACAGAGGGGGATATTATAGTCAGGCTGCAGTACATAAACCCACAAAAACCACAGGCACTGGTCTACAGACATGTGGAAAATTATATGTCAGATGAGTCATCTGTCATCATATTCTCGACAGGTGGGTCAGTGCATGTGTGGCATACACCAAGAGAACGATGCAGGTCTGAATGTTTGACCCCTACAGTGAGGGGGTCTGGGGGCTCTGTCATGCTGTGGGGGGCATTTTGCTGGCATGGTTTGGGTCCACTTGTCCCCTTAAAGGGAAGCATCACTGCAGATCAATACAAAGTTGTTGTGAGTGATCACCTTTATCCTATGATGAAACATCTCTATCCTGATGGGAGTGGTCTCTTCCAGGATGACAGTGCCTCCATCCACAGGACACGAGGGCTCACTGAATGGTTTGATGAGTATGATAAGGCCCTATGCTATTCCCCTCACAGGGAATATCTTTTGGAAGAACGGTGTTCATCCCTCCAGTAGAGTTCAGAGCCTGTAGAATCGATGCCAAAGCGGTGGCACATGGTGATTTTTCCTTTAATTAGTCACCTATCTGGTATATTTATTGTTAACTGGTTCTGATGGACTCCAGAATCGAACACAAGTGTCAATCTGGGCACTGCTTAGGAGCCTAGGCCACAGTCCAATGAAGTCCCATTCCTATTGGTTTGGTGCTATTTACCATTCACAGGTACTGCCGTGCGGCTCGAGTTACTAGGACTACTACACTACCTCCTGCCTATCAGCTAGGTTGTCAGGTTAGTCAAGGATTTACACCATGTAGTAGCACACTGGGGTGAGCGAGAGTGAATACCTTCTTCTAGTGTCTCTAATCACCGGATAAGATAATAACAATAATAATAATAATAATAATAATAATAATAACACAGCAACTTATTATCAGTGGAATCAGTATGTGTTAAAGAAATTTGTTATAATAGAGATTTGTTAGTATCTGACAGAGAACCCCAGCACTGTGGGTATGCCCCCCAGGCTTTCCCCTGATGCAGTAGCTCCTGCCCTAACAATTGTACCGCTGGCCCCTCTCTTGAGGGGCACAGATTAGCATTTCTAACATATTACAGATTTATTAGAAAAGCAAGGGGTGTTACTGAAAATGTAGTTGAATAGCCTTGGATGAATGAAGAAACAGGACCAAAAAGATGAGAAGTTTCTGTTCAAATTAAAAAACTAAACAAAAAAAAGTTACATCTCCATTTACACAGCTGGAGCTGAAGGAGGTCTTCTCTATTCCTATCCTATCAGCAATCTGCACATGATATACATTATAAATTCAAAGCATTTCATTGGATATATGTAAGCAGATAATACCAAATAAGGCTATTCTAAGAATGCATGCAGCGTGCCTGCACAGAGCATGTGTCTTACAAAGATCCTGTTTTCTGTTCTCTATGCATGTGTGTTCTCAGCACGTCATGATTTTGCCAAGTGGTTGGTTTCCTGAGACCAACATTTTGTATGATGCGCAAATTTCTTTGCTAAGCAACAGCTGGAAATGATAAGGTTATAAATAGTACATCACACAGCAGCATCTAAGCAACAGTTAACGCAGTACATAGCACATATGCAGTACCTTAAACATCGGCTCTTAAATGGCTCTTCAGCCTGTAGAGCAAAGCCATCGTTCCCTCTGCCTCTCCTTGTGTACTTTCCTGGGCAGGGGGCTCAGGCAGAATGCATTTTTGACCTTTGCTCTCTCATATATATATATAAATAAAAGGCACGACGTGGAGGCAAACCACCTGACGTGAAGCATTTTTGCTTTTTGAAGTATGTATGTATGTGTGTGTATATATCTTGTGGTTGGTCTGTTTTACTTTAACATCTCCGCTTGAGAATTTGAAGCATTTTTTCACACCAGTCTCAGCTAGATGAGGTTGTTATCAGCATGCAGACAGTCTGAATATAGATATCAGAGAAACAGCAAGTGCATGTTTGTCACAATAAAAGAACTTACACAACATTATAACAAATTTCGTAATTAGGAAATACACTTTCCAGTTTGAATGAAGAAGACTTGTCATTATAACAACAGTTATTAGCAGTTCTGCGCTGATGTAATTGCAGTTTTTTCTGATTGGTTCTCTGCTCAGTTCAACACTGAGTCCACATGTTGAACTTTACCAACACACAGCTGCTCATTTTACACACAAAAGTAAAATCCTTCCAGCCGACACAAACACAACAACTCATGTGTCAATCAGACACACTGAGATAAAAACAACAATAGGCAGCACATGAGGATCTTTTTATGGCCGTCTGTGAAGTTACATCACTGTTTTATTTCAGTTCTCAGCACATCCATTATGAACTGAAAGAGTCTCCAGGAAAAAAAAAAACTAAAACAAATGAACAGTGGTAAAACTGTTATAACCATCAGTGGTGTTCTGCAGCTCTTCCTCCCCCCCCCCCCCCCCCATGTCTCAGTGAAGTGCTTTCTGATATAAAGATAAGTCTTAATGCTTGTTTTCCCATCAAACGTCCACACTGACTGACACGCAGGCAGATGAGTGCTGCAGGTAATCTGCCATCTGTTCTTTATACTTCTACTGTTCTAATATTAGACATGTTAAATCTAATGTGATGGGGGGCTTTTAATGCTGTGGTTTTAATTCTAGCAGCAGGTGTGGCCACTTTTTTTTTGTTTTGGTTCAGGATTGTACCTTTAATATAGTGGTTGTTTAGTGTTGTGGTCAGTGGTTGTTTGCTTTATAACGCTGCAGTGTCGCAGGTTATATGAGTTGTTGAAAGTTTTCAGAAACTGTCAAACTATCCAACCTTTTACTAAAAAAACTACTAATCATCTTGCAACCATTCAGACCCATGTTGTGACCACTTGGAGGGTTCCTGATCTCTAAGATGGAACAATTTAAGTCCTTAAGACAACAGTTTATTGTTGGGTTCAGTTTTTCAATTCTGTCTTAAACCAACAGTCAGGAGCCCAAATGAAGAGTGAAACCTGTTTTTCTTGCTGTAATCATTCCTCCTGTTCATACTGACCATTAGAAGATCCCTTCATAATGCACTTACAATGGAAGTGATGGGGGACAAAATCCACAGTGGAGTGACACACTGTGGATTTTGGCCTCCATCACTTCCATTAAAGCACATTTGAAGGGGATCTTTTAATATCCAGTATGAACAGGAGGAATGATTACAGCGAGGAAAACCTCTTTCACTGTTCATATGGACACCTGACTGCTGTTTAACACACTGGAAACATTGTGAACTGTCCTTTAAACCGATTTTGACTTTTTAGACTTTTTAGACACTGTTATTGATTGGACTCAAAGTACACAAACTTTCTAAATTTAACAAAACATTTAGCTGTTTTTTTAGTTTTATTTTTTGTATGAGTGTTTTATATTAATTGGTATTTAAATTTTTTCTGTATTCTGCATTTTTTTCTTTTGAAGGTCAAATATTTTAGAAATAACACTTTCTGAAGTTAACTAAATGTCTGCATGTTTCTTCTCCGAAATATTCAGAAATAGTTTTATTGATATTTGTCGTCTATTTCTTTGAAGAGGTTTGACTTGTGATTGTGAATACAATATAGAAAAATACAACATCATGTAAAGTCAGAAGTCACAGGACAATACATTCAGTTTTTCAGTAATAATACTTTGAAGTGGGTTTTTATTGATTTCTAAGAAGTAAGAAGTTTATCAATCCATGTTTTGGTGTTTTATTTTCTGTTAATAACATGAACGCATTAATATTTAGTTCATGATTTCAACCTAATGAGCTGTGTTATGTCAGGATGGTGTGATATGATCTCATGATCATTAGATAAACTGCTCCTCTCTGTGTGAGAGTACTAACAGATGATACCATATGGTCAGCTGACAGTTCAGTATGAGACATAATAATAATGATATTAACAATGTTTGAACAAACTTAGGACTGAGCAGAAAGATTATTTATTTATTTCTCCTGTTTAGGTGAAAAAATCAAGTGGAAGTTTTTCTTTGTCATTATAGTTTTTCAAACTGTGTTGGTAAGAACGTCTTCATGAAAATATTTTAACACCTTTGAGAGAGTAAGTTGTGTAGTTATTTACACAGGAGCAAAAATAGATGACACCAGGCAATAGATGACATTTACAGTAGGTGCAGGAAGGGGGCCGCTGCTACAGCTGAATGAATGATTTAAACAACATACCTGACGGTTTTCCACTCCACTACATTTCAGAGGGAAATATTGTACTTTCTACTAAGGTTACTGAAGATGTTAGGCTAGGTGAGCTCATAAAGTGGCGAATAGAAGTTATTTAAAGCAGTCATTTGCAGCAGTTTACATTGAAAATAGATTTGTAACATCAATACAATTTCAAGATGCTTGTAATGTATAATGGTTCACCACAACTTTTGAAATATGATGAATTTACTAAAGAGATTTGATCAGTGTTTACAACATCACTGATCCAAATAAACCTTCAACACAAACTTAGATTGAGTTCATGTCAATATTCAACTTTACTTCTTGTATTAAGATCAGTCAATCAGAATAAGAGAGATAACAGGTTGTAATCCTGTTTTCAGTTGAATACAGGGGCTACTTCTTCTCTGAGGTCTCTGAGGTTTTATTACACTGTTGAAACAAACGGCTGCACTTGTTGGAAACTAATTCACCTTAATTCTGCAAATAAGGATTTCAGTGATGTCTCATTTAGTTGTCTTTGATTACAAAACACAATCAGACAGTAATAATTTCTTAGTGTAGAGGATGGAGTTAGCTGAGCTGGCTTTACACCTTTGTCTTCTGCCCAGAGAATAATGAAGACTATGAATGAAAATAATCTTCAAAAACATCACAGTGAAAGCTTCACATAGTAAGTATGTTGAGAAAAGAGGGCTGGCATATGCTGAGATTTCAGATGTGCAGACTTTACTTCCTTCCTTTAAATGAGTTATAAACACTCACTGATTAGCCTAAAAACTAACTGCAGATGCAATATATTAACTTGTTGATCCAATTATCTGCACAGCTGTGATGGATGATGGTGGATGTATTAAAAGTGGAAGGGGGCCCAGTGAGGCTGCGTATGTACAGAGTCCATATTTTTGTGCTACGCCACTAATTTTTAGATGTGTGTGCTGTGACATATGACTTCCTGCTTTGCGGCTTGCTTCACTGCAGAGTCTGCTCTCACATTTCCCTGTAAAACAGAGTCAGTGTTGTTATGAGCATCACATTTACAGACAGCTTTGTTAGTGGGGAGTAGAATAAATCACAGATCCACTGTCTGCACTAACCTAATCTCCACTCTTTTAGGGCTCAGGGATTTGCCTTTCTCTGAGATCTCATGCTCAAGGAGGAGGGTCATATAAACTGCCATTTAGGCTAACCTTGTGACCTTGTTCTGTTAGATATTTCAGCAGTGTTACTGTAACAGTTTTGCATGCTTCCTGGGTAAATGAACAGATCACTAGGTCATCTATAGACACTGTGTCAAAAAAACTTTCCCCTGTTTTGCTCACCTTGGCTGTGTAATGTAGGTCAGCTGGTGTGTGCTGCTGATAATAGTTCTGAGGCAACAGACTGCGGACCAGTTGATCTCAGGTCCCGTTGGTAGATGTATAGGGGCTGGCCCATGTTTGGTTGTTGTCACGTTACCTTTATGCCCAATTCTGAACAATACAAAATTAACCATAGAGCACACATAAAATCTCTTGCCAGTAAATTTACCAGGCAGCATTTGGAAAGCAGAAAAGAGTGTTTGAATATATCTCTGTCACTCGTGGTGACTCTTAGAGGGGTAGTATATACTGCTTTCATTGCAGCACCTGCTACTCCTACAGTATACACATATCTACCACTATTACTGATACTGTTGCCTCTGAAAATACAGAACATCACATTTGTGGTAGATTCTCAGTTACTTGTGGCATTACCCCAGAATTAGGCAATGTTTAAATGTTTGTTTGAATGTGTTTGTCAGTTTCCTGTATGTGGTTTTGGGTGACTTTAACAGAAGTGTTGGCCTCCTCTGCTTCCGCTGCCCATCATGTCTCATCAGAGTCAGAATCAGAAATACTTTATTGATAGAAGTTGCTTACACACACACACACACACACACACACACACACGCATAGAGAAATTATAAGAAAAATAGAAAAAGAAAATAAGAAAAATTAGAATTATGTAAAAATATATTCATTATACTACAATATATAACAGTGTAAATAATACTGAGAAATGGGATCTATAAATGTGTTAAAATGCAAGAATAGTGTAAATAAGACATATTAGTTGAAATATACAGTATAAATGCAGTATAAATATACACCAGTACTGCACAGTTAAATTATTGTACTGTTAAAGGTCCCATATTATGAAAAACTCGCTTGTGCACATAAATTTGGACCTCTGATGTGCCTACTAACACACAAACTGTGAAATTAGACAACCCAGTCAGTTTTTTATGGGCTGCCTACGTCAGAAAACATGCGATTCAACAAGCCATTCAGATTTGCCTCCCCCTCCTACATCAAGTGGGGACCTAAAATTATAAATGGTAAATTGACCGCATTTATATAGCGCTTTTCTAGTTGACTGACCACTCAAAGTCTTTTACAACACATGCCAACATTCAGCCCCATCTGAGTATCTCCACCCATGGCTGCTTGAAAAATAGTAGTTATCTGAATGTGACTCCGGTTCTATCAGTAAATGCATAGCCCTCTAACAGGCTTCGCTATTAGTTTACCCTACGAGGCTCTGCCTTGGCACCTGAGAATAAATATTACACCTGAGAAAATATATTACACTGCCCAACCGCGGTGCAACTGGGCTTGTGGTTAGAGGACTACACACTCATAGAACTGGAGTTACATCCAGGTAACTACTATTTCTATGTTGTATGTGCTCCTCATAACAACAGAGCACGCGCACGGGGAACACAGAGTGTGAAGGTGCTCCTCCTCCCCATTAGTGTGTTTTTGGGGGGGGGGGCTCACATGAATGACCCTCAACCTGAACGAGGAGGTGATGAACTTGGGCCAGAAGCATGGATTCAGCTGTAGTTCCACTGGCCCCCTATCATCATTGATAGACATACAAGAGGGATGCACAGACAAGGCACACAGGTCACCTGCCCTCTCGGTCAATGCCAGGAGGAGCGCCGTCTTCAGTGACAGTACCTCTAAGTTTGCCTGACCTAGTGGCTCAGAAGGCGGATCCGCTAGACCGTCCAGCACAGTCTGAAGGTCCCATTGAGGAACTAAGCCTCATGAGGGGGGTCTCAACCTGCAGGCCCCCGGCAGGAACTGCTTCACCAGTGGAGGTTCCTAGCCTTGTACCAGTCCCCAAACACCCGCCAGCAGGCTGTGTAGGCCCTGGAGGTGGACGGAGCACGTGCATTCTGAATTGTGCAGACCACTGTGGCCAGGAGACCCAAGCTGCTCACTCTCATCCTCTCAACCTCCAGACCATGAGGCATCGTCCCAGAACACAAGAGCAGGGCGCGTACGACATAGAACTACCTCTGCGAAGGTGTACCATGTTTTTCTTGCAAGCACAGGACCTGCTAGCTTTATGTCAAAGCTAAAGGCCAAACACAGGAACTGCTCTGTTGTTGGCTGCACAGACCAGCACAAATCGCTACATCGGCCCCTAGCCTCAGAGGACAGAACAGCTTAGTGGATAAAGTTTATTTCTGATGGCAAAGTCCCAACAGTTGGCAACAGCCTGTACGGGTGTGCTAAACACTTTGTGTCTGACTGCTTTACTAACCTGGGTCAGTACAACGTAGGACTGGCCAAGAAACTTTTTCCTAAAAGAGGAATCAATACCAACTGTCTGTGACAAAACTGCAGATCAGGGAAATAAATAAAAAATAATTGTGCTGTGTTTCTTTTGCCATTTAGCACTAGCTAACGCTAACAGCTGAGGTAATGTTAGATGTAATTTACTGACGTTACTTGCTACAGAATCCACATTGATGTTAACGGTATTAGTTAGTTGAATGTCTGTAAGATGAACTCCATCTTATCAACACTCTTAAATAACTGATGAGTAAAATGAGAGAATGGGTGGTGAAGATCCCAGTGTTTCTTGCTGCTGATTTTATAGATTCACAAGAAGTATATGACCTTCTGTGAATCACGGAGACCATTTCACCCCTTCCCCCATCCAGCATGTAGCTGGTCTGCAGTTTAAGTTACTGTTGTCCCTGTGCATAAAGACATGACAGGGACAGGAGAGGAAACATCTTACAGAGAAACTAAGCCTACAGCAGAGCCAGGATTTCATAGTCTACATCCAAAACTTCCAATATCATTTTTGTCTGTGCTGCTTGTGAGCTCGTCTGCTGAAAGTAAAAATATGTCATGAGTATCAGACCTTCCCAAGTCACTGAGAATGTCAAATATTACTATGTCAAACATATTGTTTTTACAATAGAACAACAAGAACAATAACAGTTACACATATTTTGGAAGGTGATTTTTGGTGTTTTCCAGGGGCATTTTTTTCTGTTTTATACTTACTTTCCCCCTTTTTTGATGCAGCTAAAACATTTAGCATGGCTACCAAGGGAAGATGCCTTACTTATAGATGTTCACTGCACTGATACAGCTTTACAGAAACCATATAAAATAAATCACCAGTGTCAAACTAATTCATAGTAAAAGAATAAAAAGCAGAAATCTAAAATATTTTAGGGACTCAGTCTGAAGCCATTAATGGGCTGGTATTTGAGTTGATAGGAAGGATGTACAGCATTCACAAAGCGAGTGAGCCACTATTTAAAGTCAATTTCCCAAAGTCCAAGAAGGGACAGCCTGTGAAAACAGAGCCAACCTTCTGTAAATTCTTACTTGCCTCACTGAAATTCCCCTTTCAGTTATCCAGCAAGATAAACACGTCCATACAGTAACTCTCAGGACCACAATGTTATGTTGAGATGCTTTACTTATATGAGCAGTGCGAAACTGAAAAATACACGTCATTATTACATAAGCACCCATCCCATCTGTCTAGATTATAATGTATACACAAACTCAAAAAGGCTAGACTGACTGAATGCATTATATCAAATATGAATACACAAACATCACAACATAAGCGATTGCATTACACTAAGGATTAAAGATGGTATCCCTGAAATACATGGCAACATACATAGATGCTACAACACATGTATGAAACTAAGGCTAGCTAAATCTTCATAACCAGCAGAGATCATTATCATAAATCTGGTCAAAAGAATGTGCTCATATCAAAGTTACACCATATCACAATGTATAAACTCACAGGTAATGCCTTCTCAAGGGCTATTAAAGAAGGATGGCAAAGGATGAACAGACATCAGCTTCGCTGGAGCACACATGCCATTTTCAGGTTACTCAGACCATGGATATATACACAGAACTGGATACGTTCCTGTGAAAGTTGCTCAGTGACGCATGAAGCCAAAAAAGTTCAACTTCTTGCACATAGATTCTGCATCTGTGGGGCCCATAGAGCAAGTGCACTTGTGAATTCCGCTGACCGAGCCGGCTACTTCCGGTTTAGCACTCCGGCTAACTTGAATGGGGATAAAACAATTCAATCGCGTGGCTCTTTTAGACTTTTGAAATGTGATTGGACCGAATGGATCAAATTCTGTTAGTGAAACGAGTCATTTTGCGGGGGTTGTGACGCTCAACAAAATTTATCGCTGATTTACAGACGTATCTTTCACAATGTAAGTCTATGGGAAAAAGTCTTTTTGGGCCAGTGTACATCACGTGACGTAATTACACAGTTTGGCCGCTATGTCAACTTTGCTGCAAAGTCCGGCACTCTTCCTGTATCCAGTTTATATATCCATGACTCAGACTAACTTCCTACCACCCAGGAACTACAAAGGCTAACTTCCTGTCACACAGGAACTAGGAAGTCAATGCCCAAAACATGGCATCATGGTATGTGACCAACAGTAGTCACCAAAAAACACTAAATAACTGGCAGGGCCAGAGCCCCAGCTTTTACTGAAAATCCCACAGTCAGGTCAAAAAAATTGCAAACAGCCATTATACAAGTGAAAAATCAATAACAAACGAATTGTTGTCTTTAAATTGCTTTCATAATGAAAAAAATATAAATACTAAAAATCAAGCAAAGAATAAATGTGCAACACTGCAACAGGGCTATTGGGTTACTGGCCACTTTCCTGTGTACATAATCTTTTTCTTTTTTGTGTTACAGATTATGTGGATTAAATGTTGGACCTCATCTTTGAGAAGGTTTTCCAGGACCCTGCCCCAATGCGTGGATGAGGTTCTAAAGATTTCCATCCCTGAGGATCTCTCTGCCCAGTTTGAAAGACCAGAGAAGCAGTAAGTGATAGCCAGCTACGTGTCGTGGTTTAATCAAGGACAGGTCTGAACCCTACGTACCTTCCTTGAGTGTATCTGTATCACCATGCAGATGGGCAGCACCACTCAGATTCTCCGGCCCAGAAATTAAGTCGTTTGAAGTGACCGTGGCTCATGGGTATTGTAGTATTTCTAGCCGTCCGCCAAAATTGAAGCTTGTGTTCAGAACATAAACCTATAGGATTGTTACTTTATCCAGGATAGTCCTGTGTTTCTATGTTACGTAACATTGAGGATATTGTTAAAGAAAAATTCAAAATGGGAATACAGAACGGGGAAAAAGATCTCCCCCTGGTGGAGAATCTGCAGCCTGATGAACATATGTGTAGCTTTGCTTCTCTGAGGTTCTTCACATCTAAAATCATGTGGGACGTTGACTTTGTGTGTGCTGTACCGTACCTCATCTTTATGTACAAACTGTGTGTTTTCAGGGATGGATCACCTCAACTCCACCCACCTCCCGACCAACCGATCAGACTTCAGCAGCCTCTTTACCCAGCAGGTCCTCCCGTCGCTCTACTTTGTGATCTGCATCGTAGGCCTTCCCCTCAACGGTGTGACCGCCTGGATCTTCTTCAGAGTGCCCAGTGACTCAGGGATGGTGGTCTACCTGAAGAACATGGTGGTGGCTGACCTCCTCATGTTGACCTCCTTCCCCTTCAGGGTGGCGGCTCAGCTGGGTCTGGGTGGCTGGCGCCTGCATGTGGTCATCTGTCGCTACACCGCTGTGCTCTTCTACTCCTCCATGTATGTTGGGATCCTCTTCATGGGGCTCATCAGCCTAGAGCGCTACGTAAAGATCGTCCGACACACGTCGTCCTCCTGCTCCTGCACGTCCTCAGTGCACCTCCTGCGGAGTGTTGGCTTCGCCCGGGGGCTGGCGTTCCTCACCTGGAGCCTCCTCCTCCTCTGTGTCCTGCCCAACGCCGTGCTGACCAGCCTGCCAGCCAATGAGGAGAACTCGCATGACTGTATGCAGCTGAAGACGCCACTGGGTGTGCAGTGGCACCGGGTGTCCAACCTCTTCAGCGTGGCCCTGTTCTGGGTGACACTGCTGGTTCTTGCCTTCTGCTACGCCTCTATCGCCCGCCAGGTCTACCAGTCGTACCGCCGCGTGCGCCGCGACAGCAGCGACGTCTGCCGCAAGTCTAACCGCAGCATCTTCAGCATCCTGGCGGTGTTCTTTGTCTGCTTCGTGCCATACCACGTCTGCCGTGCGCCGTACACTCTCAGCCAGATGCCGGCGTCAGGCTTCAGCCCGGCCAGCCACTTCCTGCTGTTCCAGCTGAAGGAGGGGACGCTCTTCCTGGTGGCGCTCAACGTCTGCCTCGACCCAGTCATCTACTTCCTGATGTGCCGAACCTTCAGAGAGTCACTGCTGCGGAAACTGTCCAGGAGAAGGAGGAGGAGATCCCTGACCACCGCTCAGAGTCTCAGCAACATTTAGGAGGAGACGACAGCACATTGCATTCATCAAAGAAAAAATAAACGGACCTAATTATGACTTCCATATCTCACATTTATGACTTAGTATCTCATAATTACCAGATCAGGTGTTACAGATTCAACACTAGTGTCACTATTAGTGTCGACCAGATGAGGTGTACAGACAAAGTTTGTACTATTACATCAATATTTTTGTATCTAATATCTGAATGTCTGGTCTACCTGTGAAAATAACAAAAATAATAATACAACATACTTTACTCATAATTATGATGAGAAAAACATTAAATTATGACTTATAATGTGATAAAGAGTCATAATCACAAAATAAGGCCTCCATATTTTTTTTCAGTGAATGCGATGCTCTTCCATAGAGAGAAGAGGAGCTCAGTCTTCTTCACAGTTGTGTTCACAGCGGTTGATTCTGCAGCATTGTGTTTTGAGGTCAGGATGTGTTTAGTTTCACACCAGAGATAAAAGTTAGTGTTTTTGACAATTCTTTTGTGATTATTGTGTCATAATGTGTTATTTTCTAGACTGAAATAAATGTATATAACTGCAGAAATATGTTTGTATAGTAGTAAATAAAGAGTAAAGTAGCATTCACATAGTTTCAGTTTTGTGTTATATTGTTAAGGAACCAGTGGACAGGAAAGGAAGGAAAAGTAAGGTAAAGGAAAGGAAAGGAAAGGAAAGGAAAGGAAAGGAAAGGAAAGGAAAGGAAAGGAAAGGAAAGGAAAGGAAGGAAAGGAAAGAAAGGAAAGGAAAGGAAAGGAAAGGAAAGGAAGGGGGAAAAGAAGGAAGAAACAAAACAAAAGGAAAGAAAAGAAAAGGAGAAGAAATTTTACCCACACAGAGAAATAGAAAGTGGCCTGAAAAATTCCCAATCTGGCCACACTGAAGCTCTTTAAAACATGACTCCAGTGAAGTTATATTCAATTTATTATAAAATATAGTAATAATTTTTTAGTGTGGACACCCAGAAAGGAAATATTGTTCTATAATCTCACCAGTCTTCAATCTCTCCACAATGAAAGTATCACAGATTTTTTTAAAAAATATTTGCTTAAATGTGATATAAAAAATAATAACACATTGTTCTAATCTCCACTACAGATGTATGTGTTTGTTTATACAGTAGAACTGATGTATTAAGTGGAGAATATATGATATTAGAGGCTCACAGGACGGTTTAAACGACTGATCAGTCAGATTAAATGAAGCAGCTTCTACACAGGTCAGGACTCATCAAATAAAATGAAATATTAACATTTGTGCAGTGATACAACACAAGCTGGTGTGATTGTATAGATGTTAATATCAGCAAAAATACGGTGTGTTTGTGTTTTTATTCTACATGATTATAAATACATTAATGACAATTTAACTGTAATAAGTGTAAAGCCAGATAGAGTTAGATATTATGTACTTGGGTCTATTGGTCCATGCCTGGTCTCTATTATAAATAGCTCCCTGCAATCTGGTTGTGTCCAAGCATAGAATGTAAAAAATAATGGACGTAGCCACTGTGATGTCATCCATTGGTTTGTGGACTCCCGTTTTGAACATGGATGTATAAAGTAATAGTAATAGTGAAACGAATCATTTCGCAGAGGTTGTGATGCTCAAAAAAATGTATCCGCTTACTTACATGATGTCTCTTTCACAGTTTAAGTCTATGGGAAAAAGGGCCCAATAGCATCACGTGACATAATTACACAGTTTGGCTGCTATGTCAAATTGGCTTCAAAGCCTTGCTCTCTTCCTGTATCCAGTTGTCTTTATACATCCATGGTTTAGTTTGCATTTTGACTGTTACCATCTTGGATTTTTGGAGCTAGAAGTGACCATATTTGGATGAGGGGGAGGAGCTGACCCTAACGCTAGCTGCTAGCTTGGTTAACATGGTACATTTACAGTCTATGGTTAACTGTGACAATGCTAATGCTAATTTTCTTTAGCGAAAAACAGGCTTAAAACCATTAAAACAAAATGTACTTACCGGAAAAAAACTGAACATCTGACTCCTTAGAGGGTCTTTTAGTACAACCAAAAACTTTTTAGGTGACCAAAATGTTACAATTAACTTTCAGAAACTTAAAACACACTGAAATAGCGGCGACTACGGCTACACCTATACTGTGAATCTGGGGTTATGCCATAGTTACATTACCTAACCAACATTGTCTCTGTGGTAGTGACTTCTCTGTGATGGCACCCACCTGTCACTCAAAGCGGCCATAATTATGCATAACTTTAAGCCTTAATAAAAATGTATATAGTTATATGAAAATTCAACCCGTCAAGAAGGGGGAAATTAGAAAAACAAAACCGTTTTTTGTAGCAGGCTGTAATTTCCGTTGTAGATTTGGCAGTTTTACATGGGGGTATATGGGGATTGACTCGCTTTTGAAACCAGCCTCAAGTGGCCATTGGAGGACCTGCGGTTTTTGGCACTTCTGTGTTGGCTTCATATTTTAGCCCTGGAGGTTGCCGCTTGTGTCCCAGCCTATTTTAGACATGCAGTTGTTCAGCCTCTTCTGAAAAAAACTAACCTTGACCCAACCCTTCCCAAAAACTACAGGCCTATGTCTAAACTGCCAAACAGTTCACTGCTGTCTTGACTGAACAAAAGATTTTAGATAAATTCTGGTTTCCATCAGAAGCATTCCACTGAAACAGCTCTTCTCAGAGTCTCCACAGACATAATGATGCCCTCTCTTGGTGCTGCTGGATCTTAGTGCAGGAGTTTTTCTGTGTTGCTTGGTCCCTACGTGGGATGGGGTCCTCTGAAACTGCTGCTCTTTCCTGTGGTGTGCCCCAGGGTTCGGTCTTGGGTTCTATACTATTCTGCTCTGTATATGCCTCCCTTAAGTCATATTATTAGCAAATTTAAAAGGTATCTCTTATCACTGTTATGCTGATATGTCTTTTTTTTAAACCTGATGGGACTGATAACCTATCTGTTCTGCACAATTGTCTGACTGCTGTAAAGGACTGGATGGCTAACAACTTTTTACAACTAAACGCAGATAAGACTGAGGGCCTTATCATTGCTTCAGACAGAATAGCTTCCAAGGTTGCTCAGTGTACTGGGTCCCTTTCTTCAGCTGTACAATGTAATCTTGGAAATCTCTGTGTTATATTTGATCAGGCTGCACTTCAATCAATATATCAAATTGGTAACCTGTTCATGTTTCTTTCATTTAAGAAACCTTGCCAAACTCAGGTCTGTTGTAGCACAACCTGTACATCTGACCTGCTCCATCCCCATATCAGTAGGTCACTTAGGTCTTCTGACCAGGGGCCTGTACTACGAAGCAAGTTCAACATACCCATGATACCTTTTTTTTTATCTGGCTTCACTAACCCTAACAACTGCAATCACCCTGAACGGTCACACAACGGTGGTTATCAACTCGGTAAGTCAACCCAGGTTTCACATAAAAGGGGCAGTGTTTGCAGCATATGACCACTCACAAACATGGACAAGTCTCCTGGCAGCAGAGTGAAATATTTCACAAATGAAGGACAAACTATAATATTAAACAAGTATGAAGAATTCAAACACATAATCTAGGCTAGAAGCAACACAGTTGCTAGGACAGCTGTCAAAAAAAATCGCAGACTGTGTGAATGCGTAAGTTTAAAGGCCTCTAATATCACTGTCCGATCATTAAGGCATGAGTAGATCTGACTATAATTACATTTGTGTATTCAATTAAATTAATGTGTTGCTTAGTGTGGCAAGCGATTGGGTTGTAGAGCATTAACCAGTTAATCAAAGAAATCCAACTACTCCACCCTGGGGGTTTTACCCAAGGAAAAAAGGTTTACCTCAGACCAGTACCAATAACCCAAGAGGCAATCAGGTTCGTTATACTCAGAAGCAGGAGACGTGGTTCCATCCATCAATAATTCTTTATTTAACAATCTCAAAAATGAATAAACATTTTCTCAGTTGGAGGCCCTAGATGATGAGATGGTGTCTGTATGCTTAGAGAGAGCTTTGCACTTTATAGTCTTTTGTAACCAATTTTATTCAGTTTTCAATTTGCCCATCTTAGTACAGATGGTGAGAATGTGGACACTTGGCTGTAATTAATTTACCTTTAAAAGTTCTATATGTAGAATTGTGAAGCAATTTACATGTATTAATTGTTTTTTATTGCCAATGAGTGAACAAGTACTAATATAATGTAAAAAATTAGACTCTCTCAGTTGTCTGTAACAACCTGTAGACTGATTTTTATGTGAAGGACCCCGGACGGTTTTTCCACGAAAATCAAACAGAAGTGACGTTTTATGTGCTCCCGGGTGCCTTGCCTCTCTCCCACTAAAGTCAACAAATGACTGGCATAACGACACGACACCACAACAAAAATGGTGCTATCCAAGTAGAAACACCCTGCAGATATAAGCTCTCCAGCTAATGAGACAGCTAGCTGCCTCCATCAACCACCACACATTTCACAAAAAACAACCCTGCAATGACAAGTTGTCCACTCCCGAGCACACACAGCTAAAACATTATTTCCTCAACAAAGGAGCAGAAAACAAGCTCCAGAGTGATAGCTGAACATAGCTTACCCCTTTTGTTTTTCCTGTTGGTAATCCAAAGGTCGTAATAAGCACACGTTTCACAATAAAATAGCAGTGTGTTTCTCCCCGGCCACAGCGTGTTGCTCCCCAGCCACAGAAGTCATCTGCAAAAACATTTGGGGTTAAAAATACTTCCAACAGATAACAACATTAAGGTAGCATCCATGTGCATTAGAAAGGACACCATGGTGGAGAGAAAGATAGTCCAACTGTGACTGTGACAGCTGTGTGAATATATCCATATGTGCTAAAAGGGAATGACCTTTAATTATCCAGGCTGCATTTTCTGCAAATTAAATAAAAATAAGCAAAATAAAAACAAGTAGAATACAAATTCTAACTTAAGGCAAGATATTGCTCTTAATGTGCAAATTTAAAATTTGCATTGCAAATTACCACTCCAAGATTTACCTGAATGTTGAGGCTGTGGAATGACGTGTACCCAGACGTGTGGAGATGGGAATGTGGGTGCAGTCTATGGCACCAATCACTCTGGGGAACCCTATGAAAGGAGTAGGCTGCATTTAATATACAACAGTATACATCATAGGGTCTACATTATTTATAGATCAAGTAGTCAAACAGGTTAATGTCGAACTTACCTGCTCTGTGATAAAAGCCCTCTTTTATGGACTGCGTAGGCAAGTGGCCAGGGAACATGACAAAGGCATCCAGTAGCTCTGTTAGAGCTTGTGCCACCTTGTGAATGGCATTACAGACTTAGTTACACACTGTGACCACTGGAGGGCAGTGTACAAACATGATTATAAGAACGATTTGAAACACATATCATTACTACAATCATTATGACTATCATCACTAGTAGTACTTCTATAAGTTCTACTGATAACTATTATATCTGCTCTCTTCCTGCTTGCAGCTCAGCTGGGGAGAATCCCTCGAGCTAAACTTCCTCCATCAGGTGAAACCAGGAATGTTGTTGCTAAATCTGGTCTGACAGATTTCCCTTCATCACACAGATCAGCCTGCTGTTGTTAACTATCTGCACTTTTATTATACTTCTCTTTTTTGCCTCCAACCTTTACATAGAATCTGTCTGGAGTGTTTGCAGCAGCAGCTGTTTTCTTTTTTTCAAAAAGAAAAAATGCCCACATACCTCCTCAATTCATGGCGGAGTGAAACTAAACGAGAAAACTTTCTTGTTACAGTGAAATGGAGTTGACTTGATGTTATGAATAATGACAGACAGGTACAAAACAGGAAATAATGACTGTGTGCTCACTATGCTTCACTCATTGTTAATGAGGAACTGCTGAAATACAAACTGATACGAACACAACAAAGTGTGTTTGGGGACAATCTATGTAACGCACATGCTGATGCACATGTGTGTTACTATGGTTACATACTCCATATACCTTGACTGTTTATATCCAGAATGTGGATTTACAGTTTTTCTTGATTGCTAAGAAACATTTCTTGAAACTACGCTCCGTTTTCCAAAGTTGTAAACGAAACTGCACACTCATCTTCAACAACAACTTCCATGTCAAAACCAAACTTACCACTCAAAACCATGTAATCTTACATCTAAACCAAACTTGGCCTTCAGACATCACACAAAAACCATCAAATACACAATGTTATTACACACTGGCAAGATCAATTCAAAACAATACTGTAAAAACCTGTAATGAATAATAGAGCTTATAGTTTCCCCCCAGAACAACCTCTTTACATGATGAACACAATATAAAAGACACAACACACATACATTTAAAAACATTTTAATTCCTCAATGTACTGCAGCAAAATAAACTATAAAAGTACTACAGTGTATTCTACAGGAACCAGTCATAGAAATGCAGCAGGAAAGCTTTCAGTGGGCTTTATTTCTGACAGCACGTCTTGTTTTTTGGTTGAATATAGATGTATTTCAGTGTGGTTATGATTTGGCAGATTGCTGTCCGTATGAATACATGTTAGTGTTTGAACAGAAACTGCAGACACTGTTGGACATAAATTCAATATGTGGATGCCAAATTCTCTTTCACATTCAGTGTTGTCTTAAATTCCGTCAAGAGCAGAAAACAGCAGAGGGACACGTTTAAAGACTAAACTTTAACTGTCAGTCCTCAGTACAGACATTATGAACTGTAAGAGTGGCACCAGTGGAAAATCTGACCTGTGTCAAGGCTGCGGAGCAGGTGGACCCAAATGCAGAGACTGAAACACAGGGTTGAAGAAAACCTTTATTCTAGAAACTGGCAGAAGCAGAACAGAAGCTGGTTTGGCTGAGCAGACGACAAAAACACACGACTAACAGGCTGACCAGAGAAAAGCAAACTCAACTCAACAGAACAAAACAGAGAATCTCACAAAGACTGACTGCAAACCTCAAAGACTTATATACTAACTGAACTAATAAGGGAATGGGGAACAGGTGACTAGACACAAAGGCAGGCTGGGAATGACACTGGAAACAGGGCAGGACTGATGAGGCTGATACAGGACAGGTAAGGGGAAAACACAGAGCAGGGCTAGCGAGGGTAATGCAGGGCAGGTGAGAGGAGGAGCACATGAACACAGGAGGAGTGAAGAACACACAAGAGAAACACAGAGCGAACCAAAACCCAGAAAACACCACTAAACAACCCAGCATAAACCAAACTGTCACTGAACAAATGAATCTAGGAACCCAGAACTACAAGCTAACCAATAATCTAATAATATTTCCAAGAAACAAACATGAAAGAGCAAAACCAAATGAGCAAAAGGACTGAACAGAAGTGCAACACAAGAAACCAAAAGAACACAAAGAGCCTTAAAACTATCAGTCCATGACAACCTGTTCATTTCTCTCTGAACCAGCTGTATTTTTGTGTGTGTGTGTGTTTGACTTGCAAATGAAACGGCGGTGAAACACAGTTATAACCACACCAGTGCTGCTCTGCAGCTCTTCTTCCTCCCCCTCCCTCTGTGTCTCTCTGCAGTGCTTCCTGATGTGAGCGCTGTGAGAGGGAAGTCGTAACGCTGGTAGTTTTCCCATCAGATGTCCACACTGACTAACACGCAGACAGGTGAGTGCTGCAGGTAATCTGCCATCTGCTCTTTATACTTCTACTGTACTAATATTAGATTTTTTTTCTCTGAAATATTCAGAAATAGTTTTATTTATTTGTTGTGTATTTCTTTAAAGAGGTTTGACTTGATTTTGAATACAATATGGAAAAATACAGCATCATGTAAAGTCAGAAGTCACAATACATTCAGTTTTTCAGTAATAATACTTTGAAGTGGGTTTTTATTGAGAGTAGTTTTTGGACGGAGGAAAGAGAGAACATCTGAACGTTTAGATGAAAGAAACAATCCTGGATTCACTCTACAATACCTGCTGACTCGTAGATTTTTAATTAAAATTTGCTAAGATTGAATAGAAATGTGATACTGCAGAATCTGTGAGGAACATTTCAAGATTTAAAACACACTCTTCTAAGAAGTAAGAAGTTTATCAATCCATGTTTTGGTGTTTTATTTTCTGTTAATAACATGAACGCATTAATATTTAGTTCATGATTTCAACCCAATGAGCTGTGTTATGTGAGGATGGTGTGATATGATCTCATGATCATTAGATAAACTGCTCCTCTCTGTGTGAGAGTACTAACAGATGATACCATATGGTCAGCTGACAGTTCAGTATGAGACATAATAATAATGATATTAACAATGTTTGAACAAACTTAGGACTGAACAGAAAGATTATTTATTTATTTCTCCTGTTTAGGTGAAAAAATCAAGTGGAAGTTTTTCTTTGTCATTATAGTTTTTCAAACTGTGTTGGTAAGAACGTCTTCATGAAAATATTTTAACACCTTTGAGAGAGTAAGTTGTGTAGTTATTTACACAGGAGCAAAAATAGATGACACCAGGCAATAGATGACATTTACAGTAGGTGCAGGAAGGGGGCCGCTGCTACAGCAAAGATAACATTTTACCTTTAAAAAAATCGACTGATGAATGAATGATTTAAACAACATACCTGAAGGTACTTTTGGCAGCATTATTCTTTTGTAGTCCAAATATGAAAACAAGGAAAACTGGAAGGAAAACAAGACTTAAGGTGTCTTTAGATTGTGCAACAGCAATGATGGTGTAAAGTTATTGCATGTCACACTGTATGAGACATAGAACTATGATGGAAATAGAGAAAAAGTAAATGAGAGCAAAGACACGTCATCAGCTCATCTTCCATCTGCAGCTCTGATGTTTAAAAATGCAGCGAAGTCACACAAACTTCTTCTTCGTTTTAGTTTGTGTGTCTCATGGATGTATGAAGAAGAATGAGTTTTTTTATTTTTTTTTACTAAACTTAAAAAAAAACTGCACTTACAAAACGTCTTCGTCATTTCATGTTGTATTCTGATTGGTTGGTTTGTAGTCGTAAGTCATAGCAGCACTTACATGAGAATTTGGTCTGAAATTTCTGACTCTGAGTTTTGCTTCAGGCTTTCTTTGGTCTCCAAAACTTGAGGGCCACTCTACAATTGAATTCAATATGCTTGAAGTCAATACGCTTTCTTGGCATGAAACATAATTTTAATATTATTATACTATTATTATAGGATTTTATTACTATTATTTTTTGTTTTGTTGTCATTTTTGTTATTCATGATGGTTTGGCAACATTTACTATGTATGTCTCTGCATGAACAGCCCATAATTACTACCGAGTTAAAATTTGACCCATAACACAACAACTTTTTTTAATAGGCATTAAAAAAAGAAAAATGCATATCAGTCTCAATTATTTGGCACACTAACTGGGTGATGGCCTCGGACTGGTGCGTATCACTCCCTCCGGTTGGCAGTGATGTGATCTGTGATCTTTGGCTGTGATTGCGAGCCATCCTCGGACATGGCAGCCGGCTGCTTGTTTTTAATGTGGTACAGCATAGTGCTAGTACCGTATTGGCCCAAATATAAATTGACCCCCCCCCCCCCTTTTCCAACAACTGTTTTTAGAAAAATATCATTAACGTTACTTTTTGAATATAATTTACATTATAGTATAGTTACATACTCACACACTCTCCTGCCAGGCTCTTGGAAGCGGTCAAAAATGATTTTCTCCAGCTGTTAGCATTAATAAGACTGCCTGTTTGTCTTTTTGAGCTCCTTATCATCTGTCACAGTTGTATTTGGCAGCTTGACATATTCCGTTTCTGCAGTAGAGACGTCGGAAGACTCTTTGGACTCGTTTTCACTCGTCATGAATTTATTTCCTCTGTGGCAGAAAAACATGTTACACGAGCCTTCAGAAACTCCTGCAGGTTAAACTGGACTAACCAAACACTTTTAGTGCTGACTGACTCTAACACACTCACTATAAACAGACTTTAAGACACTCGCTAGCCTAGCAACATTAATGCTACAAACAACCCATAATGCAACATTCTGTGTAGGAGTCGGTTTTACATGACCAACATGAGTAACCATTCAAAAATATTCTCAGCAGTTAAGTGATTAACAGTTAACCGTTGACATCCCTAACTTTTACTTAAGTAGGATTTTTCATGCAGGACTTTTACTCGTAATGAAGTATTTTTACAGTGTTGTGTTGTACTTTTACTTCAGTAAAGGATCTGAGTACTTCTTCCACCACTCAGACAATGTCAAACACTTCTTCTCTTTTAAATTCTCTGTTTGTTTGGTCTTGACTGAATTTCAGTTCTCATTTGAGCACCGCTAACACACACACACACACACACTTTTTGTGGTCAGATATGTGTAGTGTTTAGTGACTACAGGCTGAGGCCACCGTAGTCATGGATCTGAAATAAGTTGCATTAAAAACAATAACATGTTGAATAAAACACTACAAACGAAGCAGCCATCCATCAGCCCTCATGTGCAGTTTAAGATTTCCGGTTTAAAGTTTTCTCAGCCACCTTCCGTTTTAACTGAAATCCTCTCCCATAATCCCATAATAACCTTTAAGATATAACAGGAGCATTTCCAAACAAACATGACAAGGGAGCCTTGAATTAACACATGACAAACATTAAGTTTTAACTGAAATCCTCTTATACAACATACTGAAATGCCATCATACAAAATTATTTTTTTCAGTGGTAACTGTGAAAGCTTTTTTAATAGTTTATATAAAATGATTTCACAATACTATATGAGAGCATTTTAACTGTATATGAGCACATTTTACTAGTATGTTTGAAATCTTTTCAATAGTTTTAATGAGAGCGTTTCAGTTGTGTATGTAAAAGCATTACACTTGTATGTGTGTGTGGTTTTCATTATAATATGTGAATGAGTTTGGTTTCATATGTGTATGTGAAAAGTACATGTATATGCATGGTAATTCTGAATAATGTCCCTAACGGCCCCTCATACTACAGTCTGTGTTCCAGCTCCACTGTGCATATATTCACATGTATTTATTTTATAATTGTTAGCAGCAAAATCTCATGTTTTTTCCACACAAGCGTGCAGACATGAGCTGAGTTGACAATCAGTTCCATGAGTCTTGATGACTTGTTGGATTGAGACAGCTGTGAACGAGCACTTTTGGTTAACTGGAGTGTATTTAAGTGTCTTTGCTGCTCTGTGGTGATTTGTTACTTCCCTTTGAGCTTTCAACACTTCCCGTACTGTATAGCTTGTTGATGTTTAAATAATTGTCTAATATTTAAAAGATAATTTGCAAGGGTTCATCTCTCGTAGAAGACCACAAACATGAGTGACCACAGAGGAGTGGGAATGACCCCGTCCTTCAACCAGTCTCCAGTTACCAACCAGACCACTGAGACTGTGTGTGGTCAGGTTGACACATCAGCTCACCTCTTCTTCATGCTAGTCTACAGTCTGGTCTTTCTGGTGAGTCCCAGATATTCACTCCTTCTTTGTCTGAGGAAACAATTTCTTGATCTGTAAGTGTTAAAGGTGCTGTAAGTGATATTTTTTTGTTAAAATAAATGTTAAATAACTCTACATTCCAACAGCCATCCCTAATATAGTGTTTGGTCAGTAACATGGGTCTCCCAGTCCCTCCGCTTTGCAGTAAACGGAATATAAATTTTCTGGTATCCCATTCACACTTTATCCAATCAGGAGAGAGAACTTCACAAAGAAGCTCTCTGCGTTCATGGGCAGGCAGGTGAAGCTACCAATTCCAGTGCTTCTTTTGTATGATGGCATTTCCTCCCAGGGACGGCTTACACAACCAAATATACCAAGCGCTGTGGGGCTGCCAAGGAGCCGCTGAGCCAGCGGGGAGGTCTGGAGGAGGAGGAACCGGACACCGACTCAGAAAGCGGCTGCTGGCTGGTCAGAGCACAGCGGAGCCCGGCGGCAGCAGCAGAGAGCAGCGGGGCGACAAGCACAGTCATACCGAGGATCAACAGCTGAGGAGCGGTGGAGCCGAGGTGGAGGCTCCAGTCCTCTCTGCCGGACTTTAACTGTTTTTAACCCGCTTTTCTCCTCTTTACCCGCTGGTCTGTGGCCCATTGTGGGGACATAACAGAGTTACCCAGCCACCAGCATGAAGAAGAACAACTGAGGGAAATGGGTGAGTGTTACTGGCACACCGGTACTGGCCACCGGGGGACGGACGGTTTTTAAAATGTTAAACCGAAGCTCGAGGAACAAAAGCCTCCAGGATTAGTTGCTCTCCATCACTGCTGTGCTTAATATTGTAAGTCGCTGTGTTGAAGACCGCTGTGTGTTCATGTGGTGACGTGGGGAGGACAGAGGGGAGTGCTAACTGCATGAACAGACAGGAAGTTAGCCAAAATGCCGGTATCGCTTACAGACCCTTTAATAAATCTCTTCCTCTCTTCTGCAGATGGGTTTGCTCCTCAATGGCTTCACCCTGAAGGTTTACTTCTGTCACGCTCAGCAGCAGACGTCCAGCAGCGTGACCATCTACCTGAAGAACCTGGCAGCCTCCGACTTCCTGATCAGCCTCTGCCTCCCCATCCGCATCACCAACTACGCCAGCAGCTCCGTCCCCGTCCGCCGGGTCTACTGCAACTTTGGTGCCTCTGCCTTCTATCTCAACATGTACGCCAGCATCCTGTTCATGGGCTACATCGCCGCCAACAGGTAGGCCTGTTTAAAATTGTCTCACAAAAGATTCCCAGCCATAAGGTGGGTTTCCAACGTGAGAAATTTGGAAAAAGTCAAAATATCGCAAAAAAAAGTAAAAAAGTTGATGTATCGATAAAAGCAAATGTGACAAAGTGCAACAGTTCCACCAACTCTTTACTTCAATTATTCAACTATTAATATAATTATATATTAATATATAATTCAGTTTTCTGAATTTTCAGTTAAAAGGTATCATAATCAAGTAACATTAGACCTGTGAAATATTGCGACAATAGTCTGAGTCAGTGTGAATCTCAGAGCCGAGGAGAGCAGCAGGTAAGCCAACTGTCAATCACAGCTGTCAATCAACGCTCACAAGGCAGAAATCAAAGCTACTATAAGTCTTCAAATCTTATTAACGGAGCAATAATTTCCAAAATGACCACCAGCACAAATTGAGACCATAATGATTCGTTGAAAACAATGATTGACTTTGTATTTTGAGAGAAGTTGAGGCTTTTTGAATGGGAGTCAGTTGGAGCAGCTAATGGCCGTCAGTGGAACTTTATGGTATTTCAGCCTCAAAACGTGGCAGCTGCTGATTGAATAAGATGGAAATTTTGTTCTAAATTAACTATAACCACTTTATTTCATATATATACACACAAATCATATATATATATATATATATATATATATATATATATATATATATATATATATATATATATATATATATATATATATATATATATATATATATATATATATGATTTGTATGATTGTGTAACCGAGACTGCTGAAGCCCCAGATTAGCTTCATTGGTTGATCTGAGCACCTGTATGACATCACTGACATCCAGGTGTGATCATCCCAGCACAGTCTTTATCTGCTGAATAATGTCAGTCTGATATGAAGTGATCACACACACTCTCTCACACACTCACACTCACACTCACACTCACTCTCACACTCACACACACACCTGCTGATTGGTCCCAACCTGTTCTGATTTCAAATGATCTTTGAGGAAGTTGTACCAGATCAAGTAGGCTCAGTTTCAGCGACTGCACTCCTGAACAAATGGTGAAAACGTCTTCATAAATATTTGAGTTGTTGCTATTAGTTTTGTCTCTGTGTGTCCAGTACAGATACATGATTAGCCTAGCTTAGCACAAAGACTGGAAACAGGGGGAAACTGCTAGCTTAGCTCCATCAAAACAGAAAAACATTTACATTCCAACAACTCCACAGCTGTCTCTTTAGGTTGTTTGCATCTTGTTAGCTAACAAGCTAGTCTGAGGCTCTTTTTACTGGTTTTGGCATGAAGGGAAATCTTAATGCTGCAGCAACCAACAGTAAGAGGCAAATAGCGGCCTGTGGGCCAAATCGGCCCTCTGGCAAATATATTTGGCACCAAATGAAATTATATTTCAGTTTCTGTGTCTTTCTCTTAAACATATTTAATTTTTATTCACAAAGTGAATCATGTCTCATGCTGTCCACTGTGTGTGTGTGTGTGTGTGTGTTATTGCTCTGTCATCAGATCAGATTAAAGTTACACAGTAAATGAGATGTGGCTTCTGGTGGGAGTTTAGCGTCAGTCTGAGTCACTTTAGTGAAAACAAAGCGGGGAAATAACTTCAAGGAAAATTGGTTATCTAAATGTGGTTAGATGTGTCTTTGCATCGATAGACAGGTTTTTTTTTTATTTTTTAGGTCAAAGCACAGCAGTCATTTAAACTTCCTCATTTTGTCACAGAGGTTTTTATACCTCACAGGTCTGTGAGCCTTCACAAATGTGATTAAACAACGTGTTTGTATATCAAGAAGACATCATACTGCTACGTGAACTTAACTTTTTAATTAATATCTTGCATGCAAATGAATACACAGATTACAAATGAACACAGATTCAGCAGCAGAACAGTAAACTGAGACATTTGTTCAACCTTCTGCATGTTTTTCTTTACACATTTTGTACTCTGCTACATTCATGTTGCTGATTTAAAAAAATATTTTGACACACAGCTGAATTAAAAAGTAACTGCAAGAAATGTGTGCTGCGGGAAAGTTGATCCACTTACAGTATTGTAATAAGACAGTGTTTTACAGCCAGTCGTTGTAGTCGGCTACTTATTAGTTAGTTTGTTGTTTTATTAATAATTAGTGTTTTTAGTGTTTGCTTGATTTAGATAAAATTCCAATTGTATTTTCTTATGCTAATTATTTGATTAGTTTAATTATTTCCTTGTTTAGCTGTTTCAGCTTTAGTTTACTAGTATTTTGTTGTAGTTTTGTGTTGTTTTGTAAATTGGGTAACACTGTGGGCACCTCAGGTTATATACAGGTAGGATACAAGGACCTTTATTGACATCTCACCACAGTTACATTTATACTTTTCAGTCTAAATGCTACTGCTTCTATTGTTTTACTATTTTCAATATTTCTTTTTTTCCTTACTGCACTGTCGAGGAGCTGAAACCTAAGATTTTTACTCTCTTATACTTGTGTAATGAGATGTAACAATAAAGAACTTGAAACTTGAATATAGTGTACAAGATTGAGCTGACACTTGAAACTGTAGCGGCGTTCATGAACATGGATGGTGAAAAAGAAATATATACTGTATATATTTAGTTTAGTTTAATATTTAGTTACATTAGGTTTTTACTTTCTTTAAACAGGTAAAAGCACCTCAGACTCTGTTCTGTTTGTTGACCTCTGTGTCTGAATGAAACTAGATAACATGAGAAGACAACCTCAATCTACTACTTAGAACAAACTATAAATGTGTCTGCTCAGCTGCTGCAGGTTTATGTGTCACAATAAGGATGTGAGAATTGTGTGGTAATGTGCACTTAAAAAGCATAAGGATGACCAACAAATGCTACACAGTTGGGCTGATGTTTCAAGATAGCGGCCTGAAGTTTTTCGTGTATACTGACCTGACTAGACTGAATATAATTTGGATCCAGATTGGATCCGTGAAGCCCTCTGCTCTGTCCCAAAGACAGTATATGGCGGCCAGATAAGGGTTTGTTTTGCAGGTGTGGATTTGAGCTGATTTAGCTCCAGTTAGCAGCATGATCAGGCGAGCGCTGGGTTAGTGTCGGCACCCAGAATCAGACCAGTTTCATGGGCATCATTCATCACTGACTGAGGATTTAGGCCACTGTGAGTTGGAACGGTTTTGTTTAAGAGCCAATTTATCATTCAATTAAATGTCTTGTCATCAACAGTCAACCTCAAAGGACGCAGAATGAAAACATCACTGTTTCAGTGTTTCAGGATGTGAAGCTGTGACCTCTGCAGCAATCAGGTGACCCACAGAGCTGCTGGGTCACCGCACCACAGCAACAACTATTATAACACTTTTCTGATTTTAGACTTGTGGCCCTCTTCACTTCCTCTCGAAGTTTGAAGTTGCTGATGAGTTGAAGAATACTCTGCATACTTGACTTCACTAATGGATCAACACACATTATCACAAGCTTTATGTCTGCTGGTTGTATTACAAAGAAGAAAACACAAAACCATCCAGTTTCAAAGAGAGAACTATGTGTCTGTGTTTGGACTTAATTGCACTTAAGTCACAAATTTGTTCTCACAAGTACCACTTGATGCATATCAAGTCCCAGACTTGTCAAGTCAGAAATTAAATTAAAAAATTAATACAAATTTTTAAATAAATAAATTTAGAAAAACAAGTTATGACTACTTTAGTGTTTGTTATTAATTGTTTTGTTTTATTTTCTGCAGGTCATTTCTTATTTTGTCATGATACAAATGAGTATTTTTTTTTAAATTACTGTAAAAATCATACAAATATAGCATCAACACAATTATCACAGTAAGTAAATAAAATAAATTGATTTAATGAATTATCAGCTATATTTAGCATACAGCCTAACATTTTGTGAGGATGATGCATAGATAAGCATAAAAGAAGCATAAATGTATTAACTACCACTTGATACACACACATCTGGTGTGAGAGTCCTGTGGCCTGTGCAACACCCAGTACTAGAATACTCAAAATACTTAATACATTTAGAGTGACTTCAGTATACTGAGACAACTCAAACAATGGAACTTCACAGCACTACACAGTATGTGAGTGCTAAACAGAAAAAAATGTGTTTATTTGATCAGTATCAGAAGTATTTCATTG
The DNA here is from genome assembly GCA_038419695.1 of Scomberomorus guttatus. Lineage (NCBI taxonomy): Eukaryota > Metazoa > Chordata > Actinopteri > Scombriformes > Scombridae > Scomberomorus > Scomberomorus guttatus. Next base: position 1,894,886 of record CM076451.1, read on the forward strand.
AACTTTAAGTGTCAGTGCAGGAAGTTGTGCACCATTAACCATACTGTTAACCATGTACCATAGTTGCCTTGCACAGATATTATAGAACATAAGGAACTGGATGTAAAAACAAAAACATTGTCAGCAAACATAATCCAGGGTTTTGCAGAATCATCCATTCAAATCACACCTGCCTCTCCTCTCTCCAGGTACCTGAAGATCGTCCATCCTTTAGGAACTCACATCCTGCAGACGGTGCGGGCGGCTTACATCATCTCCACAGTAACCTGGGTTTTCCTGCTGGCCATGATGAGCACCTACATCACCCTGTCGCTCCTGACGCAGGAACCTCTGCTGTCTGTCCCCAACACAGTCAGCTGTGACGTCCTGCACAGTCAGCAGCTCAGTGTGCTCTATAAAATCATCCACTCCTTCTCCGCCGCCATCTTTCTGGTCGTCCTCGTCTCCCTGGTCTTCTTTTACTACAGTACCTCACGCAGGCTGTCGCTGGCGCAGCAGAGGCAGCCGGTGTCCTCTGGCTCCAAGAAGCTGGCCAAGTCACGCAGAAACATGCTGGTGCTGGTCAGTGTCTTCTGCGTTTGCTTCGTGCCCTACCATCTGGTCCGCCTCCCCTACGCCTTCCTGATGAGGAGGTGTTTGTGGAGTCAGGCGTTTTTCTACCTGAAGGAGCTGACCATCTTGTTGTCAGTTTTCAACGTCTGCCTGGACCCGCTCATCTACTTCATCTTCTGCAAGGCCTTCCGGGCCCAGCTGAGCCTGAGGAAGGTGTTCAGCACCACGCAGGTTGCAACACATGCAGAAAACACAGAACAGAGGAGCAGCGACGGGCGGCTGAGCACCATCAAAATCAACAGGAAGATGTTGCTCAGCACGCCGACCAAGCAAACCAGCGTGCTGTAGCTTCAAGCTAACATCTTGTGTTTTTAAAAATAACAATCACACCACAAATGCACATATGTGTGAAGATAATAAACACCAGCCAATAGGAGACAGCCATGTCTCTACTCTGCTTTTCTCAGCAGAAAACCAGTGCAGCGCCCGTCCAAAATGTGCCTGTTCAGAACGGGCTGATTGCTTGTCCTCCGGGCGCTACTTCAGCGCATAGAAAAATTAATCCAGTTGATGTGAGGTGTGAATGACTATATACACCAACAACATGAAAGAAACTAACAATCTATTATATACAGATGTTCTAAATAATAAGTACTTAAAATAAATGTAAATAAATGTTCTTTTCTCATTTCAAGTAGCCTAAAATAAGGGCTGCACTTAAAAATAAAATAATGTGCATCCTAACATAAAGTGGATCGATCATATCGGGCTCTTAGATTGTTGCCATTTTCTGGGCCTTCAGTTCGGATTTGAGTGGACATGTTTGCTCCAAAGATTTGTGCTTTGTCTATAGAGGTGCTTCACAACCGCCACGGTCTCGGAGCATATGAGACAAACTGGTTTTGAACTGCCCAAAGTATTTGCTCTGTTTTACACGTGTAACTACAGTCATTGTATATTATTCTCTGAGTGCTTCCAAAACACGGGGGACCTACGCTCAACAATGTACCTCTTTTTTCGCTGTCTACTTTTCTCTTTTTAGAGCACTTTTCTCTGACTCGCCTCGTCTCTGCTCTCTCTGACGTGCTGGAGTCAGTCGACAGAGCCCTGAAGCTCCGCCCTGCCCCTGCACAGAGCGGAGCAGCTCACTGATCACTGGTTTATTCAAAGTTCATTAATATTAAACATATCGCATGTCAAAATTGCACCAAATTTGACACTGCACTCCCTTGGGTCCCCAGCCATACACCCACCATGTGTGAGTTGATCTGATGAACCTTCCTTTAGTAGACAGATGTTGATTCAGGCTTCTAATAGATTGTGGTTGGATTCTTTTACTCTGGTGCTTTTGGCGGCCCCATGTGGCAGCAAGTGATTCTGTTTGAAGGACCTCATTACCCAGAAATCCCGCAAAGGGATATCAGTAAACTTAAGTTGTGTTTCAAACCAGGTCCTACTTTACCAGGTGGTGAACTTCACCATTTTATAGGATTTTCCAATACCAAAATCTTTCCAGCGCATGGTAGGGTTGGACGATGTCTACCGAATTGGCAAAAGACGATGTTCACAGTGAAACATCGCAATGGCTGATGATATCAGGAGGGGATTAATTATAAATGCGCGGATTACTACTAAATAAATAAAATAATACATAATACTAATAAATTACTCATATTGGCTTTTTACTCGTAAAGCTTTTTTTAAATCCCGATGTTACGATGGTAGAGGCTCAGTGATCAATGACTGTCAGCCATCAGCTTCGTCTATTGGCCCAACCCTCGTGCATGGACGGATTAATACTGAGACACTCTCTTCTGACCACCATCCGATGATTCAAGACAAGAAGTGGAGAACTTTGTAAACAACTTTCATTTAGCATTTTCAGAATTAACATTCTGCAGTTGAATATATAAAGTATACATATATAAAATATATATAAATGAGTGATTTTAAATGGCAGACTGTATTGAATATGCAGCTCATTACAAAACTGAGCTGTTAACGTACAAATTAATTTTGCATGTATTCAATGCAGAAACAGTACCATTAATATAAACTGTAAACAGCACAGGTCTTAAAACTGATTCCTGAGGAACATGCTTTACTACTGCTAAACCTGGGCTTCTTGTATTACATGTACTTTTAAAGCATTGGTGTGAGTTTCTGCTTCGTGTTTCCCCTGCAGAGGATATTATAACGTACGTCATTAAAGAGAACACAAGGCTGTGCTTCAACGTTTTGTTTGATAGGTGAGTGTTATTTTGGGAGAGACATAACTTTTTGTGTCTTCAGGTGAAAAGAAAATACAGCAATGTCAAGTTACTCCAGCACTTTTTTTGGGTTTCACTTTAAATATATATGTGCTGTATATCAAATATTTTGTTTTATGTCTGTGATCCATAAATAAATCATATTATGTCATGGCGGAAACCTGGACATCAGGTATGTGGTGGAGAAAGTAAGTGTTCTCTAATATCATAACTGATCATTACGATCACATATGTTGACTGCGATCTTCTGGTAGGCAGCAACAGTACCTGCATCATTTTGATTGTAGGCTTCTAACCTAATTACCATTCATTCTGCTGGATTGTTGTGGGGTTTGCTCATAGATCTGACAGACAGTCAGGTGCAGTGGAGAGACTTCAGCAGCAGATTCGACTCTACCTTGTGACCACAAAACAACATTACATCAACACTCACTGGACATCATAACTTCAAACTCCGCTCTATTAAAGGGTGTAAAAGTGCATCTTTGTCAGCAGTATGAAACTTAGCGTCTGCAGGTGAGGATGTCAGTCAGAGAGTTACAGCAGGTAAGAGTTGGGCTGGTTAACGTGAAGAGAATTTACTGAAATACACTACATTTATTTGCATGTATCATTAATTAACTGTCATGTAGCAGTGCTTGAACCAACCTCAGTCATGGATTTGTTTTAAATACATTTTAACACTTTAACAGTATCGTGAAAGCAGTCATTCCAGGCATATTTAATTATTTGCAAAAATCGCCCTTCATGAATTTGGGCACCTGCCCCTCTAACATCCTCTGCACGTCCCTGTGTGTCGTTACAGATACATATGTACAGCATATTCTTTATTCTTTACATTTAGACTTAAACTATTTTCACCTGTATTAACATCTAATCTGTACCTGGATATCTTACCTGTGAAAAGAAAACAGCATGTTAAAGAAGGTGTAAATGCAGCAGACATATGAGAATTAAAATATATACCTGCTGGTGCAAATCCAGCAGTAACACAAACACGTGTTTCCTCAGGAGGTGGTTGTCTGTCTTTTTGTGCTGCACCTGTTTGGTAATTTCTGGGGTGTGAGAAGTGTTTATGCTGACAGTGTTCATTTTGTCTTTGATCAGACCACATCTTATTGTGAACACACAGACATTTCCATGGCTTCAGTTGACACATGGTGGATTCTTTCATTAGTTATTTAAACATGACGCTGAAATTTAACGGTAACTGATCTTATGTGCTTTTCTTCACCCAAACTAGCAAATCATTTTTTAAAAATGATATAAGAACTGTTTAAAGCTGCTCTAATCAATATTTTATGCATGGTTCTATTGATGGCTATGTCCAGATTGAAACATGTCAATAATATTTGATTATTACTATGAAATTTGGTTCAGACATTCATATTGCTCAGAGGATGAATCCTACTGACTTTTCTGATCCTCTGACTTTCCTCTAGCACCACCATGTGGTTCACATTTGTGATTTTGGGTGAAATATCTCAACAACTATTGGATGGATTGTCATAAAATGTGGTTCACACACTCATGTTCCCCTCAGGATGAATTGTAATAACTGTGGTGATCCTCTGACCTTTCCTCTAGCGCCATCATCAGATCAAAATTTAAATTAGTCCAATACTTTGGTTTATAACCATAAATATCTGTAAAAACTACATCAACTGCTCTTTGTTTTTATTGTTAATTAGTAAATGTTAGCGTGTTAACTAAGATGGTGAACATGGTAATCATTATACCAGTTGAACATAATGTAAAAATTATGACATTTATGAAATAAAATGTCTCTATCCTATAATTGTTCATTTTTATCTCATAATTTTGACTTACCATGACCATGTTTTAAAATCATGACTAACTCTTCTTTTTTGTCTTTTACTGGCAGAAATGAGCTTCCATACATATGCAACAAACCCACAGAGAATTATCACCAGACTACAGAGCTTTGTAGCATCTTTCAGCTTATTGACTTATTTTTACACCCCTCAACTATTCTGTTTTGGCTCAGTCGCACTGCTCTCATCTGCGTCATTTTCAGTGAAAAAGCTTTGATAAACCAACTGTACACTACCTGCAAAGCAAAGGCACGCAGACAAACATTGGAGACAAGCCCATGAGCATTTCAACATTGTGTTTAAAGTTTGTTGCACTGCCCCCACGTGGCCAAAAAAAAAAAAAAAAAATCTATTAATACACCAACAATGAGTATCAATCACCCTATTACCAACAGGTGCACCAACTGACTACTTGTAATCAGACCTGCCTCAGTGGAAAACCTCACAGGGCCACTTTCCAACATGATGTTTCCGTTCCAACACCCACTCTCGTGGTATTTGCATGTAGTCAAGTGGCTACTTGTGTGTCGTATTTCCAGTTGTCAGTGTCCAAGTGCTCATTAAAACCGCAAGAGTGTGGAGGTTTATCAGAGCTTGTTGTTGTTGTTGTTGTTGTTGTTGTTGTTGTTGTTGTTGTTGTTGTTTCAGACGGCATGGTACCAAATAATTATCACGACAAAAATAAGGACATGTAGCACAATGCAAACTGACTGGAATTGTGATGTATTTAGCCTACCAGGCAAAGCAAAAAGGAACTCACCTGTTGATTTGCTGGATGAAGATGGGAAAAAAAAATCAAACTCTGTCCAGGCAGAAATGTTCCAACTCTACTGTTGTAGAGAGATGCTGCTACAATAGTGTGATTGCTTGCAGCGATCACACTAATTATCAGCCTTCACCTTCAGTAGTACACGCACACGCTGACACACACGGTTTAGACTCGGGGATAGAAGGATTGTTTTTAGTATAATCCCAAAAGTCCCACCCACAGCTGCATGTCACATCTGGAATAACAATCGCCGATACGCTTCTAGATTCTGGCTCTCAAATAAAATTAAAATTCTCATAAATTTGAACTCCGACAACGAGGATGTGAAGCCACCGACATACTTCTGTACCCCAAAAACCGGAAGGATTTTGGGTTGAAAAGATGATTGACGAGAAAAATGAAACATTTCTGCAACACTTTCTGGCTTTTTACAATTATTTGCTGTTTTACTGTAATATAAAGTTTCACCTGTGAGGAAGCTTTGCCAGAGTGTGAAGGAAGGTGATAAGAAACAGACTCAGAGACCAAATGACAACAAGCATAATCAAACTTACCTTAACACAGCTACACTGACATCCTCTTCTGTTTCTGCTCTTTCTCAAACCCACTCTCCCCTTAAATAGGCCCTCCAATCCATGTAGGCAGAACCATATTTCTATCAGGGGGGTCCTTTCCCTTATACCAACAGCTGCTATATGACAATGTCACTTGTATCAGTTAACATTGTTCACACACACATCAACCACAGCAGAGTCCTCACCGTAAACCAAAATAAGTACAAATAACATTAATACTAAACCAAACATTTAACTAAATAAAATAAACACCCCCATACTTGGTCTAACCCATGACATCACTGATGATGTCAGCAAGATCTTAAAACCAGGAAGTGGCTCAGTGCCCCCCCCCTTTTGCCTCCTGGAAAGTGTGGTGAGTACATGCTAAGTTACAACCCAAGCTAATCTATAACTCAAGAAACTCAGTACTGAAATCAGGAAACAATAAATATTGAACTTAAATACTTTTCTGTCTTAATTAAACGGTAATTGCAGATGTAAATGTAACAAATTAATGCTAAACACAAACAAAGCCGAGGATAGTGTGTGACAGCAATGTGACCGGCTCAACAAACAAATGACAAGTCTGGCAAGAAATACAAGTCATTTGGGGACAAAATGGTGGTCTCAGCTACTTTTTCACAGCCTCTAAAAACAATTCAAATCAATCCTAGAACTGCTTTCCTCCTCTGATCCTAAGATTTGATATATTTAAAGTGAAATAGTCAAAACTTTTTTAACCAGGAAAAATTGAGCTAAATAGTTTGGTTTAGTATTTAAATAGCTTGACTGAAATAGTAAATATTGAACTGTGACACTTTCCTTGTGGGAGATAGTGAGGGGTGCATTTCCTGGCAGACTGGCTTGTCATGGAAAGCACGTAAGTAAGTTTCATGAATGTGACACTTTCCTAGTGGTTGATAGTATATATTTGTGGACCTTTCAACAAAGACATGTTAAATCCTAATAAGCACCAAATGACTGAGTTCATTGATGTAATGTACAGTATGAGTTTATATTCAATGATCAGTACACAGAAGAAAATAACATCACACTGTGCAGCTCTAATAGATAATATATTACAAATATTATGGAAGACAACACAGTTAGTGAGCTATTAATTAGTGACATCAGTGACCATTTGTCAGTTTTTGTGATCTATGACTGTGATTATGGATGAAGGATGCCAGTAAATTAAAATTCAGGAATAAGTATGGTGGAATACATAAGTACATTTAGACATGAATCATTAACACAAAACTGGAAAAGAGTCTATATGATGAAGAAGATACTGACAAAGCCTATGAAACATCTCTAACAAATATATTTAGATCGTTATAAAAAACTGTCCAATAAAACATCAGAAAGCTAAATTCTACAGATAGGCCGAGGATCACAGAGGGGATACAAAATACCTGCAAAAAAACCCTATAAAATATAGAACTACAGAGACAGAAAATAACACAAATATATAAACAGAAGTATATTCTATTCACTTTAAACTATATCTGGACTTTAAACAGAATGTGATGTGATGAGAATGATATTAACTTGTTAAGGTTGTTGTTCATAGTAAAGTCAGCAGGTAGCATCAGGCTAAGTGTTGTCTGTAAATAATAAACCTGTTAATAGCTCACAGACTGTTTGATCTCGGCTGGGCTCAGATTTAGTTGGAGACATTTTGATGCTGCTATAATGTTACTGTATGATTGAACTGAAGCTAGTTATCCATCAGCAGTGACTGTCACCAGCAACATTTAACTATTTACCACACTGACGGTGAATATTCATGTTTCTGTATGTGCCTCAAATCTCAGTGTGAAAGCTTTGGTTAGTAATGTGGTTGCTTCTAGTTTCTTACTCTGTATAATTGTGACTGTATGGCAGGGTAAGGATGGGTACTTTTAAAGTGTGTTTCAACTCAGAATATGAAAGATAACTGTTGGTATGGAATTAGCTGTCTCTCCTGTTTTCCTCTTTATCCAGGTGAAAGCTGTTCACATGTTGGAGCTGTCCTTTGGTGCTTCTGATATCAAAAGACTGAGTCACAACTTCTCATAAATAAATAGATTAATTTACAATATGTACGCATAATAATAAATATTATGCAGTTTTCTTATAATTCTGATGGATTCTCTGTAAGACTGATGATTGATAACAGTTGAACCATCTCAGCAAAGTCTTAATGTTTCAGTGATGGTGATTGATACAGTGATGACGGTCTACAGATGAAGAGGTGAGAAATATTATTTCTGACAGGTCTCATTAGCACCATATGATGATGTCAGGACAGGTGTGTCTGTAGACTCTGTAATCTTTGGCCTTCAGGCAGGTGAGGTCCTCAGTCAGACAGTTGGTGGATGTAGGTTTAAATGGACAGAACGAGACACATCACACAGATATGAGGAAGCCACACCTGTTAGATGGTGACTGTTTAGATGTCTTGACACAGAATGTAAGATGATTATAAAACTTAAACGTCATAATTTATGCTCCTGTTTGACATCAAACCGTGTATATAAAGGTGATATAAAGATGGACGTACTGAGGTGAGCTAAAATTGTGCCAACAGGGCAGCAACATTAAACTTAGTGAAATGTTGTGACAATAGTCTGACTCAGTGTGAGTCCTGGAGCCGAGGAGAGCAGCAGGTGAGCCAGCTGTCAATCACAGCTGTCAATCACAGCTGTCAATCACAGCTGTCAATCACAGCTGTCAATCAACGTCTACACAGCAGACATCAAAGCTGCTATAAGTCTTCAAATCTTATTAAAGGAGCAATAATTTCCAACATGACCACCAGCAGACTTATTAGAGGGCCTGAATTTACCACCCTGGTGGTAATTTATTTATTCATTCAGCGTAGTTTGCTTCTGTCATTATACTTTTACATTTTGTAACTCCATAGGGAGACTTGTTGACCATATAAGCCCAAACAGCAGAATGAGGATCATCACTGTGGATGAACAGCCTCATCTCTGTTTATTTACTATTAAGGACATCAGGCCGGGGGAAGAGATAACCTACAACTATGGAGGTTCTGACTGGACATGGAGATTAAAGGTACAGACAGAACTTGATTTTCCTACAGAGCTAATGAGCTGCTCTGTGAATCTACCATAGTTTCACAGTATTTTCACAAAAAAACAAAACAAAAACAGGTGCACGATGTAGAGTGATATTGAATAGAGCTTTGTTCAGTCACCGAGTGTTAACTCACTACATATCAACAGGTACAGTCTTGTTGTGTCTTACTGGTTATTTAATGATATTTCTTTCCTTTTTCTACACAAGGTTTCAACTGAAGCAGATCCTCACCATGCGGCCGTGGTGTCTGACTGCACCAAAGATGTTAAACAGGGGACTTAATTTCCATTAAATGTTGATATTGACCCGAGATTTTGTTTCAGTAGCAAAAGAGTTTTGACTGGATGTTCTGGTCAGGTATAGACACTTTGAGGACTGTGTATAGATACTGTTAAGTGTTTTATTGGTGTGTATGCCTAGATGATTTTTCACCCTCACTATCATCATTACACTACATTACCATCTCAACAATATCATCTGTTGTTTCTTCAATAAATAATTGTATTGTTAGCTCTCAAGATATCAGTAAGTAGTCTTTTGTGCCTAAATGTATGTCACAGTGCTGTACTGACTGTTGATCTCTGTGAAAGGCTGAACTAATGTTTTTTATGTTTACATATAGAATACTTGAGGCCCTGTCATTCTCCTGTAGAGATAATTGTGTTGTTAACTCACTACATATCAACAGGTACAGTCTTGTTTTGCCTTACTGGTTATTTAATGATATTTCTTTCCTTTTTCTACACAAGGTTTCAACTGCAGCAGATCCTCACCATGCGGCCGTGGTGTCTGACTGCACCAAAGATGTTAAACAGGTGACTTAATTTCCATTAAATGGAAGATGGCAGATGGTACGACCCTCTATCCAAGTCCACCAGCATGCTCATTTATTGTTTGATTCATCGCATGTTGGCCAAGCAATGCCACGGGATGTTGTGGTTTTTTCTTAACTGGTTTTTAATATTCCATTCACAGATGACTCCGCCCTAGAAGGGACTTCTAGAGGTATGATTAATAATATCATTATTAAAGCAATTCTATGCTAATAACAACACCAATGTTTAAAACTAAAATTAGTGTCCAGAGTAGTAATACTGCTTCAAATATAAGCCCTGATACTGAATTAAAGAAGATCTGCTGGTGCCTGCCCCCAAACTAACCCCATCAGTCTGTGCTCTAATCGCATCGCATTTTCTCATTTCAATTAAAATAAAGGCAGCATTTAAAAATAAAACAATGTACATCCTAAAATAAAATGCATAGATCATATTGGGCTCTTAGATCTTTCCTATTTTCTGTGCCTTCAGTTTTGATTTGAGTGGATGTTTGCTCCAAAGATTTGTGCTTTGTCTGTAGTGGTGCTTCACAGTCGCCATGGTCTCAGAGCATACAAAACAAACTGGTTTTGAACTACCAGTGGAAATTATGTCCTACGTTGTACGTTTGTAACTACAATCATTGTGTATTGGGCTCTGAGCACCTCCAAAAACATGGGTGACCTACAGTTTGGGTTTCTATTTACAATCTGTTTTTTTGTTGTTGTTGTTGTTTTCCTTGGGCATGATCCTCGGCACAAACAAAAGCAGCAATGGTCTCCAGCTGTGGCTGCAGCAGTGATGAGACATTTCAAACATCTCATCTACAAGTGGGAACTAGTGACAATGATTCAGTGTCAACAGTACAGACTGCTGAGCATCCTGCTCTGGCCAATCACAACATTCAAAACATAATAGGCTTTGTCAGAAATCATGGCATATCCCTAAGGAAGAAAAGTGGCAACTGAACAGCCACCATTTTTGTTTTCAATGGTGAAATGTTTTAATATAATAATACAAAAAACACGATTAAACTTCAGTCCGTGTTCACTTACTTCTGTGTCTGGTTTAATGTCCTTACCTGTCATCTATCCATTACAAGGCTGTACCTGATGTAGATAACAGCCAGTACACATAAAAAGCATTATGTGTTTTAGTAACATGCCAGTGTTAGCCCTTTGTTATAAAATGGCACCATATATCAGCCATGTCTTTGCATTTCACAGCACTGTGTAAAAAAATGTGTCCTCATATATTAGGTGAATCCTTTTAATGCACATTGCCTTCATTTTAGTGTTTGTGTTAATGTGTTAATGTTAATTTAAGCCATGTTCCATTAAGTCATATTAGACCCTTCAAATCACTTCAGTGACATGTTTGTGTGTTGTATAATCACTGTCCTTATAAACGGAGTTAGTCCTTATAATTACTATTTTTGTAATAGGCGTGGCTTATGCACCTAATTAATACTGTCCCTGGCATGTTGTCAGGTTGTTATATTTTCCATAGTTTTTTGTGTAATCAATTTTTGAAGTGAGATTCTTGTAGTATTGCTCAAAATAGATTTTTTGATATTCAATTCATCTTTGTGGAGCAAGTGGAAAGGGGTGTCCCTCTAATACAGCAAAAAACGGGTTTGGAGAGAAATGTCCTTATAATACATAAAGGCGCGTATGTGTGTGTGTGTGTGTTGCAGGGAGGTGTGGCCTGTGGTCTGCCTGTTTGTCAGCACAGAAGCTGAAGTCATATAGACGACAGCAACGTGCTGCTAACAGGCAGGAAAACATCCTTCATCTGTCTGCAGCTTCCGCAGCCCTGAACACATGAAACGCACCCCGGGGACCTGAGGAGAACCCGGAGGCCTGGCCAGATCTCAGGGCTCCACCACGTGGTCTGAGGACCTGTGAGAGGACAGCACAGGAGGTAAGAGTGGGTTCCAGTTTAGTTTTACAGACTGATGATCAAACTGCTGTTAAAAGTCAAACATGATGGAGGTTCCTCCTTTTGTTCCTCGTCAGGTTTTTACACTGATGATTATGTTTACAATCACACAAATACGTTTTACAGAGTAGGATTTTCTGTTGAGTTTTATCCCATTTTAGACAAAACTTTCTTCTTTCAACCAAACAAAGACCGGGACAGGGAGCTTTCTCATCCTGAAACATCACCAAACCTGAAAGTTGTTTTAATCTGATTAATTTATCCATATTCATTCAAAGACAAGTAGCGGATGAAAGTTTGTCCTGAAAGGTCTGTATTTTGACCCCCCCCCCATTTTATACTTGTTATTTATCTCAATCAAGGAGATAAAAGGGAATACCCACAGTGTATTTAATGGAAATCTGGCTGCTAGTTGCTCAGATGTTTTGCTTTGGACCAAATAAAATCAAATAAAAAGGCTCCTGCTGTCCCCTGAATACTCAGAGAGGTATTGTGGGTACTTTCTTGGGTCTTTGTTATTCTTACATCACAGATGTTCAGACATGTTTAATTCACAGATCATGGAAACATGAGTAACTGCTAATACTTGTAATCATGACACCTCAACCTTTGCTTGACTGTTAATTCCCATAAAAAGCTGAGGTTTTGATGTCACTTCTCTGTCTAGCTGCTGTTCCTCTAATGTCTGTGACTCAATAGAATCATTCATTGAGGGTTTTTTTTATCATTCGTCTCTCTGAAAGTGATACCGCTACTCAGTCCCACACACACACCGTCCTGCTGCCAGAAATACTCACCAGAGCAACAAATGTGGATTCATTCACTGCTGAAAATGGTCCCCACCTCCGCTGTTGTCCAGAAACTATTAAAAACCCGTCAGTGAGTCACACCGCTGCACTGGGTCACATGTTCCTTCATCATGAAGAGTTTGGTCATGTTTGTTTAGAAACGGCTCCAAAGACTAATAACAGCGATCACATTTTCAGTCTCCGAAGAGTAGTTCTGAAATTGTATCAACCTAATGATTAAGTGATTAATCACTAATGAAAATAATCGTTAGTTGCAGCCCTAGCTTGGAGCAGACAGGACAGAGAAGTCAGAAAATATTCAGAGACAGACTAACACATTGTTGGTTTTTGTCTTTTTGTGGAATTTGATAACAAAAAGAAAGATAAGGAATAATGTCAGATTTATCTTTTCACAAAGTTGAACAACAATTAATTTGTCAGCATTTAAAAAACTACAGAGTTGGATCAGAATCTGAAGCTCTGGTGTCACTTTGCCGCTCTGTTTGTATGTTTTTTGTGCAAGAAGGAGAGAAATGTATGTTGTCAATAAGACCAACAGATGTGAATAGAAATAGAAGTGAATACTAGCTGCTTTGCATCAGGGTGAAGTGATAGAAAGCTTCTTTATTTACTACTTCCTGCTGCAGGTTCATATTTGACCGCAGAGTTTGCTTCACATCCTGCACAGCAGCTCCTGTCTGTCACCCTCTGCTCCTTTATAAGAGAGCTGGGCTGCATCAAAGTACTGACAATGAATGATGCGAAATGTGCAGAGAAGGGAGACGTTAAAACCGCTCTTTCATAACACATATTCAAGTGGCCCATATATGAAAATGATTTGATGAAATCTGATTTGGCTTGTTCACACCTCTGAGAACAAATCAGATTTGAGTCACTTGAAGACGGCTGCTCTGAGTTTTACTGTGGTTGTAAAAGTTTTTTTAATCTTTTTAATTTTGTCCTGCACCACAAAGGAAAAAAAAACATCTTTTAGGGCGTTTCCAACACAGGAAGAACAACCTTTTGTTTTTTTTCCGAGTTATTTTCATACATGCAGCGTTGCTGTTTCCAGTTTTTCCAAAGGTTCAGGAACTTTAGAGGGTTTTGACCAAACCGCTGATCGGTCAAACACAGACGACGCAGCAGCTTCACATTATAGGCGGAAACCAGACTTTTCTTCTTGCTTCTTGTTAGTAGCTGTTATTTACCGGTGTGGCTGGAGTTTGTTTTATTTATGAATGAATAAACAAGTAAATGAGAGTAAATGTGTAGCATTTGAAATACATTTCATGTATCATATGCAAAATACAAACACGCTGTTATTTAAACATACTGCACACTAAGGATTGCAGTTTTTTTCTTTAAGGTAAAAATTAATAATATTCATCACTTTGATGATAGATATTGTATATAAAGTAAGAGAAATACAATTATTTTTGTGGTAGGTGTATTTTCTCTTACCTTCAATTTTTGATTGTTATGCACCACGACACCAAGGCAAATTCCTCGTATGTGCAAACCTACTTAAATAAATCACCCTGTTTCTGATTCTGATAGGAGTCAGGTGCAGACAGGAGACAGGCAGACGCTCAAATACTGGGCTAAACTCAGAAAACTGACTGAATAACAGAGAAACAGCTGACATCTAAAAGGGAAAAAAAGCAACAGACAGGGAGCCGGAAATGTCTACAAAAACTTGCATATTAAGTGACAGAATATTCCAGACAGACAGGAGTCCTGCTGCTAAGAGTTTTTCAGGGGGAATATTCCTCCTCAGGCTGCCACAGTGAGCAGCAGTGCAGGAGCTACTGTACCTGTCACAGGTGGAAACTCTCTCTGCCTCCACTTTGTCATTTTCACCAGTTTCTGGTTCCCCTGTTTTGGTTGTTTAATGTTGAAACGATGTATTTTCATCACGCTGTCAGTGCCAAAGCTAACTGAGTAACAGTTTATAATAATAATAATAACTTTATTCGTATAGCACTTTTCACAACAATACTTACAAAATAGTTACAGAGCAATGGAACGCCAAAAGCTTAAATACAATGTAGGATAAAATATTAACACAAAACAGACAAATAAAAACACTCAAAATCCAGACACAATAAATATGAAGTAAGCTCAACACAACAAAAGACAGAAGCTTAAGGAGGCTGTAGACTGAGAAAAGGAAGATGCCAGTCTGTAAAGTGTGCTTTGAGAAGGGACTTGAAGGTTGACACCGACGTGGCGTTCCAGAGCCGGGGGCCTTGACAGCGAAGGCTCGTGATCTAGGAACATTACTTCACTAACAGCTCGTCCTCATAAGAATTAACTATGTAAAGATCAGAAGATTGTTTTCTGTGGAGAGTTTTCAGTCTCTTTTCCTGCTCTGCATTTCTCCTTTTTTATTCATTCATTTACTCATCAGAGTAACAACAGTAAATACAAAGAACAGGATGACTCCGTGTTGCTGTTTCTTCATCCTTTTTAATCCTCCATGGGTGTAATTTCCATAATCTACCACAGATGTGGTTGAAACTCAAACAGGGACTTTTAATTCCTGAGTTTAGTTCCTCTGGTAACATATTTCCTTATAAGATTAAATATTAATGACTAAACAAGCAAGAATCAAAGTCTGGAAAAAGTTAGTTATTGTTTATTAAGAGGTTAACATTCATAAATTCAGCTATCTCACATCAACCCCACAACTGTCATCAGATTTAGATTTCAATATTGCTAAACCCTCATTGGTGGATGTGAATACATGATATCACATTTTTTCAACTGAGTCCTGCCTGCTTCAGTCCGGTAAGAAGAGCACAGAGAAAAAAGAGAAAGCAGCAAAACTCCTCTAAGTTTGGTAGAAAAACTCACAGTAAGTTCAGAGGAACAAACTGAATTAGAAACAGGTTTTCAGAGCATTTAAAATGTTATTTTCTTCCCACAGGCCTTTGCTCTTCATATTTCCCAGCAGACTGTGAACCAGACGCAGCCCGACACTAGACATCGAAACCACCATCACAGCACGACTCAGACTTCCCTATAACACTCCACAGTAAGAACACTATCATTATTATTTATCCATCTCTCATTTGACATCTTAAAAATGCATATGCGTCTGTGTCTTGACTCTTGTTTTTCAGCAGCAGAAGAAGATGCCTTCTCCTCCTCCCTTCAACTCCAGCACTGCAGGAGCTGAGGAGGGGAAGCAGTGCATCGTCAACGACCAGATGGGACCCTTCACCGTCCTCTACATCCTCATCTTCATCATCAGTCTGCCTGGGAACCTGCTGTCTGTGTGGGCATTCATCCGCAGCCCCAGAGCCACGGTAGGACCGCTGCTGACTGAAACCGGAGAGGAGATTAGATCACAGATGAGACATTTAGTAAGATCTGTGATTAGAGGAATGTATTAAAGAGATGATATGAGATTGGAAACAATTACAGAAGGCTATGTGAGGGGACATGAGGTAAAAAGATGAGGTGAGATGTGATGTGATGAAAAGACAGGAGAGGAGATAAAGCATGAAGGGAAATGAAGTGATGTGGTTGGAGATGATGTGAGGTGACTTGAGGAGAGAGGTGAGAGGATTTACCTTAAGGAGATTTTATTAGATGAAATAGGATATTTTATGCAAAAATATATAAAAGAAAGTCAAAATATTGCTAAATTTTTTGAAGCTTGTCTGAAAAAGTCTATAAAAGTAGTTTTGTGGATAAAAACAAAATGTAAACAGACATAGTGAATAAATGATGACATACATGAAGCATGTGACTTAGAATTAGTTTATCAGCAAATATTCACACAGCAGCAGTGGATGGAAGCAGGCGTTCACATTTTCTTTAAATGAATTTCAGAAATTTGGTTAAAATTTGCTCTACATGTGATGGAAACTTGAAAGAAGACATTTTATTACATCTAAGCAGAGGTGGAAGAAGTATTCAGATCCTTTTATTGAAGTAAAAGTACCAATAAGCAATGTAAAAAAACTACATTACAAGTAAAAGTCCTGCATGAAAATCCCACTTAAGTAAAAGTACTTAAGTATTATGAGCTCGATGTAGACTTTTTCTCTAATCTTTGATCTTTGCTGAAATATTGGATCATTTGAACATTTATTGAAATGAAACCATGTGAGAAGTTTAGAGGGAAAAATCACTATTTGGTGGAGCTGTTAACAACTCATAGACATCTGAAATGTGACCCCGACTACACACTGCTTTTTGTAAGACGTCAAAAGCCAAAAAGGTTGGAAACCACTGGTTTCATCTTTAACAATGTGTTGTATTTTAAAAGCTTGTTATATTATCCATTGTGTCAAATCTGCATCTGAAAAGTAACTAAAGCTGTCAAATAAATGTAGTGGAGTAGAAAGTACAATATTTCCCTCTGAAATGTAGTGGAGTGGAAGTATAAAGTAGCATCACATGGAAATACTCAAGTAAAGTACAAGTACCTCAGAATTGTACCTAAGTACAGTACTTGAGTAAATGTACTTAGTTACTTTCCAGCGCTGCAGCTGTGTGAGGTGACATGAAGTAAGAACAGCGATGAGGTGAAATGTGATTAGATGTTCAAGTTCAAGTTTATTTAACATTTGTGCAGAATAACACACATCATCTGTATAATGAAATACTTCAGATGAGGCTCAGACAACACTGCAGGCAAAAGTAATTATACACAATAACAATAAGTAACACTGAGTTATATAAGTTATTGTGGTGTTGGTATATCAGATTTCTCATTGTAAAATGAGGGAAAATATAATAAGATCAGGTGAGATGTTATGTTATGATGAAAGATAACTAAACATGAGGTGAGATTAAGTGAAATTGGGGATATCAGATGACATCATGTGAGAGGAAGTGAAGTGAAACGAGATTAGACATGATGAGGTCATATCAGATTAGAGGAGGAGATGTGATGCGAGGTGAGAGGAGAGAAGTTGAGGTGAATTAAAGTGAGATTATCAGAAATAAAAGATTTTCACATGAACAGAGATGAAAGTGGGATGTTATTTTGAAATGACTGCTGTTGGTGTGTGTTTTTAGTGAATCTGAGATATCTGAGATATTTGTGTTTCTGCAGCAGCAGAGCAGCAGCGTTTATCTGGTCAACCTGCTGGTGGCCGACCTCCTGCTGCTGCTCGCTCTGCCCTTTAAGATCCTGAAGGACCTCGGGGCGGCGCCGTGGAGCCTCATGGTGTTCCACTGCCAGGCCAGTGCTGTCACCATCTACATCAGCCTCTACGCATCCATCGCCTTCCTCGCCTTCATCATCACAGACCGCTATCTGCAGGTAGGACTGCAAGGGAACACATTTTCATCACAGCTGGATGTGGGGAAAAGCTGTTTTATAACTCTTAACGTCACAATCTTGACGTGGTTTCAGCCTGATGAACGTTACATGTTCATGAGGAGCTGAACGTTCCTGAGATTTCATCAATAGCATCATCGAAAGCCCTAAAATGTCCATATAAGGCTCCATCTTCTGCTCTGTTTGTGGGCGAGTTTCATTCACAGAAGTGTTCCCAAAGAGTCAAAAGAGGAATTTGAGGTTGTTGCTGTCAGAAATCAGCAGACACAGTTATCAGTGTCAGCAGATACGGACATTAGAGAAGCTGAAACTGTTAGAAAACATGAATCCATCAGAGCAGCGCAGCACTGTGACAGAAATAAAGAGGGAACGCTTTGACGTGAAGTTAGATGCTAAAAACATCTTTCTAAAGCAAAACGCTCTAATATGTGTGACTAATATGAGAGGCGTCATGTGACGTCACAGAGATATTAGAGAGAATATTACGGCTACAGTAGGTGATGTTACACTGTCAGCTGCAGCACAACATGATGCTGGACAGAGAGCTGCAGAAAGTTAGTTATATATTTAATTTGAGTTAATATTTAAAATCTCAATTCAAGTGTTTCTCTCCTTGTGAAGAAAGTCAGACTTTCTTCATGACTCATGCGACAGCTCTGAACTCGTAAATATCGTTTGAAATTTCAAAGTACGAGAAAACTGAAGAATGCCACAAATTCTCTTAAAATCACTCGACCGTGCCTTTAAGACAGCATCTGTTCATGCAAGTGTCTGTTCGACCTGAGTTGGGGAACAACAAATTCCTGTTTTCTGCTGCAGCGTTACACACTGCACTTTGCAGGTAACCACATACATACACATATATAGTTACTTCCTCATTTCAGTTTTGGTACATTTCTTTTTGTTTGAAGCATCAGAGTCAGAATCAGGTTTATTGTGGAAAAGGTTTGCTCTTACAAAGAATTTGCCTTTGTGTTGTGGTGCATAATACTTCTTCACATATGTATTTGATCAATATATTTATAATTTGGTCATTCGGTTTGTCCATGCTGTATTTCTGTAATTTTGCTTTCTTGGTCTATCTGTCCTGGGACAGGGATGCTCCTCTTCCTGAGGTTTCTTTTTTCTTTTTTCTCTGTTAAAGGGAGTTTTTCCTTTCCTGAATCGAGGTCTAAGGATAGAAGATGTTGTATTACTGTACAGATTGTAAACCCCCCTGAGGCACATTTGTCGGTTTGGTGGTGATGGTGTCTGACGGGTCTCTTCTCCTACAGGACTGCAACACTCTGCGCTCTCTGCGGCTGCAGGAAGTGGGCTTCGCTCGGCTGCTGTCGCTGGTTGTTTGGGTGCTGCTGCTGCTCCTCATGGTGCCCAACATGGCTCTGCCCATCCAGCAAGTACAGGTACAGTTGCTCCTGTTAGTCCCACTACTACTACTACTCCTTCTTCTACTTCTACTTCCACCCCTACCTCTATTACTACTGCTGCTCATTTTAGTGTCCATACAGCAAGTACAGGTGCAGAGATAATTGATAATTGATTAATTGTAAAAAGTACAAATATTCTCAGGTTCCAGCCTCTCTAATGTGAGGATTTGCTGCTTTTCCCTGTTTTATATCATTGTAAACTGAACATTTATGGGGTTTGTGCTGCTTGTCAGACAAAAAAAAGCAATTTGAAGACATCACATTGGGTTTCTAGAAATCAAATGTATTCTGATGTTTTATAGATTAAATTATTATCCTGTACTCAGACTGCCTGGGAAAAAAACATTTCCTGAGCATCAGGGTCTGGTAGTGTTTCCCTGATAGGTTTTTCTTTTTGCTCTGCTGTCAGTCAAATTAACCTCCCTGTGTTTTTCTCTGCAGGTGCAAAAGTACCTCAGCTGTTCTTCTCTGAAGAAAGACATCAGCCTCCACTGGCACACCCTCACCATCTTCCTCTGCACAGCTTTGTTCCTGAACGCCTCGGCTGCGGTGCTGCTCTCCAGCGGTCTGGCTCTCAGGAGGCTGCTGGGCACCCGCAGTGACCCTAAACTCTGGGTCAACGCCCGGGGGACAGCGAGGAGCGTGACGGCTGTGGCTCTGGCCTACATACTCTGCTTCGTGCCCTACCACGTGGTCCGGACGCCATACACGTTGACCCAAACCAAAGTCATCACAGACTGTCAGACCAAGAGGCAGCTGTTTCTGGGGAAGGAGTCGACGCTCCTTCTGACGGCGCTGCACCTCTGCTTTGACCCCCTGATCTTCTTCTACCTCTACACACCTTTCAGACAGACGGTCAGCAAGGTGCTCTGCTGCATCACAAACCAGGCAGCAGCTGATCCTGAGGAGCAGGCTGCAGAGATGATGCAAACTACGACTGCTGCACAGCAGGAGGACGGAATCTGATCACAGATATACAGTATGTGAAGTCTGGATTCACACATATATTTTTATATCAAAGAACCATAATAAATGAGGAATGTTGCAGAAATATACTAAAAAAAACTTGAAGGAACTCCTGAGATGATCCAGCATGTGAAGCAGGCTGAAAACTAAAATACACATTTCAACAACATGGATAAAAAGTATTGAAAACCTGAAATGTTCTTTTATGCACAAACTGATACTCACTGATTTAAAAAACTGAAATAAACTTGATTTAACCTAAATCAATCTGACTTTCACTATTCTTCCACAGTTTATTCATTATGTAAGTGCATGTATGATCCTCATGGCGTGATGTTCCTGAAAATCTTCATCTTCATCAGTTAGCAGGTCTGTTAATACAGTTACTAACACAAGACTTTAAAATCCTTAAAGGTATGAATGTTTTCTGATACTGTTAAAGTTTGTTAACATCAGTAATTCATGTGAACCTATGTTAATGTATAACTCAAATTCTTCTTATGCATGTCACTTTAAAACACACACACACACACACACACACACACACACACACACACACACACACCCCCCTCCCCGAGGAAAAAAAGCAGGACTGGAGTCCTTCATTCATCCAGCAGAGGGCAGCAGTGATCAGTGTTTATCTTAATCAGGGTTCAGTGTGTTCTTTATCGCTTACATTGATCCATATATCCATATTGATATACAGGTTTATAAAACCATGACACGTGTAAATCAGTCTGCTTTAGATCTGTTGGATGGTGGACGAGTCTCACAGTGAGACATCGGACACAGTTTTGGATTGACAACCAAAGATTTCACCACATTTCTCTCACGATTGTCAACTTCAGTCTCAGACAGAAGAAAATCACACAGAGTGAAGTGAACTTTATGGATCACAGTTTTTAGACTCAGACTCTGGGAAAGATGGTTAATGAGACAATTTCCCAAAATGTCAGACTGTTCCTTTAACCAGCTGTTTATTTTATGGACAGCGATTCATCTTCCAAACTAAAAGCAGGATTTGGCTGCAGACAGAGCTTCATGATCTAATGGAGTGCGTATGAAGCCGGGTCTGTTTTAGTCCTGAAGAAACCTTCAGATTGTAAAATTACACCCATGAAATCTACAGGAGCTTATAATAAAGGTTAATTATGTCTCATGGTGGTCGAATACAAATGACAGTCTGAAAATCAGCTGTAAACTCAGATAAACTCATTTTTGGCTGGAGACCAAGTCTTAAAACATTTGTGGAGACGATATTTAACAAAATCCAACATGTAAGTGATCAAACAGCTTTGGAGTCGCTGGAAGTTGTATTTTTTGTCTTCTGATAAAATAAAATATGGCATGTAAGTATTTGACTCTGGATGTTTTTTCAAGGCAAGAAAAGTCAAAACTGCAAAGCCAGACTTAGTTTAGCTGATGAAACAGTTACACATCACTTATTACCATTTTTCAATCTACTCACTTTCAAAAAATATTCAGGTTGTACCGTCAGCAGGTCAGTGTTGTGCTTTTTATACTCAGTGCGGCAACTGCTAGAACAGTTCAGGGGTCAGGAATTAAAATAATGAACTAAATATACCTCAGAGTTTTGGTTATTTTGTAACAGTTGAGGAGGAGCCACAGAAGTTGGCTTAACTGAGACGCTGGCTTTGAGCAACATGTTTTGTGCTCAGTATGTGCATTTTTGGAAAACTCACCTGTATTAACATTTTGACAAAGTATAATGTTCTTCATGTCATGCAAATAAAACATATAAAACATGAACTTATCTCTGGTGTAATAACAATGCTTTTCTGTATTTTCTGTATTTTGTAACCTTCATCAAATGTGCAAGTCCAGTTTCTAAGCTAGGCTAAACACCTTCTGTACTTGACACACAGATGAAACTGATATCTTCTCATCTGACATGGGTAAGAAATGTAAAAAAAAAAAAATGTGCGTCTGTTCCTTTAACTGATTCTCCATGTTGGAGATGCAGCTGCATGTTGCAGCTTTAATATAGTAAATCTTGAACTCATCGGCCTGGTGGGTGCTCCATGTTTTGGTGTGTTTTTTGGTGTCGTAGTTTCATCTCAGCTGGCTGACTAAGACCCAGCTTCAGTCTCCCTGGACCCATCCAATAGGAAACATCTGGACTGTGTGTGCGTGTGTGTGTGTGTGTGTGTGTGTGTGTGTGTGTGTCCTTGGTGTTGCAATAAAACACACAACTCTAAAATTAGACCCTGAAGACTATGATATCAGCTCACTTCCCAGATATGGGACACACACACACACACACACACACACACACACACACACACACACTGAGGGTTATGCAGTGAGTCAGCTGGGTTCAGACAGAGATGCCAGCCATCTCTCCATCACTGATATACTTAATATTGCTAATAGTTTTATTACTATTTGTGATGTACTTATATGAGCAATAGGATACAAATTAGTGACAACATCCTTGTTATTATGACTCTGATAATTACTTTTATTACAATTATTAGTATGTAGTAAGACTTAACATGGCCAAAAGAGTCGACAGGCCTGTCTAGACTCCGGTCCAGATCCAGACAGAATAACAATTTAATCCTAATGGGAACAGAATTTCACTGCAGCCTAACGGAGCGCTTTTGAGTGACTACGTCATCACGTCACCCTCACCTGTCTTCAGCCCTCAGCTGGTCGCCACAGAGTGGAGCTCTGGATGAAAAAGTAAAATGTCTTGTTCAAAACAATCTGATACAAAAAAATAAATGTGAAAAATGAAAAATGTGTGTTTAAGGATGAGTGGATGGAGAAGTATGTGTTTATTTTGCTTGAGGGAAGTACGAGACCATTATTTGCAATAAAACAGTGTCCATAATGAAGAGTGGGAACATAAAACATCAAAAACATGAAGAAGAACCACAAAACTGAACCAGCTGAAGTCGTGATATCAAACCTCCAACACAATAATTGTAAAATCATTTAAAAACATTTTCAACAATGAATACAGTGAACTCACTAATGAACACTTACAGCAGGGTCACTGGCATCACACCTTTCTCAAGTTTAAGGACTCAGTTACACAACGAAGCTGTCACGTCTCCCATTAATACAGAAATGATGTTCATGTAATGCAGCCTCACTGAACCTTTGATGTGGTGGAAATTCTGTAAGTGTACCTGTAAGACCTGTAATTTCAGATAATGTAATATAATAATCTCTCTATATAATCTAAGATAATAATCTTTACTTTTAGAGCGGCAAATTAAAATAGTCAAATCATTAGATTTTGTGATAATTTTTTAAATTTAGTTTTAAAAATATTTTTTCTTTCATCTTTTGAATCACAATTATTCATATTTTGAATGATTGGAGTTGTTACTGTAGCACCTAAAACACTTGATGAACACATGATTAATTGGGAGTTGTGAACCCAGAATGGACTTTGTAGATAAATTCAAATAATGTTCAATAAAGTATTTAAAAAAGATGATATGATAAAAACAGATAAAACTGGTTCCTCTTCGGTTCCTCTTCAACACGGTTCTTCCAGCTTTGTGCCCACAGGTTGTTTTTGTCTCTTCAACACGACAGTGCACACAAAGCCAGCTCCATGAAGAAACGGCTTTCCCAGTTTGATGTGAAAGAACTTGACTGACTTTCCAAGAAAAACGTCATCAGTCATTTCAACAAATGCCAAATAAGAACATCTGTTTATATCCAAGTGACAAAGACCTCTAGCAGGCAAAGTAATCTCGACTCTTCTCCGTCGGGAGGAAAGGATATCGCGTGAGATGTTATAGAGCAACAAAGTCTGCAGAGAGAAACGGGGTCAACAACATGTCGGACTTTGACTCAGGAGTCAAACACAGTCAACAGTGGATTCTTTTAATCGTCACCACCATCTTTCTGTCACTCTAACCAAGTTGCCTTTGTGCTTAAACTTAACCAAACTTAACCAAGTGTCAGATCAGAAAACAGTTTATTTTATTTGATGTCTTTCCCATCCATCCTATATGACGTGAATGAACATCATTCATACTGAAGAAGACTTTAACACCAGGATGAAACGATGTGAGCTCTGTTACACCTGTAACCACAGTTTCTACTTTAAAGGGCAGGTTCACAGTTTTTCAAGTGTGTCTTAAAACAGCAGTCAGGTGTCCATATGAACAGTGAAAGTACACCACGCTTTATTTAACCAAACTTCAGGTTGGTGTCTGAGATTCTGTTTCCATTATGTACAATAAATTGATTCATCATGTGAACAATAAATCTGTATAAATACCACAAAACATCATAATCAACACCCTCCTCAAAATGACTTTATATAAAACATCATCACTCTTAGTTGACACAATAATTATAAGAGAAATATTGATGGCTATCCAGAATTCAGAACATATAAACTCACAATATTATCTGGAAAATGTACTCTTTCATCTTCTTTGAAGCAGTGGTGATCTAAAGGTTAGAGAAGAGCTTCTGACGGGAAGGTTGTCGGTTCATTCCCCAGAAAAAGCAGCGCCATTTCCATTATTTGACACTTAATAATCACAACAAATGTCAATGTCTATCTGCATATTGAACTGAATGCATCAATCTATAAATAAAATTTCCAGTTGTCCCCAAAAACATGTTTTCTTTTTATTTGACAAACATTTGGTGAATAAAACATGGCGTACTGGAGAAGAGATGTGCAATGTGTTTTAATTTCGATGCATCTGTAACCACACCCACCAGTGATGTCACAGTGTACCGACAGAGTACACTTCTACATCACTGCAGCGGGGTCAGAGGTTAAACCACTGGAGGTCAGAAAAAACAGGATCTTTAAAACAGGACAAGCAAGCTGCCATCCAACAAGAAATAGTTCCAGCAACTTAGGGCACAGCCAGGCTAGCTGTTTCCCCCCACTTCCAGTCTTTATGCTAAGCTAAGCTAACTGACTCCAGCACAACACTGAACATCTGAACATCTCACTCTCAGAAAGAAAGAGAATAAACATATTTCCCTAAATATATTCTTGTAATTGCATCTGTTTTTCCCCTCGTCTCTCTCTCAAATATTTTTTTTCTTTCTTTCCGTTCTTGTCACTTTTCCCTCCCTCTCTCTGTTTCTCTCTTTCTGTCCTTTTTAAGCCTGACTGGCCACCAAAATGCCACCAGACGACCCATTTATAGAGAGAGAGAGAAAGAGAGGGAGAGGTGGAGGGGTCGCTTGCTGTCGTGGGAACAGCTCTAAAAAAAATACAGCCCTGCTATCACATCACACACACACACACACACACACACACACACACACACACACACACTGCTCCACAACTGCTTTCAATTTGAGTCGAGGTCAGTCACGTTTCAGTCCCCCCTCCTCCAACACACATCTACACATCCTTTCTCTCCTCCATTTTATGAAATATACTGTATTGTTTGATAAAACAGTATCTTTACATATCCTGGCATTATTGTGAGATATTAATGATCATGAGATTTGAAACATTCTGCCATGTTCTGATGAGATGAGTCGACCACAGTCGTACATTTGTTGGTCGAGATACACGTTAGATTACACCAAATAATCTGAACTCGTCATCTTTCATGACTCGTACAGATGATGTGATGGGTGAGCTATCAGAGAGTGACTTGATTAATCAATTAGCTGATCAATAGAAAAAATACTCTTAATAGTTTCAGTCATTTTTCAAGCACAAAAAGTGGTAAAATAATGCCAGCATGTGTTGCTTCTCTTTGTCCTACATAACAGAATAAATAAGACATTTTTTCACTATTTCTTTGACATTTCATAGATTAAACAAACAATTGTTGATAAACAATAATTGATAATGATAATAATCGTTAGTTGTAGCCTGAATGGTAAAGTGGGCAAAGTTGTCAAACTCAGTGAAAGACAAATAAATTTGGACACGTCTGGATGTTTTTAGGTGTCCCAGATGCTGCGTCAGTTGTCTTCACTGGATCCCTGTATAGAGATAATGTTTATACATTTAGAGAGAAGCTTGATACAGCCCGAACTATGTTTTTAATCAAAATGAAGAAATGTTTTTAATGAAAATATTTGCCAAGTTGCAAAAATGTTCATACTGAACGTATCTGTAAAATATTTCCTGACATCTTTCATTTTTCCAACATCTTCCTGTAACATTAACCAAAGTGCTTTTGTTGCTTTTGTTAACCTTTGCTGTTCATTTTTATGCACAATAAATGTGCTATACATGCTATAACATAAGTTGTAGGTTTTGTCTATTGCAAAACAAAAACATCTCAAGAACAACAAGAAACATTCAAAACACTGGTGCAAGAAAAAAAAACAAAAATAGAATACAAAACATTAAGAAAGAGAGGAAGAAAAAAGAAAACAAAAAGAAAACAAACCAAATGATAAGGGGACAGAGGGAGACCCAAGTATGGGAATGTGTGTGTATTTGTTTATAACTGAAGGGGCAGGTGATAAATCTGACCATATGCAGGCCTCAGGACGAGAACTTCAGTCTCTGGTATCAAAGTCTTCGTCAATCATACATTTTCATTTAAACATATTGATCAAATAAAAATGTATACTGTAAACACATCATCCAGGAGACAAGCGTGTCCACTGTGACTCACTACAATCATGTGGTCTGAATTCAGCATTAATGGTTTTTCTCTTTGGTTTGGTTCTTCAGTCTGTCCACAGCTTTGGTCCACACTGAAATATCTCAGAAATCATTGGATGGATTGCTATGAAATTTGGAAATTTGACTGAATGTTTTAACGAGCTGACATCTATCAGGTTCCTCTTCACTTCTTCAGTCGTCACACAGAACTCAAACAGATGAAACACTGTTAACAGGAAATTGTGAGAGGACCAATGAGTGTGCAGGAAAACAGTAAGTAGTTCAGGCTGTAATTGTTACTGGGGATTAATATTAAAATCAGACCAACTCCCCAACAGAAATAAATCCAAATGGAGCTAAAGATAGAGAGAGAGTGAGAAAGAGTGAAAGCAATGGAAAGAGAGAGAATGTCATAGGATGAAGGAATGAAGAGAGAAAGATAAGAAAGACAGACCTCAGTGAATTAGAGGTTGTTTTCTATAAAGAGCCTGAGAAATATTAAACCACTGAGATGGAAAATACTTCAGACTGTGTGTGTGTGTGTGTGTGTGTGTGTGTGTGTGTGTGTGTGTGTGTGTGTGTGTGTGTGGAGTACCCAGTCGTCTGACCTCTTTCACCGTCTGAATAAACCACAGAAAAACTAACAGACTGATAGCTGCTGTTCTGAGTCATTGGTCTGACTGAACAGAGATGCTTTAGTTTCTGACAATCTGCCTTAAAACAGGATTTTGTGGTTTCACATCTCACGTCTCTCTGTCCAACTGTGCTGACATCATTTACATGTGAGACAGACCTCCTTCAGATGTGTTTACACCTGCATGCAGCAAGCTTTTCCTGATGCAGATCATAATCATATACAAGCATATATACATCTGCTCAACTAGTGGTGATTGTTGAAGAAGAAGAAATACTTTATTGATCCCCATGGGGAGAAAGATCCTCTGCCTTTGACCCATTACACACACACACACACACACACCCAGGGACTGCCAGGTTTTGAACCCAGGACCTTCTTCCTGTGAGGCAACAGTGCTGCCCAAGCTACCAGGATCCAGATGTTCGGACTTCACTGCACTGGCTGAGAGTTATCTAAATTCACAATTCATCAAATCCACAACAGGGCTCATGTGGACTCATATAGATGTGACGCTGCAGTTTTTAATCACCAACTCAAACAAACAAGAACAATAAACTTATAAACATATAAAACAAGAATATGAAGACATTACTTGAATCATGTATTAATAAACTATTTCTATTGCACAATTCATGTGTAAAATACAACGTGATTAACATAAAAGCACAGAATCATAACATTTAGGATAAAACATTTAAACATGGATAAAAAACAACAAAACAAGGTCTTCTAGTTAGAGACTGTCTTTCCAACAACAGGTCATAATGTCAGTCGCCCAAAAACAACCTATAGTTAGTCTGACAGCTGCCATCAGCTGCTGTAGTAACTAAGAAGTGATGCCCAGTTTATTTATGTTTGTATCTTTCGGTAGTCTCAAGTGTTTCCACAGCAACGAGTGAGAAAGGCTGAGGTCAGTGTCATGGCCCCTTCACCTGATGCTGGTGAGCATATCACAGTACAGACCAACTGGATATTGAGTACAAAACACCCAAATATGAACTGCTTTTCACCAAAAGTCTCAATAAAATCAGGACACACACTGTTAGTCAATGAAGCACATGCCAGGCGGCTCTGTGGCGCAACGGACAGCGTGTTGGACTTCTAGTTAACAAGAGGAGACATTCAAAGGTTGTGGGTTCGAGTCCCACCAGAGTCGATCTTTACATCCCGTGGAGGAAAATCTACTTCCACACCCTAAAAATACTCACAATTAGTATGAAGATGTGTCACAGTTATAATGCATCTGTTGCTTTGTGATCATCCAAACATTACAAACCTGCCTGTGAAGCATCAACACACACACGTTACCTGCTGATGCTCTGTAATCTGGTCACATGATGATTATAAGTCACGGGCCAAACGTTTAACCAGTCTGCTCGTCTCAGCCAATCACCTTGCAGCTCACCTGGTTGGCCCTGTCATTACTTGTCTCTGCGGTAACCATGGTAACCAGGTAGCTGTCTGGTTTACGAGGTGATGTCAGGTTACGTTAAATGCCACATTGAATGAGTCACTATGATGCCGTCTTATGTCTACATGTTGAAGTGGATACACAACATCATGTGTTACTCGTGGGCTCTGTGACGTGATGGATAGCACATTGGACTTCTAGTATTAATAAAATGTGATTCAGAAGTTGTGGGTTTGAGTCCCACCAGAGTCAAGTTTTATGGTTAAAATCAGTAAAGAGTCTTTATCATGTCCATATTGCTCTGAACTGAGAGAATCTTATGAGTGAAGTCTGGTGAGATCTGCACCTGAAGAAGTCTCTGTGTGTCCTGGTGGTCACATACAATCAAACATGTCAAATCCATTTCCTTCTTCAGAAAACAATTGCAAAGCTGATTTTTCTTAAACTTTGAATGCTGCATTATTTACATCCGTGTTTACTAGCTTGCGGTCTTCTTCATCCCTGCCTTTGTTGGCACAGTTCTGCATTACAGCCACCTGAAGATCAGCGGAATAATGTGAAGCCATTTGCAAGACCATGTGTCATGTCACTAAAACAGGACCCACTCATAAAGGAACTGCTCCATGGCGCCGCTAGAGGACAGGAACTCCACAGGGAACCTCGACTCTGGAATATTTTAGCAACACTCATTTTTGGCAGACCACGCCCCCTTTTTAAAGCCCCCACATCTCAGAAACGAAAGAAGATACAAGCAAAACATTTTACACACTAGCTGCTGGGTACAATGACATTATTTACATCAAGTATGAAGCAAAGCCAAAATGGTCTGTTGGGAGGCCTCTGTTGATTTCACATGGAATGACCCGTGTGTGTGTGTGTGTGTGTGTGTGCGCGCTCTTTATTGTGTTGAATCACTTGTGGTTACATGACAGGCACTGCTGCAGGGGTCAGACTGTGTGTAACTGTTTGCAGCATGAGTGGGCGTATTCATTTGTGTGAGTGTGTGATGATGTGTTCGTGTGACAGCGTATGTGTGTTACCCCCCCAGGCTGAAACTGTAGACATGAATAAAGTCATGATGAACACACGGGTTCATAAACAATTAGTCTGCTAATACACACACACACACACACACACACACACACACACTTCACACATTGGTGTGAGAAGAGATTACTCTCAAGGGTCTGACTCAACAAAACCTGCTTAATGCATAGAGTCATTTTTACACACACACACACACACACACACACACACACACACACACACACACACACACACACACGCAGCAGTTAACATGCCTATGTTATAAGTCCATTGCCAGGAAGCAGAAGTTGTGCTGGCATGTCTGTAAGGAATGTCAGCTCACACACACACACACACACACACACACACCACCACATCACTCTAACTCCTTTTCTGATGATCTGTTATTGATCTATTATTTATCTGTCATGTGATTATCTCAGATTTCTGTAGTAAGTGTTGTGACAGATGGTTTTATTCAGTGATGTAAGCTGAAGACATTTCCTTCACAAAAATCACAAATATCTTCTAACACACTGTGAAAAGTGATGTTTCTATTTACATTATATTATTATTACATATTTGTATTTTTGTCAGTGTTTTCTGTTGTGTTAAGTGACACTATATTTGGTTCCTAAACAGCAGGAGTGGATCTATGTGTACGTCTGTGTAGATGCACCAAATATGATGTCACCTACATTCATCATGAGACACACCCTTAAACCTGTTTTTGATACTTTAAAAAAAAACGAACAAAAAAGATTTGATGTATCATTAGAAGCTGTTACGCCCCACCCTTAGTCTGCCCTGTGGGGCGAACAACAGACCACCATTTACCCAAATTAAAACTGAAATTTATTAACAAAAACATACAAAACAACCAGGACACTAAATAAACACTATAAATAATCAAAATACAACAGAAAAAACTAAATAACATAAAATCCCAGGCTGAGAGGCAGCAAGACCAGCAGTCCACAATCAAGAAGCCTCTCACTGCAACAGGAACCTGGAACATTTCACCTCTTCCTCTCTGGGCCAGGTGCACCTCATTGTGGACTGATTGTGTGAGCTGGGCAGGTAACACATACAGCTGTAACAGAAGCAGAAGGCACAAACACTACAACGGTGCTCCAAAAGGATCTTCATCACTTTGGCACCTGATTAAAATTTAGCTTCAGTCTTTTGACAAAAAAGTATATTTGTTTTACACACTATCATCCAGTTTTTATTTGTTGATGAAAAAAACATTTTGTCACGGTTATTTTTTTTTAGTTTTAGTTTATTAAACTGAATATTTTTGGGTTTTGGACAAAACAAGACATTTGAGGACGTCATCTTTGGGACACAGTGATCAACATTTTTCACCGTTTTCAACATTTTATGGACCAAACAACTGATTAATCAAGAAAATAATCAACATATTAATCAATAATGAAAATGAAAATAATTGTTAGCTGCAGCCTTAGTATCCTTTTGGTCCTGTTTTGTATAATATTTGTGCGGAGGATTGTGCAGCTTTAGAAAGGAGTCTTCATCTCCAGTGTGAACAAAATACTGAAGTTGAGGTGCAGTTTTCAGCAGACAGCAGTTCTTTACTGTTATGGTTAACCTGCAAAATGTTGCATAAAAATACATGAAAATGCAGCGAGCAGGGGGGGAACTGCTGCTACACACTGTACACAGGGGCTCATATCCATCCAGTGCTGAGTCTGCAGGCCAGTCGCAATTTTGTAATTGCCTAAGTTTGTGGGTGCATGTGTGAGAACCATGCAGCAGGCCTTATTGATCAGAGACACAACAGTAAACTGTAGCTTCAGTTCCTGCTGCTGCAGGAGGCTCTAACAGTCTGCAGAAAGTCTAGAAGTCTGCAGAAAGTCTAGAAGTCTGCAGAAAGTCTGCAGAAAGTCTAGAAGTCTGCAGAAAGTCTCTCCTGGTAAGTCTGCAGGTGCTGACTTTCTGCAGAGGAATATGTCAGTTAAAGGTGCCCTATTTTCATGTAAACAAAGAAAAGTTATATTTTCATTCAGTGTTACTCTACAGAACTCAATATGTATATCCTTAAGGTCTAACAAACAAGTCAAATCCACTTCCTTCTTCATAAAACATTTGCAAAGCTGATTTTTAAAACAACATTGTTTACATCTATGTTCACTAGCTGCAGTAAGTTTGAGAGGATAAATTAGTGATTTAACAAAAACACTCCTGACACCTGCTGGACTCCGTACAGTTGGTCGTATAAAGTGAGCTGAACACTTTGGAGTTTGGTCTGATCATTTCTTATAACATTTCTGATAAAATTTTACAAATAAACTCCTCAGACGTCCTCATGAACCAATCCAATCCTCAGAATAAAATGTTGGCATTGTACATTTCTGCAAACCACCGATACGTTGAATCATTTCAATGTTGATTGCATTTTAAGCTGTGTGTCATTTAATGCTGCATTAAATGGCCGCTATCAGCTGAATAATTATATTTTATGATGTGACAATGATGTGGTTAAGGTCTGGTTAGGTTTAGGCATAAAAGCCACTTGGTTAGGGATAGGGAAAGATCGTGGTTTGGGTTAAAATGCCCGGTTTTGTCGGTTGAAACAGGAAGTGAGCGGTGGTCTCTGCTGCTTTGCAACTTTCTGCCATGCAACATATCTTCTAGCCAACCACACAACCCGCCTCCTCCTAACATGGAAGTGAGCTCATTCAGATGTCATCTGAACTGTGTCACTTTCCCTACGATACATATTGTAGGAATGTTGATATGATGATCGTATTGAAACGTTGATTCAACGTATCCGTGGTTTAACATTTTATTGTGGCGACTGGGCTGCATGAACCCAGAGACCTTCACACTCACACACACTCAGTGTCACACAGTGTAATTACAGTCTGGTCCATTCCTGACATTCATGCTGGTTCACAGCTGATTGGTGTTAAACAGACCAACATGGCTGCCAGAACCACAAATCCCTGACACTCCTCTTCCTCCTCTTCTCTTCTTTCTCTCCTTTTGTTTTATTTTTAGTTTTATTTTACTTTGTTTTATTTTTTCCTCATCTCCTTTTCTCTTCTCTTTCCTTTCATTTCTTCATCTTCTCTCCTCTTTCCTTGTTTTCTCAGCTTTTTTTTCCTTTCATCTTGTTCTCCTTCATCATCTTTCTTTATTCTTCTTCATCTTGTTCTTCACCTTCTTTTCTCTCTGTCCTGTATCTTCCTCTCCTCTTTGTCTTTTCCTCCCATTTCTTCTTTTCATTCTTTCAAGTTTTATTTTCACTTGTCTTTGTCTCTTTTCTAAGCTTCTCTTCATCCTCTTACCTTTCCCTCATTCAGTCTTTACTTCTCTTTTCATCTCTACTTTTTTATTTCTTTAAACTTGAATTCTCCTTTTCTTCTATGGTTTTGCTCTTTTTTGTCTATTTCACTTTTCTTCCCATTCTGTTTTCCTGTTCAGTTTTTCTTCTTTTCTTTTCCTTTCACAAATCTTATGTTCCTCTCTTTCTTTTCCTCTTTTTTCTCCATCTTTTGTCTCTTCTAACTTCCTCTTCCTCTTGTCTCCATTTTCTTGTCTTTGTACTTGCTTGTTGATTTTGTCTTTTCTGTCTCTTTGTGCTTCTCTTTTCACATTTACTCTCCACTCTCCTGTTTTGTTCTCTTTTTCTCTGCTTTCTTCTGTGTCCTTCTTTTTCTCCTTTCTTTCTGCAGTTTTTCTCTCGTTTTTCTATAAAAACCACTCAGACAGTGTTTCTCTCTGAAAATTGATTCTTTCTCTTCGGTTGCCATTTTCTTAAGTGTCTATCTGTCTCTCTCTTGGCAGAGGCATTGCTTGTGGTGTCGAGGCTCGCTCGTCCGGTCGAGGTCCAGAGACCACAATGCAACCAACATCTAGGTCACACACACACACACGCACACACACACACGCACACACACACACACACACACACGCACACACACACACACACACACACAGTCTCTCTCTCTCTCAGCGTGAGTCTGTAATCAGCAGCGGGGTTGGAAAGCCTCTCCTCCTCTCTTCTACTAATTAAAGACCATAAAACAATCTGAGCAGAAATTAGATTTAATGAACAAAATCTGCTGCTTCACCAAACAAATATGAGACAGAAACACTCCAGATTTCTGTACAGAGAGAAAAGATCTTATTATTGATTATCCAACCTGTGAAGTGAGGAACAGGTGAGTGTAGGTGTGCGCTCACACTTTTTATTCACCAGGACTCTAAAGAGCTCCACAGAAATAAATAGAGAAATTAAATCAGTTCAGTCTGTTTTTGTTTGTTTTTAGTCATTTTTGCATTGATTACATAGTTATTTTTAAGAGCAGGAACAGAGGAGAGGTGGACAGTGTGTGTTCCTTGTGTTCAGTAATATTAGCTTTAGCAATAATGTGACCTCAGTATTCACACCATTGAAGCTGATTTGATTGTGATTTGATGAAGATCTGTTGTTCTGGCCTTTTTTGAGTCATGTTTCTAAATACTGAGTCTATTTTAAACATATCTGTGACATTTTATTCACCAAAAGTTGTTTAGATTTCTCTAAATCCATCTTTCCTTACAGCCCAGACTCCGTACGCACTCAGTGAAGCGCTGAGCGGCGGCAGACTCGTGCTAAAGCTTCCTGCAGCTTTGATTTCACTTTCTGGTGACGTAGTGACGGGTTCTGCCTCAACACCGCTCGCTCTAGAGTCGCAAGTTTCAAAATTTTAAATAACTTCAAAAGAGCGAGGAGACAGAATTGAGTGATTTTACTGTAATTCTCCCTTTTTCTGTCTTTTTGCCTTCAGCCTCCAACACGTCTGTCCAGCTTTTAAAAGCCACCTGCAGCCTTTAACACTTTCTCTCTTCCTGCTTTAAAACAACACACACATTCAGCTCCAGCTGATGACCTCTGACCTATAGCTTCCTCCTCATGTGTTTGTCGTCTCTCTCACACATAAACACAATCACGTGCACACATCCTAACACACACAGGTCTGGAGGTTTGGGCGCGTCGTACCGCCACGCTGCCGACAGTTTCTCAGATAGCCTGTAATGAGACAGTGAGCGGAGCCAAGATGGTTGCCGCTGTGTCATTAGCAGTGGAAATGTGGTTGGTTATTAAAGATGGAATATCAATATGTTCTCTGGTGACTTCATGCGAGGCTGTTAGTTGATCCAGCACACAGGAAGCAGCCGAGACGTGAAAACCTGAGACGACAGTTCACTCTCAATTCATCAGGATTTAAAAAGAACAACAAGAAGGTCTCAGGGACTTCTGATGGAGGTGAAGTCTGTTGTTTAGCCACATTTTGCCATCTGTACTGCAGGAGGCTGCAGACAAAGATCGAGATTGTCATTCAGGGGCGACCTGGAGCCCTCGTGGTTACCATGTAACCCCAATAAGTCGGATTCAAATCCAGCTGGGAACCTTTCTGCATGTCATCCCCTCTTCCTCTTTTTTACAGCTGGGTTGATGTGGAGAAAAAAGAAAGACAAACTTTCCAACTTTCACCTCCACATCACTGTACAGGTTTCATATGTCTGTCCTGTTGCTTAACCAAGATCAGTGTGCTGCTAACTGAGATCTGACTCCAGAGGATATGATGTGATATGTATGACTGTCATGACTGTTTGATGAGTGATGCACGTCTATGAAAAGTGTCATATGTGTAACTGTATGTTTAATCTGTGTGTCAGCCTCTTAAACTCAACTGACTAAGGACACAAAATGAATTTCACTGTAGGCTGATAATAAAGTTATATCTTATCGTATATATCACATATGAAGTCAAAGTTGTTGGACTTTTCTCAGTCTGTATTCTTGTCTGTTCTTGTGTTCTGTTGAAACATCGGTCACAGTCCGACAACTGTTCATATTCAAAGTCTGCGTCCGGCCAACTTCAGTCCAAATGTCTAGAAGAATTCTTCCTTCGCCGTTTTATCGAGGATACGTCAGCAGCTGACTCGTGTGGACTTGGGATAGCAAAGTATCCCAGAATGAGATTTTGAGCCAGGCTAAAAGCTGTTATAATTTTCGCTCCAGGACTGTTATTATGGCATTTTATTAAGAAAGTAAATATTTAGATTTAGGCCAGTCATCGCAGGGAGAACAGACTGAAATAATAATAATATCCTCCATAACTCAAACCATACTGTAAAGAACTGTATCTGCTGGTTATCCTCACATTGAGTTTCTGTCAAGGTTTGATGTCAGTGAAAGTCTTTTACATGTAAACATATTCTTCATACTGATGTATTATCAGCAGTCCTGCAGATGTTTTGTCTCTTCAGTAGAAGCTTGATTGTCACATTGTCACATGTTTCATGTACGTCATCATTTATTCACTCAGTCTGTTTATTTTATTTTTATCCACACAACTACTTTTATACCTCAGACAAGAATAAACACTTTTTTGCAATATTTGGGGATTTTTCCAAATTTTAAGTGCTGTCACTCAGGTTTTTTTTTTATGTGCAAACTGAAAATGTGAATAAAAAAAGGTGGATTTAAACTCACCTAGTGTGTGATGTCAGAGAGAAGTGGCATCAATATGTAAAACGGATTATTTTTAGAAATAAAGTAAATAAACTTTTTGTGTCTCTCTTTCAGTGTAAAGAGGGAAAAATGCACATAAGCTTTGGCAGAATGTGACTCACAACAAAGCTGTTTAACACATGGTACAAATATCACACAGTATGTAGTCAACTACATTCACAGATGCATTAGATGCACATTAAGTACTTGCAACTACAGATGGATGTTTTTGGACACATGAGGCTCTGTGGTGTGATGGACAGTGCATCGGCCTTCTAGCCAAACACTCAGGAAGTGATTCGAAGGTTGTGGGTTCGACTCCCACCAGAGTTGAGCTTTTACTACTTTTACTCCTCCAACAACAGTAAACGCCTTTTTTAATGATATTTCAAGAATTCTTTGAATATTTGGTGTTTCTACCGGGTGCTTTTTATGCACAAATTGAAAATGTGAATAAAAACAGGTGGATGGAAACAGACTTAGTGACTTTATCCTGGTGACAGAGAGTCTTTGGGTTCCTGTTTCAGTTCATCTTACACTGAGCTGCAGTCCAACAGTCCATCCTGCTGTTCAGATCCAGTGTTTCAGAGTTTAAAGCCGCCATCCTTTTCCTTTTGTTTGACGACGACCTTCCGACCTTCTGCTTGAAGAGGCTCCAGGTTTGGACAACACACACACACACACACACACACACACACACACACACACACACACACACACACACACACACACACACACACACACACACAGCGTTTGGAGGGTAATTGTTGGGAGGAAAGTGAGTTGTGGAATGTCTGAGTTTGGAATAACACTGTCAGGAACGGTGCCAGCTCACCAACACTGTTTACCCTGTGTGCCCCTATGTGTGTGTGTGTGTGTGTGTGTGTGTGTGTGTCTATATTTTTTAGTGTTCACACTTGCTTACATCTGCTTGTTTGTGTATGCATTCCATGAGTGTGTGTGTGTGTGTGTGTGTGTGTTTACTTCAGGTTGTGTTTGCCCAGTATAAAGCTCTGACTGGTCCAGGCTGGTAAATTGGTTGCTTGGGAGGAACAGATGTGGTCAAGAATGTCTCTTTTTTTTCTCACTCAGTGTGTGTGTGTGTGTGTAGGTGTGTGTGTGTATCAAGGTGTATGAGAGTGTTGAGATAGAGTTGGATATAAATGTTTTTTTATTTATTTTTGTTTTATAAATCTTTAGACATCAAGTGTACGATATACATTATTTTGCACAAGTCCTCGTTTCCCCGAATCTCTATAACGGAGCTGAGAGAGTAAAGTTACTGTGACACATAATTACAGGAAATCAGGTTAGATTAGATCTTTGTTTGCCATGTTTTGACCAACTACAGGTTATACAAATACATCGGGTTGAAATAAATTTCCCTTTCAGGTTAGGGGACGATCATGGTCATGGTTTGACTGTCAGTTGGAAACAGGAAGTGAACAGTGATTTCTCGTGACCCATTTTTGTCTTTCTCATGGGAGGACAGGGGGTCTTTAGGGGGAGACAGCAGGTCAGCAGTATATGCCACATAGAAGTGGTATACATCATCTGAAAGCTGAAGATTAATTTGAGATGCAGCTCATCACTGTGTGTCAAGTTTTTCTAGTCATAAATCTGTAATAAACGTGTTTCGTTTATTAGTTTAGAGTGTATATGGACATTATGATGGAAGTATTTTTCCCCTCCACAAAACTTAGCCTAGATTTGGAGCGTTATTTATTCCCCTTCCTGACAAGCTATCATGACATGGTTGGTGCCAATGGATGCCTTAGGTTTTCTAGTGTCATATGATACCAGTATCTTCAGTATCTTATAGCTTTAAAACTGAGCCTGCTACAGCCTCTGAAACACAGTAATATCAGCTGATGACGCAGACGCCCCCGCGGGTCTCTGTGGAGTAGAAAGTACAATATTTCCCTCTGAAATGTAGTGAAGCGGAAGTTTAAAGTAGCATCACATTGAAATACTCAAGTACAGTACCTCAAAATTGTACTTAAGTATAGTTTTTGAGTACTTAGTTACTTTCCACCACTGGTTCCACCTGCACTCTTTCTGCATACAGAGGTGTCTACACACTCCTGTTTCCCTCCACACAGACACAGTGCACCCAATTTGTCCTGAATCAGCTCAAAGGGAAATAAACTCTGCTGAATGACACTGCGGACAGTTTATGAAACTTTCAGTAAAACAGGGTAAACCTCAGATGGTTATAAAGAACATTCCAGCGTGAAACTGTTTCTTAGAGAGTGTTTTGTTCTCTTGTAAACAGCTGGACGGTTGTCAGAAGTTTCCTGCAGGCTCTCTCTCTCTCTCTTTCTCTCTCTCTCTTTCTCTCTCTCTCTGATGGTTTTTGGACCTCCCTCTCTCCCTCTCTCCCCCTCCTTCCCTCCCTCTCCTCCTCCCTCCCTCCTGTGCTCCAGCAGACGGGGTCGAGCCGACTCTCCGCCGCACGGAGCTCATCTGCAAACCACCAGATCACATCTTGCACCGGGAAACGGACTTTCTTTACACTCTAAAACTTTTGTTTTCCTTTTCCTAATCTTTTTTTTTGTTCTTAAAGCGGATACAGAGCTTACATGAAGATCCTGTCGGACAGATGCTGGATGGATTCTTTTTGCTTTTGGTGCGTAAAACTTGGCCAAGTAGGTTAGTGGACGAACCGGAGGACTGACAAAAAAGTTTTTGGAAATACTGAGCGTGTGTGTGAAAGAGGAAAGTCATTGAAAGCTCGGGGAGTGTTTGATCCAATGCGTCCGGAGCTGCCGGTTAAAAAGCAGGAACACCGGAGAAAGACGGAGAGAGAGAAGGAGGAAAGAGTTGAGATCAGCGGGGTGTGCAGGGACTCACCGGCTGCTGGACGTACATGTCTCCTCTCCCCACCGGCACCGAGGTAAACTCACGTTTTACTCTCATTTACCGGGACGTCTGTCCTTTGTATTTTGCAGTTATATAAACAGCACAAGAACAGATAATAGAGATGAGACAGATGTGACAGAAAGGCAAAGATGTCGTTGTCGGATTATAGTGAAAATTTTCCGAATTAAGAGAAAAGAAAAACATGAATTGATAAAATAAAAACACGTAGAAAAAGAAAAGAAGAGTGCACAGATCAGCTGACATACAGAACAGGAAAAAGAATCAAAACGATAAAGAAAATAAAAAAAAACTCCCATGAAGACTCGAAAACTTTCACAGTAATCGATCGAAGTATTGATCATTTGAAAGCTTCTCTCATCTTGAACTTCGGTAAAGATTTTCTCTCCTGGAAGTCTTTCTGAGGCATGTATGCGCGTGCTCCAATTTTAGAGACTTGTAATGGCTGCGTGTGCTTGTGCGCGTGCGTGTGTGTCTTGGAAACGTGTAAATGTGTGTGTGTGTGCGTGTGTGTGTCACATTTTTTGCGCAAGACAAATGTGATGTC
This sequence comes from Scomberomorus guttatus, assembly GCA_038419695.1. Lineage (NCBI taxonomy): Eukaryota > Metazoa > Chordata > Actinopteri > Scombriformes > Scombridae > Scomberomorus > Scomberomorus guttatus. The sequence continues at coordinate 1,934,814 of CM076451.1, forward strand.
CTCACTGTCTCACGCATAGGCTACATGCTGTATGTTATGATTAATATTTTCATTGTTATATCAATGTCTTATGATGCTGACCTGCTGACCTCTCCTCAGCTTACAAAATGTCCACTTGGACACAAGATCAAAGTTAATAAATAACCCACAGATTGTCCTGAAACGTCCTGATCACATTTGAACTCCCTGCAGGATGAACTCTTTTGATTTTAATGACCTCGTGACCTTTTCCTCTACAGAGACCACAAACAAACAGCTAAAACCATCATCTTGTTCTGTCCAGCTCAGTAGTTGTGGAGCCTGTAGTGGGCATACTAACCTGCAGGGGGCGATATCAGGACTCAGTCAGTGTGCGTTTGAAACACACAGAGCTGATGTCTGGATTGAGGGACTGCTCAGTCATCTGTTTTAAAACTACTGAATGAAACAATATGTTGATCCTCTTTTATAGTCTCTCATTCATTCCTTATTGAATGTTTTAATGATCAGTCACACTGATGTTTTAAATCTAAAAGTGGAGCCGGAGTGAAGACGTGAATCTGATCTGGATATTATCCCCCCTCGCCTCGTCTTCTCTCTGTTTGTGTCACTTTCTCTGCGTCTCATCCTTCAAACTCTTCTTTTAAAAATGAACTAAGAAACAAACAAATCCAGAAAAACATGTGATGTCAGCTTTGTGGAGAGAGACAGAAAGAAACCTAGAGGTAAGAACAAATAATAGATTCAGACATTGATTTGGATCTGTTATAAGTCCCAATAAATTCCAACAAATGCACCATTTCTTCCTGTTTGTTTGATAAAAACTAGTGTCCAGCTGTTTTAGTAAATAACTGAGCCTTTTATAAACTTGAAATGATATATTTGTGAGCTATTTTTAAAGATTTACGACAGACTACCACATTGTTGGTTTGGCTCTGCACATGAGATTTGTTGTCAGTAAGACAAATGTAGAACATCAGATTTATTCTTTTAGTTTAAAACTTTTATTCTGAACAGGTTTGTGTTAAATCAGAAGTGTTGTTTCTTGTTCTGACAGACAAAACAAAACTGTGTGTTTTTGGCTTCATTTAAGTTAAATCCTGAATCCCAAAACATCTGGTTGTTCATAGGCACTAATGCCATTTACACAATAAACAGAGCGTCAGTGAAGGCACCATCAGTACAGACAGATGTACTTGAACACGTCATCCCGTAAAAATCACACGGTCAGCTGAAGGAGTTTCCTTAAACTGAGAAAAACTCTTCAATGACAGGAGGTGATGGATTTTTATAAATGTAGTGGTGCGTTCAGGTACTTCCTAAAGACTGGGACAAATACAGTTTGTCCACTTGGCCTAAAAGACATCTGTTTTCTTTGACATGCACAGAAAGTTCAGAGCTGTCAGACTCTCGGACATTTCCCTGTTTCACACACTGAGTGGAAATCTGTTCCCAGACGTGCAGTGACTAATCACTTTGTTCCTAAACACACACACGCACCACTTAACTGAAGGGTGTGTGTGTGTGTGTGTGTCTTGGCATGTGTGTGAAGGCTGAATGGTAGGGGATTGCATCTCTGAGTGTCGGCCAATAAGGCCCTTCGATTACTGTCTAAGAAAAACACTAATGGAAATATAATTATGTCTGTGTGTGTATGTGTGTGTGTGTGTTGGCAGGCAGCTGACAGTTAAGTCGTTCAGAGCATCGATCTGTCTAATAACACTCTTAGTCAAGCACACACACAGACATCATCATTTAAACTAGACTGGATTAAATGGCCAGATTAACCTCCTAAGGTTCCCCGGGCCCTTAGGGCCCCTGTTGACCTTAAATTATTAACTGATTAGACAATTAGTCAGCTAAGTCATTTTTTTAAGCAAAAATGCCCAAAATTCTCTGGCAGCAGCTTCTCACATGTGAATATTTGCCAGTTTTCCAGTTTTCCATGATAATAAACTCAACATCTTTGTGTTTCTGACTGTTGCTCAGACAAAACAAATCATCTGAATATGTTCACTTGGGCTTCAGGAAATAATGATCAGCATTTTATACACTGAACCATCAATGGATTATTAAAGAAAAATAATTACAGGACTCCTATGATGGAATAATAGGACCCGTCCCTCAGTTTGATAAAACACAACTTTACAACTAATGAGCTCAATAGAAATAAAAACTATTTAAGTCTTCAAACAGAGTCCCTCTTCAAGACCAGGACCACAAGATGGAGGATGGAGGACCTGTCAGAGTTCAGATTAGACTCTGCTGGTAATTTATTACTAATTTGAGATTAATCTGGTTATGTAGACATGTTTTTCTCTGTTTTGTAATTTACCAGCAGGATGCTGGATCAATCAGCTTGCTTGAAGTTCAGGTCTGTGTAGATTTTGTAAATGATGAGCACTGAGGAACAAAGACGGGATTCAGACAGTTAAGGCTCTTTGCAGCTATGGAAAATGCATTGGCCTTCAGAAGAGATTGAAAGGTTGTGGGTTTGAGTCCCACCAGAGTCAAACTTGACAAAGATTTGACAAAAGTTAGCAGCAAAGAAAAAATCAGCCCATTAAAGGAAGAAAAGTTGTTGTGTTTGTAGATGATATAATCTGGAATTCAACATCTTGTCATATCTTCACTAATAACTTATCTTCACTTTACTTAACTGTGGAAACCAAATAGGAAGCAGAGCTGAGTGATGAACTATACCATGCATCATATTTGTTTACAACCAGAATCCATTATTTTAAACAAAGATTAGTTAATAAAAGAGATTTTAAAAAATCGCAGCTCTGAGTTCAGACTGCAGACAAAAACTGGACTGACAGGAGAGGAAGGAGGGAAGGAGGGATGAGGAGGAGGATTCAGAGAAAGTTTGTCAGAATAATAAATATGAAGCAGAATTTTTAACACAGACTCAGTTTGTTTGGAGAAACTGGAGCCTCTTCCTCTTCCTCCTCCTCTTTCTCTTCCACTCCTCTTCTCTTCTCTCCCTCCATCAGTCACCACAAGCTCTCCTTTTAGCTGCTAATAGACTATTTCCCTTCACTTTTCTCTGTTGCCTTGTCTCTCTTCCCTGGTTTCTTTTTGCTGCTTTTCCTCCTCCTCGTTTTCCTTTCAGGGCTGCAAACTCAAGTGGGGTGAAAAAGGTGACACGATGTAAAACTGAACACAGGCACAAATTGAACAAGTAAATGAAGCCTTCTGGTACTAATGGATAACTCATTGGACTCTTAGCTTGTCAGCTTGACAGATGTGATTCAGAGGTGGTGGGTTCAAGTCCTGCCAGAGTGAAAGTTTGGAGATCTTAATCAATGTTCAGAGGTGACAGTAAACCTTAAAGCTGTAGAGATTCACAACAATTACAGAATATAAAACACAGTCAAACTCATTCACATCTGGAAGTAAAGAAAAGTCTAAAAAATTGATGAACAGGAATATAAGACAGCCTTTTCTTTCATTGATCTGTTTCTTAATGTTGCTTCACGTCATAACACCAGTTATGATGTGAAGCCAGTTTTCAGCCAGTTACAACAACAGATCAGTATCCAGCTCCAACTCAAGCCTACAAAGTCTGGCCAAAACTTGGGTGTCATGACTGATGACCAGCTAACCTTAAAGGACCAATTGCTCGGTCATGTCGATTTGTCCTGTACAACATCAGGAAGATCAGACCCTTCCTGTCTGAGCATGCAGCACAACTCCTGGTACGGGCTCTCGTAATATCACACACTGACTACTGCAGCTCCTTACTGGCAGCACATGTCACCCCGCATGTATGTTCAAACCTCAGCAACAACTGAGGCTCCCGCCTACCTGAACTCCCTCATTCAGGTCTACGCTCGCTCCCGCTCACTACGCTCTGCCAATGAAAGGCACCTGGTACCACCACCACAGCAGGGCCCTAAGTCTAGCCACACTCTTCTCTTCTGTAGTTCCCTGGTGGTGGAACGAGTTGCCAAACTCTATTCGATCTGCAGAGTCTTTGCTTGTGTTGTATCAACTCTCAGATGTATGTTGCTTTGGAGAAAAGCATCTGCTAAATGAAACTGTAAACTGTAAATAACACCTACAAGAATTCAAAAAGGTCTGTTTGGTATTGCATCTGGAACATTTGGGCTCATAAATGTCAAAAACCTGGTAACAGAATAGTCAGCTCAGTTTTTATTTATTGCCTTTACAATCTGTACTAATAAAATCTTAATTAGTTTTTATAAAACGTAATGTGTCAGGTCACATGTCTGAGCTCGTAGATCATTACTCATCATGCACTGAGGTCTTGCAGTCGGTAGAGAGCAGCTCTGAAAACTGCAGCTGTCTTGATGCTGTGAGGTCATCATTACTGATGTTACCATGACATCACAGCAAGTCGGGATCAAGATGGACAAATGTGTGCATTCTGTGATGTAGACGCCTGATTCATCTCAAATTATTATTCAGGGATTTTTTTGTAACTTTTCTCTACTTAGAGAAGTTTCTGTAGAATAATTGATCAGATTACAGATGATTAATTCTTAACCTTATACAATGGACAGCATGTTGGACTTCAAGTTAAACATGAAACAAGTGATTCAAAGGTTTTGGATTTGAGTCGATCTTTATGGAGTCATGAGAGTACTGAATTTCCTTACATGTGCAATTAAACCCTTCAGGCCAATTTGAACCACACATACATCACACATAACATCATTAAGTAAGTAGTAGTAGTAAGTGCATTACAAATGTACTGAATGTACCTGAAAGCTTCTTGCTCTAAACTGAGCGTCTGTTCTGCATCTGAACTGCTTCTTAAAAACACAAGGAGCCATTGATTTCACAGGCAAACAGAAATCAAACGCACCTCAGCCATCTCAAGTATTTGGAGGCAGATTTAATATCCATGCAGGATAATTATGGGATGTGGGAGGATCGTTTCCTCGGGGACCAGTGTTTGTCGTTTATAATAATTAGTCCGACAATTTAGTATCGTCTGAGGTTAGACAGAGGCTCTACTGTGACGTACAGCGTGTGTGTGTGTGCGTAGTCGCGGCCCAGGCGACACATGTATACCGCAGTGTTTCCGACCTCAGAGCAGCGCAGTAAACAACATAAACAACACACACACACATAGAATTTGAATACATGCAGATGAATGGGATAGACTGAAGAGAGGGAGGTATGATCAGTTAGACGTGTTGTGAGACATGTTACACATCAGGGATGTGATGTGAGGATCTGTGGCGCGATGGATAGCATGTTGGACTTCTAACCAAAGAACACAGAAAAAGAGATTCAAAGGTTGTGGGTTCAAGTCCTGCCAGAGTTGAACTCTATAGATGTAACATTAACTTTGTGGTAACACGGGTCAATAATGGTCAAACCTTGTTTTTCTAAACATCACAGAATGGCTGATTTACTTTATTTTTTGTAACATTTATCTGTTCAGGGAAGTTCTTGCAGAGCAGAAACACAGAGGTGAGTACTGAGACGACGCAACAACAGAGTTTTAGCTCTTTTTCCTCCTACTGGGCATGTGCGGAGGCCAGACGAGCAAGTCAGCCACAGAAAACCAGCGAAGAAGAAACAGTATACTGTTTCCGTTTCCATGGTGGCTTCCTGACATTTAGTTTATTGCAGCAGATTCCAGCAGTGTGAGCAGAGAAAGGTGGCAGATAGATACGATTAACTCTGAATAAGCTGTCAGAGGAGACAATAAAGACAACAACACTCGCATGAAGCCGTCCGCTATTGTTGTTACTGTCTGTGTGTTTCTTCTTCTTCCTCTTCCAATGAAACGCCGCGCCACTGCCACCATCTGTTCTGTCAGTGATATGACAGCGTTTCTACAAAGCTCCGTTACACACTACAACGGCAAGCCGGCGTTTTTGGGGAGGAACAAAACAGAGAGAAGAAGATGTGTTTGCTTAGTGTGGACATGGTGACAAAGATAAAGACAAACCAGCAAGATGAGCTCAGATCACAGAGTGTCTTTTTTTTTTATGTGGCTCTGTGGCGCAATGGATAGCGCGTTGGACTTCTAGTCAAACACAGAAGAAGTGATTCAAAGGTTGTGGGTTCGAGTCCCACCAGAGTCAAACTTCACAGGTGAAAAGCTGGTTTACTGGTAAGAAGAGCCAATATCATGATCTAACATCATGTGTAGGTGTGTCTGAGCTCGCAGGTGGAGCACAGAATGAGTTGACTGAACATTAGTAACCGGCTTCGTTACTCTTTCCAGTTGTTTTTTTGGAACATTTATCTGTTCAGTGAAGTTCTTGCAGAGCAGAAACACAAAGGAAGATGAAGACAAACCAGCAAGATATAAATGTATTTGAGTGCTGTATAAATAAAACAAATACATTTATTATTAAGATGAGATCAGAAGCAAAAATGTGTGGTGCAGTGGATAGTGTGTTAGACTTCTAGCATAAAACACAAGAACCCTTCAGGCTAATTTGAACCAAACTGTTGGCGCCTAGACACTTGGTGATTATAACCATCATCCACAGACTTAAACATCAGAGAGCTTTTCCCGTTTTCAACCGCAACTTAACACTATTTTGTAAAAATTATGACCATTATCATCCCTTAACCTCCAGGCATGTTTTGAGATATACAATATATTCTGCTTTGAATAATAACTTGTGTCTGATTTGGTTTTTCCACTCAAAAAGTTTAATCATCTTATTAAAATCCGTAAAAAACCATCTACTCCTTCTCCCTCGTTAAAAATCCAGAGTCTCTGAATATGTAAATATTGCTGATCACACTTGTGTAAGTTAAATGCTGGACCACGATTGGCTCCAAACAAGTTGATTTGTTGACAATAAGAAAACTGTAGAAAATGGCCCGACTGATCCTTTAAATGACTTTCTTTCATGGTGATGGTCATCATAGAGATCAGAGAGCGACGGTAGAAACAGTGTTCTAATGTGTTCATTGTGTTTGTGGTTCAAACCGTGTGTGTGTGGTTTGAGTCAGGATCGGGTGTGTGTGTGTGTGTGTGTGTGTGTGTGTGTGTGTGTGTGTGTGTGTGTGTGTGTGTGTGTGTGTGTGTGTGTGTGTGTGTGTGTGTGTTTGACACTTTGTGCTCTCCGTACATTCCCATCATGAATTACTGCTCCGGCTACCTCTCAATCATTCCTGTCTTCCCATAAAAACTTGATGTCTTTGTCATTTTGTTTCTTTCCACTAATGTCAAACACACACACACACACATACTTCTCTAACAGCAGAGAGTGTGTTATTAGTCACACACAGAAGCCATAAATACATACAGTACAGGGAATTTCCACACACGCTGAGCCTGTGTAGTTTTACAGTCCTTTTCTCTGCAGCAGCTGACGACAGATTTACAGAGTTTCACCTCGATGGTTCGACTGTCCGCTGAGAGGACTCTGCTTCCCACAATACAAGACAGGACAATAGAACAGAATAAAATAGAACACAACAGAATAAAAGGTCACAGTTACAATCTGTTTTTAGTCTCTGCATCATGGTGTATTTTTACGTTTGTATGTTTGCTTTGAAGGATAATTCTGATTTATTTGAAGGTCTAGGTGGGTCTTGTTTTCATAACTCTGCCCATCATCTTTTTATGAGTGATACCGTATTAACCCCAGTGTTGGACTAAACACATTTACTCAAGTACTGTACTGAAGTATAATTCTGAGGTATTTGTACTGTACTTGAGTATTTCCATGTGATGCTACTTTATACTTCCACTCCACTACATTTCTTTGACAGCTTTAGTTACTTTTCAGATGAAGATTTGACACAATGGATAATATAACAAGCTTTTAAAATACAACACATTGTTAAAGATGAAACCAGTGGTTTCCAACCTTTTTGGCTTTGGACGTCTTACAAAAAGCAGTGTGTAGTCGGGGTCACATTTCAGATGTGTGTTGGTAACTTAGCAGTGTTAACATTCTGTCCAGTTGGATTTTTTAACTGGCACCACTAAGATATCATGCTGCCTATAATACTCGACTCTGGTGGGACTCGAACCCACAACCTTTGAATCACTTCTCCTGTGCTTGACTAGAAGTCCAACGCGCTATCCATTGCGCCACAGAGCCTCTTAGCTGCTGTTGTTTATGGTGCGAAACATTAGACGGCTCATGTTGACCCTGTTTATGACTTAAATCAACCAAATTTTGGAACTAAACAAGGAGGATGCAAAATGTTTTTCCAAAGATTAAATATTTTATTTTTGATCCATCTGGAGCTCTCACCAACATCCAAAACTAGCTTTCCTGCTGTGAGTCGCTCCTCCATTTTTGCCATCAGTATCAGTCTTCAGCAGGCTGCCTGCTTACATCACTGAGCAAACTGCATTTTATCACAGTTCCACTGATTCTGATAGTTAGTCTGTAGTGTGTGTTCAGTAAGAATCATTCATGAAGTTCAACTCTGGTGGGACTCAAACCTACAACCTTCAAATTGCTTCTCTTGTGTTTTTCTAGATGTCAAATGCAAATCATTGGAGGCCATTTGGGAAAAGCTGCTTTCAGGGGAGAAAAACACCATTTTAGTCTGGACGGAGGAACAAAACAGAGAGAAGTCTTTACCAATTTAGCCGGCTTAGTGTGGACATGGTGACAAAGATGAAGACAAACCAGCAAGATGAGCTCAGATCACAGAGGGTTTTGTGTTTTTGAGAGGCTCTGTGGCGCAATGGATAGCGCGTTGGACTTCTAGCTAAACTAAAGTGATTCAAAGGTTGTGGGTTCGAGTCCCACCAGAGTCGATCTTTACAGCTTGCAAAGCTGACAAAGAGGTACAGGTGTGTCTGAGCTCCCAGGTGGAGCGCTGAATGAAATGACTAAACATCACTAAGTGGTTTAATTACTTTTACCAGTTGTTTTTGGTAACATTTACCTGTTCAGTGAAGTTCTTGCAGAGCAGCAACACAGACGAGAATACTGAGACACAAAGATGAAGACAAACCAGCAAGAAACAAGCGTATTTGAGTGAGTGAACCTACATTTATACATTGTTTGGAAGTCAGAGGGAGGACGTCGGTGGATGGTGGGCGTTGACAGCAGAGAGTGAGCTTCACATCCTGAGTTCTGTGTGCGTTCAGGGTTAGACAGCAAAAGCACTTTGGTTAAAGTTAGTGAAAGACGGTGGTTTCACTTAAATGTTAATAAACTCGTCGTGTCTTGGTCTTCAAGTTGCTGCAGACTTTTTCTGTATTAAACAGATCTTTTTCTAACCTTAGTATAAACATAACCGTAAAAAAGTTTAATTATGCTGTAGCCACTACCAGCTGATATTTTACTGCAAGATTAATTTCAATGTATTCATTTATTTATATAGCGGGTCAGACCGTATTCTTTATTATACAGAGACCCAACATTCCCCCCATGAGCAGCACTTGGTGACAGCGGGAAGGAAAAACTCCCCTTTAACGGGAAGAAACCTCAAACAGAACCGGCTGTAGGTGGGCGCCATCTGCCTTGACCGGTTGGGTTGAGAGAGAAAGAAGGAGGGAGGGAGAGAGAGACACAGAGAAGCATAAGTACAACAATAGTAACAATAACAATGAGGAACCACAGGACCACACCACCATCCCTGCAGCCATGGCCCCCGACGTCCACAACCCCGAGTCAGGATTTTCCTGTGAGACGAGAAAGCACAAAAACTCTGGGGAGGAGGAGGAGAAGAGAGGAGCTCAGTTCATCATTAGATCATCATTAGATTAGATATTTTGGTGAAAAAAACCCCTTCAAAAAACACGTCACTGAGCATTTTACTGATGTCTTTCAGTATCAACATTTTTGCAACTTGCCAAATACGTTAACTGACAACATTTTCTCATTATGTTGAGAGAAAACCTAATTCAGCAGCATTTCCTACAAATCTATTTGCTGTTGCAATTTAGTTGTATATGAACGTAATTTGCCACTGAATGCCCATATTGTTAAGTAAGAGTGTTACTGTGATCAGTAACTATACTGTAATTACTGAATATCAAATTGTAATACCTTAAATTACTTCACACTGAAAACATGATTAGATTACTGCAGGTTAATGTGTTACTGCCCAAAAATAAAAAAACAGATTCTCAACTGTGACAGTTTGCTGTTTTTCTTTGTCTTATATGACAGTGAATTGAATATCTGAAGGTTTTGGACTGTTAGTCAGACAAAACAAGCAAACTGAAGACATCACATCATCTGGATGCATTTTGTAGATTAAATTATTAATTGACAAAATAATCTGCAGATTAATCGATAATGAAAATACTCGTTAGTTGCAGCCCGACTTCAAAGTTCAAACATCAGTAACATTTGACCTTGACGAGTAGATTTCACATCAGCGATCTCTCTACCCAGAAAACAAAAACAGCAGATGACGGCTGGACAGATTTAGCTGTGTGCTAACAGAGCGAGGTCAGAGGTCAGAGGTCAGAATCTCACTCCGACCCAGATTTTGTGTTCATATTTCCCTCTGGAGCCGTTTCACAACACTATTTTTACATCTTTGTTTTTCTGTTACATAAACCACGATCCTATCTATTGTACTGATGGAAAAATCTTTTCATCCTGTGTCTGTAGAAATCAAATATATTAGTTTAGATTTTAAACAGACTCTGCAAACACAAACCAAACCACATTTTTGGTTTGTTCTGTCAGAAAATTTAATAATAATTTTAAAAAAGCTGCACGACTAAATCAACAATGGAAACAGATACAGTAATACAACCTGACAACATAAGTTATTCTCTCAACTCATGACATCAAGATTTTCACTTAAAAGGAAGAAACTCTGTTGTTTAATTAAAGTCTTTCTGTTTTCCGGGGACTCAAACACTGTAAAATGTTCCCTTAAAATGTTTTTTTTTCTTTATTACATTTACATTTACATTGCATAAACATAGTTTTAGTCTTTGGGAAACGACGTTTTGGTCTCAGCTCTTGAAGGTGAAAGATCTCCAACTTTAACCAAACACTGTGTGCAATGTTGTGCTTATAAAAAATGTCTTTAATCAGATTACTAAATATTTGATTGAATATATTATCAAATGTTCCAGTCTGAATAATATCTAATGTTGTTGTCAGTGTTACATCATTCACTTAAGTTATATTTGTGCTCTTAGGTAGGATACATAAATGTATGCATCTATATTTTGTTCACAAACTTGAATCATCTTCACTATTTTTCAGGTATCACGTCATAAAAAATGTAATTTGTAATATCTGAAACACACAAATTCACTGGCAGGTGACTTTTAATCTGTCAATTGCACAGTTGTTTATTTTTACAAACATATATATGTCTGTATATATATTACATATAATGTAAAAACAGCAGTCGGGCAGTAACACATTACAGTAATATTATTACTTTTTTCAGTAACAGTAGTGTCAGAGATTGAAATTTGAATGTCAGTAATCACATTACAGTTACTAATCCCAGTAATGTTACTTTTACACTTGGGGGTCGGCGTGTTCGCTGCCTTACAGGATTAATGGAGGGTTGATATCAGTGAGGTCTCTGCGATCAGCTGACAGAGAAATGTTGTCTTATTCACATGTTGTGTGTTCTTAGGCTGGAGAAACTGGCTTTTAACAACACAAGATGGCTGCCTCGCGTATCCTGCGTCTGTTTGGAGCGTTGGTTGTGCTCGTCCTCAGAAATTAATGCTACGCGTCCGGATAGCAACACTATTTCACTACAATATGACTTATTATACTTTATTTATTTGGATATCTAATTTATGGAAATTGCCTCCTTTGCACATCTAGTTTTCACCTTTTTATTTTGTAACTTCTTTTAAATATGTTCTGCCACTTTACTGACCACAGGTCAGTGTTTTTTTATTATATTAGGAATGGTGTATACTCTGTACGCGGGGTACAATAGTGTATTTGTGTTTATGTCTGTAAATATGGAGATTATGTACTAACCTATATTGTCTGTATCTCATATTTTTCTATATTTAGTTGTATTCAACACTTTAGCGCAAGACAAATTTTCCCTCTGGGACAATAAAGTATCTTATCTTATCTTGCGATCACTCAGCAGCTCTCTAAAAGTCTCATGGGAGTTGTAGTTGTTGAATAATTGTTCTTTTTTGTAGTTGAGATTCTTGTGCGTCTGTCGGGCTTCAGCTCTGTATGTTCAACATGCAGAAGGAAGTGTAGCGGACAGAGTGTCTGTATGTGTGTAAACTCAGATCAACACACACGCACAGACTCGTTTCAGTGTACGTGTGTTTGTGTGAGGAGCTGGTCGACGCCATGAGCACAATAGAAACAGCAGGACAACAGTGTGGAGCTATTGTGCGTCCGTGTGTGTCTGTCAAACACAATGTTGCATCTGTATACAGACACACACACACACACACACACACAGTGAGACCACACACAGCGTACTGGCCTACATACTGTGATGATGTGAATTCACTGGTTCAACGGAGAAAGAGGAAGGAACAGCTACAACTGACAAAAGTCATCTGACAGTCAACATAAATACAGTTTCATGACAGCAGCTGTATATGTGATCAGCTGCGTTGACAGTAAAAATAATTGATCACAGAGGAGTCATAAAGTTGTCTATTTAACAGCATCTGACCAGGTTTACATAATATACATCATAATATACATCTGAAAACTCAGTTTTCTCCAGAGTTTTCAGATTTATTCACTCCAGAGAGTTTTCAAAAAGCTTCATTTTTGTGTGAGAAATCAACAACAACAAGTGTGGATGGAAGACTGCTAGTGCAAGAAAAAAGGTGCATCCTCAAATTTAGCTGACTAAATTGTCTCATGTGGACTATATTAGTGTCTAGGGCTGCAACAAGTGATTATTTTACATTATTGATTAATCTGACAGTTGTTTCCTCAATTAATTGATTTATTCTTTCATCTATAAAATGTCAGAAAATAGTGAAAAACACTGTTATAATTTCTTAGAGTCCTTAATGATGTTTGTTCAGATGTCTTGTTTTATCAAATTAACAGTCCAAAATCCAAAGATAATCAGTTTACTATCATGTATGTCACAAACAAGCTTCAATTGTTAAAATAGTTTCCTATTAATTTCCTGTTAATTGACTATTCGATTAATCGACTAATTATTGTAGGGGAGGTGTAGTGATTTAAACATTACCTGCTGGTCAGTGTTTCTGTGTGGCTCATTTTTCAGTAATTATTACAGCTGTGGCTGTAATAAGTGGCTGTTTTTCAGTGAACTCACCTGTCATTTAAAGCCGGAGCGACGTCCTTGTGTTTTAAAGTGGATCTAAGTTTTTTCCTTCTACTACAAAAATGAAACATGCTAACGCTAACATATCTGACGACAGAAAGAAATAAAAGCATCAAGAGGTGCTGTTGTAATGTCAGCTGCAGGTAGGTGCTGCTGTTTCAGACCCGTTTTTACACCAGATTTGTTTACATTTAGTCAAATAGTCTCCATTAAAAGTCTGCTGAATCAGCTGTTAGCAGTGTAACCATGGATGGACACACACACACACACACACACACACACACACACACACACACACACACACACACACACACACACACACACACACACACAGAGGATCGGAGGCGTCTTTGTGTCTCTTCTCTTAACAGCACTACTGGAAGTTTACACTCACTGTCACTGTGTTTATTTAGCATCGACCATTGAGTATATGTGTGTGTGTCCTCGCTCCTGTGACAGTGTAAATGAATGGTCATGTCTATGTATGTGTATGTGTGTGTGTGTGTGTGTGTGTGTGTGTGTGTGTGTGCTGTTCCATCTAACAATTTTCTGCCACCACCCTCCTAAACACAATGGGTGTGTGTGTGTTTCCCTCTCTGGGTCAGTGGGGCCTCTTGACATTGTCATGTCTCAGACAGAAACAGTGGGCAGCAGCCATTGTGTTTGTGTGTGTGTGGGTTGTTCAGTCTTGTTGTTCAGAATGGCATGAAAATAATTCACTCATATGGCTCTTTGTGACATTTAAATTTTAATTCAAACATCCTCCGGCTCGGGAGGCTACGTCAACAAACCATGAAACAAACTATAGTAGCAGGATTTTACTTCTTTTTCTCCTTCTTTACTCCAAATGTCAACTTCTCAAATCCATCCGTACATGTTGGAGCTGAATCAGATCTGAAATATAAGAGTGGACAACGTGAACAACACATGGAAACACCTTAGCAACCACCTTAGCAACCAAGGCTATGGAAGGGCATGTACGACAGATAGCAAGGTAGAAAAAAACATTGCAAACGAAGCGTTCAGAGCAGGTTGAAGCCCTGACTTTTGACTTGCAGGGAACATTTCTACATATGTTCACCTCAAGTTTTACAACTTTTACCCTGTTAAACATCTGACATCAGAACAGGATATAAATAACAGAAAATCACAAAAAGCATAATATGACCCTTTTAAGTATTTTGTCAATAAAATGTCAGAAAATGGAGAAAAATGACTGTTAGAACTTTTTACAGCCCAAGGTGACGTCTTGACATCCTGATATGAGAGCAGTGTGTCCAGTTAAAGTTTATGTTGTAAATGTTTCCACACTCAGGGTGTATCATAAGAAAATGCAGTTTTATCAACTTGTAGCAGACTGTAGCGATAAACAAGAGAAAGCTTTTCACAAAGGTAACCAGGAAGTTTACCAATGATAGCTTTAAAAATGAAATGGTGCGTATGAACCTTTATCTGTATTTTTGTTGTACAAAAGGTCTTTGTTGATTCATGTGATCTTACTTTGTAATACAGCTGTTATTGTGTTGATCTTTGTTGATCAAAGATTGGATGACAGTGTATGTGTCATATTTGGTTTTGTCCATGGATGCATCTTTGTGTAATATAACACAACCAAACAGCTCGTCAGCCATTGTACTTTAAACATCAAGTCTTTCAGGCAGACACAGATGTCGTGGACACAACACGCTCAGCTATAATGTGGGTGGCTTTGTTTGTTGGAACCTCGTCTTTTGGTGGATGGATGGAGGGTCCAGAAGATAAAGAATAGACTTGAGTGTAAAAAAATAAGTTCTCTCAGAGTCAGTGAAAATTATTCTATTTGTTAAAATGGAAGTGTATCTGTTACATATGACATGGTGTTTCTGTAACTTTGTCAGGAGGACCGAGAGTTTCATACCTGCACTGTGGTTGCAGTTGCTCCGTTGCAACCTGAAACAAGTTAAACCAGATGAAGTTTATTTTATTTCCATAAATAATCTCTATTATATATTGCTGCCACTTTTCTCAGAGCTCAGACGCTGACATACCGCTCACATGACACACAAACACAACAGGTACATTTAGACACATTTAGACACTAAAACATGAGAAAAAATATGAGATGAGCTCCAGCTTTCAAATTCAGGGCATTCAGAGGTTCTGACATTAAACCTAATTGGAAACATGTGCAGAACTTTTACAGAGCAAAATGTCAACACCACAATATGACAAGAGAACCCAGAAAGCTGATAATACATCAGCATTAAGAATATGTCTATATTTAAAAAACGCATATAGACACCAAACCTTGCTGGAATCTCAATGTGAGGGTCACCACCACATGCAGTTCTTTATGTTCAGATTCTTCATGGTATAGGTCAAGTTACGGAGGATATTATTTATTATTTCAGCTTGTTCAGACGCCTTTGTGATTGTGTAATTTAATCACGGGAGAAATATTGTGAACCTCTGACAGAAGCTCAGTTGCTTCCTGTTGCGGATTAGTTCTGATAAACACTTCTAGTAGGTTGTCAGCACTAACTTTTCATGTTGTAGAGCTCGACTGGTGGGACTCGAACCCACAAACTTCAAATTCCTTTCGTCAGTGTTTGGCTAGAAGTCCAAAGGGCTATCCATTGCACCACAGAGCCTCTCATTTGCCAAAGGTTTGTGATCTGACCTCATCTGGCTGGTTTGTCGTCATCTTCGTCTCTTGGTACTCTCCTCTGTGTTTCTGCTCTGCAAGAACTTCTCTGAACAGATAAATGTTGCGAAAAACGATCTCAGCCAATTTCTAATGTTTAGTGATCTCACTCTGAAAGATCAAGATCATGTTTAACCATATTTGTCTCTTCTTACCACTAAGTCAACATTTCACCTATGAAGTTCAACTCCGGTGAGACTCAAAGCCACAACCTTTGAATCCCTTCATGAGTGTTTGGCTGGAAGTCCAAGGCGCTATCCGTTGCTCCACAGAGCCTCATGCCTTCGGGCACATCCATCTGCAGCCAGACCTTAGAGAACATCTAATGTTTCTCTGTGTGAATGTTGTTGCTTCAGTTTGACCTCATACTGTGTGATATTTGTACCATATGTTAAACAGCAGTGTGAGTCACATATTGCCAGAGGTTATGTGATTTGGCAACAATTGGACCAGAATTGTAGAAAGAGTTCTGAAACTGCTTTAAAAAGTTATGAGAACTTACTATTAATCACTTTTGGAGACTAAATATCAAACTTTTTTCCACTCTTAATACTGAAAGAGAGCCCCAAAATTGTATTTATTTTATTTCCATAAATAATCTGTCTTACATATTGATACCACTGATACTCTCTGCACAAGAAACCTGAGTGGAATGCTGAAAAAAAAATCACAATATATTACAAAAAGGCTTCTCTGAGGTGTAAAAGTAGTTGTGTGGATAAAAAGAAAATGTAAACAGTCTAAATCAGATCTGTGTGGAGCGATGAGGAGACTGTAATGTTCCTCAAATGAATACATGAAACTAACAGAAATGTCATATTTCCATCACGTTTTCCATCGTTTGAGCTTTGACTGCCGCTCTTTTAATGACATCATCTCGTTGTGTCCTCTTCTTCTGCAACGGTTTAATGGCACCGACCGGAGAATTCATTTATCAGCTAATATTCACATAACAGGAGTGGATGGAAACAAACAAAATTCTTTTGATATTCTGGAAATTCAGTTAAAATTTGCTTCAGATTTGGTTGTAAACCTGGCTAATGACATACTCTGCAGACACAATGACTTTTACTGATAAATGCAAGATTATTCTTTACCACCTGTCTGTTGTTAAAACACCAAAGTGGAATTTGCTGCTGTCACAACTGCTATCAGAGTGTCTGCTAAGTGTTTGCTTGTGTTTGATGTCAGATCACTGAATGAAACAGAATATGTGATGAGTAAAGCTTGTTGAGTTGATGAACAGCCTGGGAGGCGATGCAGAGGGCTGAAACCCAGGAGGCCTCAGTGATCTCATATAAACATGAACCCCAATAGAAGCTGGAAAAATGTAAACACACACACACACACACACACACACACACACACACACACACACACACACACACACACACACACACACACACACACACACACACACACGCTGTTGTAGCTGTGATGTTTTAGGACTCTGCAGACCTACAGGCTCATTAAGGCACAAAGTATGACTAATAATTCTGATTATTTTGTGAGATTTTGTCATCAGAATCTCTAATTACTGTCATCAATCTCTATTTTCTCTGTTTTACTATTCCATTGTGTGTGTTTGGTATTAAACACGATAATATTGCCTCTGACCCCTTTATTCAGCTTGAAGCCAGCAGGTTGTGTTTACAGCTGATCAGTTATTAATGATGTACACAGATTTGCATGCAGGTGGGCGATATCTCAAGTACTTTTGGAGTGACAAGGTTCCAAAAGGAGTAAACTATTATTCTGTTTCTTTGTGAAATAAAAGGATCCACATAATCACAGACAATAATTCCCTGGAGCTGTTTCATCACACAGGCACTGTGGACCTTTAAAGATCGCTGGTGGGACTCAAAGTCACAACTTTTAAATAACTTCTCTTGAGATCTTCTTGTGTGATCCTCTTTTGATCGTGTGATTTTATGCACAATAAACTATGAAAACTTTGATCTCTTGCTGACAAAAAGGGAACAGAATTATGTTCTGGTTGTGCATTTTACAGGTAGGACCTGTTGATCAGACACGTCATTTAAATAACATTCAAAAAGTTCTGTTGCATGTAGAAAGATTGACACTGGTGGGACTTAAACCTGCATCCTTTGAATGTCTTGTTCCTGTTTAGGAAGTCCAAGATTTTCTTCATTAAACCAAATAACTCAGGTGTGCTCTGACAGTTTTCTCTACCTGCAAGTGTGCTGAATTTCACCAAATAACATGATGTTTAGCACCTGCTCTGCTGTATGTACACACACAAACGTAGGTGTGAACAGCCTGTCAAGTTTTTTAATGTCAACTCTGGTGGGACTCAAACCCACAACCTTTGAATCACTTCTCCTGTGCTTGACGAAAAGTCCAACACACCAGCCATTACGCCACAGAGCTGCAGAACTCCCATGTCAGTTGTAGTTGATGCATGTCAACATAAATAACTGCAGCTTAAGTTTTATGTCTATAAAGCTCGACTTTGGGATTCAAACTCACAGCCTTTGAATCACTCCACCTGTGCCAAACTAGAAACCCAACATTCACATCTGTTCATAGAGGCTTTGTTATAAAATCAGTTATTACAGAAACTGAACAAGAGAATGTCAATGTTAATGTTAAGTCAACGATGATCAACCAACAAGGCTTTCACCATTATCGTCTGGTGAAAGCCTTGTTGGTTGGATATCTTAGTGGTGAGAGTTGAATCAATCTAACTGGACAGACATAAACAGTGTACTAACACTGCTGAATTACTGAAGCTGCTGCTTATTTAACTTCCAGTATCAGTTTCTACAGACACAAGAGCTTTTAGAGCAGATTTATTAGTACTGAATGTATTGAGATCTTTCACTTAAGTAAAAGTAGAGTTATCACAGTAACAAATAAAAGTCATGCATTCAGATCTTACTTAAGTTGCAAAATGTACTTAAAGTATTAAAAGGAAAAGTTTTTATAATACCATCAGTATATACACACAGATATACAGCGCCTGTAAAAAGTATTCACCAGTCTTGGAATTTTTCAGGTTTTATTGTTTCACAACATTGAATCAAAGTAGATTTAATGTGATTCTGATCAACAGAAAAGAGCCTTTAAAGTCAAAGTGAAAACCCTTCCCTGAAAAGTGGCTCTGTGGTGCAATGGATAGTGCTTTAAACATCTGGAAAAGGCTGAGAGAAGAGTTTAAAAGGTTGTAGGTTTGAGTCCCACCAGAGTCAAACTTCATGAATGATTCTTACTGAACACACACTATCAGACTAACTATCAGAATCAGTGGAACTGTGATAAAATGCAGTTTGCTCAGTGATGTAAGCAGGCAGCCTGCTGAAGACTGACACTGATGGCAAAAATGGAGGAGCGACTCACAGCAGGAAAGCTAGTTTTGGATGTTGGTGAGAGCTCCAGATGGATCAAAAATAAAATATTTAATCTTTGGAAAAACATTTTGCATCCTCCTTGTTTAGTTCCAAAATTTGGCTGATTTAAGTCATAAACAGGGTCAACATGAGCCGTCTAATGTTTCGCACCATAAACAACAGCAGCTAAGAGGCTCTGTGGCGCAATGGATAGCGCGTTGGACTTCTAGTCAAGCACAGGAGAAGTGATTCAAAGGTTGTGGGTTCGAGTCCCACCAGAGTCGAGTATTATAGGCAGCATGATATCTTAGTGGTGACAGAATGTTAACACTGCTAAGTTACCGGCTACAAGCTTTAGCATTTAAAAAAATGAAAATCAAATATTTGATTTTCAAAATAGTCTCGGGAGGACAGTCATCTAGAGTCACCTATATTGAGAGGACGCTGTGACGTCTGACCTTTGACCCTTCGTGCTGTTAATGTTGATAATGTGGGATCTGAAGCTCATGTCACTGTGGAGCTGAGTGGAAATGAAACCGTTGGGTCGAAAGGTTTAACTGGAGAAACTGGATTGTGTTTGACGGCTCTGTTTAATTTAATATTGATGTCTGCCTTCAGTCTGTGCGGTTGGCATGGCAACGAGATAATGCTTCAATAACACACACACACACACACACACACACACACACTGACCCTGATGTGATGTAAGTGAGAGTGTTGGTCTGCTGCCATTGTCTGTCACTGGTGTGTGTGTGTGTGTGTGTGTGTGTGTGTGTGTGTGTGTGTGTGATGAGGTGTATTTGAGACGGATGCACCTGGAAATACCTTGGTAGGTGATGATGAGGTTGGCCAAATTACACACACACACACACACACACACACACATCCACACACTTAAGTGCGTTGCTTTCTCTCACCGCAGAGTGTTTTAAGTACTGACAGACATGTTAAAGACCTGTGTGTGTGTGTGTGTGTGTGTGTGTGTGTAACCTCACTGTAACCTCAGACTTGGTTAACCACAACGTTGGACCTGATCCACCTCTCTCTCTCTCTCTCTCTCTCTCTCTGTTTTCTCAGGGTCTCTCTCTCTCTTTCTCTCTCTGAGTTCATAAGTTTAATTGATTGAACTTAACTTTTTTTCTGTAAATCCAGACTCTCACTTTTCTTTCTTGAAGCCATATTTTCTCCTTTAAGGCCCCGACTCACTTTGATACTCTCCGTTTCTCTCCACAGTCACTCTCACTGTACCTCCTCTACTCCTTCTAGCATTTTGACAAGAAATAAAGAACAGAAAAAGCACCATGTAGACTCTTGACGTACAGCTACGACCCGCAAAGCAGAGGTCACGTGACCAACGCAGACAGGTGAAGGCGTCAGTAGGCTAGTTTTCAGTAGCATTGCTAGCTTGTCTATTTGTAGCCTGCTCAGGCAATAACGAGGACACAGCTCAAGGTGAACGTAATTTTTTTTGGAGATAGAATTTGTAGTTTCAGCAGCTCACTGTATGATAAGACTCCTGCAGTCAGAGATGTGCTTGTTTGAGAGAGTTCAGCTGGTACTGTAGAGTGACTCTTAAATACTACTTTTCTTCTAAAGTATAACGACTCTGGTGGGACTCGAACCCACAACCTTTGAATTACCTCTCTCATACTTAACTAGAAGTCCAACGCGCTATCCATTGCGCCACAGAGCCCCACGTTTTGTGAGTATCCTATTAATTACGTCCATATTGGATGATTTTGTACCTCAAGAGTTACATGCAATGCAAACGTTCAGTGTCACTGCAGGAAGTCGTGTGTGTGTGTTATGTTGCCAGGTGTAAAGATGAGGGTGCAGAGGTCAGGGTTGTGGATGGGTTCGTATCCCGTCACAGCCCTGTTTGCCTTTTTGGATCTTTGTTTTTAAAATTTTATTTAAATACAAAGCCTACATCACAAATCATGATTACATAAAATTACACACACACACACACACACACACACATTATAGATATACACACTTATTAATTAACCCACATATTATGTTCTATCTTCAGTTCAAAGACCAACACAGACATTATTGGCTCAACTATACAGATTGATTAAATTAAACTTGTTCCCTTTACATGAAACATACATTTATTCTATATTATTTCATAATTCTTCTTTTTAATAGCATTGTCTCATATGTTATGGTTCTAATGAATAAATCTAAGATCTTAGACTAGTTTTTAAATGATGGTGTGAATGTTTGCCTTTTAAATTAAAATGTATCCTTGATGTTTCCCTAATCTTAACCTCACTGCGGTTGCCATATGCAGATATTAAAAATATTAAAGCTGCCAATGTGGATTGTCCTTTAGCCACAGAGGTGCAGCAAAGTCTTATGGGAGGTGTAGTTGTTGATAGGAATGAGTTGCCATTGGTTAAATGATGATTTTATTTGACTAATTTGTAAGAGAAAATTAAGGAAAACATTCAAAGTTTATTGTAAACTTTTATTAGACCTTCAACCAGTTCTACATAATGTTGTTTACAGTGCAATTCATGATCATAATGAATATTTTAGAAGTGTCCCTTTTTAGTTTTTGTTCGTTTAGAACTTCAGAAAAAAAATGTTTAAAGCTGTAAAAACTGCAGCAGTGAGCAAATAAAGGAGAATCTGCAGGTGTTTCCACACACAGCAAAAGGATTTTAACCAGCAACCTGCAGACCTGCTCTGCATCTGGTTTGTATTACTGACACCACCAACCCCCCCTTTACCCCCCCCCCTCCCCCCCCCCCCGACCCACATGTCTCAGACAGCTTCAGAAACACTTGTTTATGTACAATGGACTAATTGGGTCAACCTGTATGTTACTGTATCAATGACTTTGTAGGAGGCCGTCATCCTCCAGTGCACACACACACACACACACACACACACTAAAAAGAGCACATTCTTGTCTTGCAGCCAAACATTACACACGTCCTCACCCTTTTTACACAAGAGAAGACAGAATTCTTTTGTATGAAAAACCTCCTAAATGTGAAGCCTCTTTGTGCCTCCGCTCCACTTTTATGTTGGCACTTGTTTTGGAGAAAGAAGAAGAAGAAGAAGAAAAGCAGCACTGGGAAGTTGTTTAAAAGGATGAGGCAGAGAGTCGGTGTTGAAGTGGAAGCTAACCAGGCGTTTTCTCATATTTATTTCCAGGTTTCTTTTTCTTCCTGTGACATCATCGCACCATGCCTGAGGGGTCACGGCGTGGCAGCCAGAGATCGCCTAGCAACACAGGTAAGAGTCTCCAACACAGAAATGTGTGCAGTGATACAGACTGCTGGACAGAGGTTTGGGGGTTTTTGAATATTAGACAATGTGCAAGTTTAAGGCTACAGACTGAAGGGCATGCTAACAAGCAGTGGTGAGATCTGTGCATATTAAGTGTTGTTGTTTATGGTATGCACTTGTGTACTTCCAGTCATTTCTTACTTTAATAATAATACATTTAAGTAAAACAACCTTTTCTCCAGCGCTCTCTGTCATTGCACATGTACCTGGTCAGCTACTTGAGCTCTTCTGAGTCTGTGTCCTCTAACGCTTGATTTTCTCACCTCGCCTGTGAGTCGCTTTGATTAAAAGCATCTGCCAAATAACAAAATGTAAACGCATATAAGTAGCCAAAAGTCCACAGAGGAAGCGCAATAAAACATAAACTGCCTGATAAAAACATGAAACCTTAACTTTACTTTCAGATAAATTGATTTGGCCGCAATAAATATCATATTTTGACTCTGGAGCCAATTTTGGGTTCAAAACGTTCGGAACCTTTTCTGAATGCAATAAAGAAAAATATTTTTAAAAGGGTCAACAGTGTTGCGAGTCCGCAGGTAGCAGACATGCCAAAATCACCACACAGCTCAGGGCTGTTCCTGAGGATTTGGGTCGTCACATCTCTGAAAACACACATTTTTAAGTAGGCTTTAAAATCAACCACATGCCCTCATACGTATGTCCACTATCACCGCTGGTTGATGTGAAATACATGCTGGGATATTTGTTCACCCCGAGTTCCCCAAGAATCCTCAATAAAATGTAAGGAGCAAAAACACTTCTGCTATTTGGACCAAACTCCTCCAAGTTTGGACTTTGAATTGGGACATTATTAAATTACAGTTTCTAAATTTATTGGCACAAATCTGTTGGCACACATCTGGGATCATTTCTTGTAAAATGGGAACATATCAAGTCCAAATCAAGTAAATCACACACCTATACAGATGTGAGGCTCTGTGGTGCATTGGCCTTCTAGACAAAAACCAAAGCAAAGATTCAAAAGTTGTGGGTTCGAGTCCCACCAGAGTCAAGTTTTATGGGGTGTCTGAGGTGCCATTTATAAGACAACACCCTTTTTCCAACACCTGTTTTTCTGACTTTTTAACTTGTCCTGTTAGGAAAGTTTCTCTATCAATCCGAGGAGAGGAGAGTCCTCATCCTGGAAACCTTTCCTCTTGTAAAAGTAAAAGTACTTCCATTCAGTCCTCGCTGTGTTTCTGAAGTAAAGACGTCGTTCTTCATTCATCATGAATTTATTTCCTCTGCGGCAGAAAAACATATTAAACGAGCCTTCAGAAACTCCTGCAGGTTAAACTGAGCTAACACTTTTAGCGCTGACTGACTCTAACAGACTCACTATAAAAAAACTCACTAGCATAGCAGCATAAATGCTACAAACTACCCAGAATGCAACACTTACAGCAGTACTCTCCAGAAAGAAGATCTGATCTTGTGAACATGTAATTATTGTGTCCTCAAATATAAGACCACCCCCACTTTTACAAAAGTAATTTCCAGAATAAAATATTGTCTTCTATTCAGGATAATTCACTATTTCAGCAGCTTTGAACAGTTAACAGGTCAAGTAGTTTGTTGTAGTTATAATTTTTCCTGAGAGGCTGCAGCCCATTAAAAGCCAATTTAATAAGATTTATTTCAGTGTTTTGAGTCTCAGCTCTACTTTCTCTCTGAGCTGTGACTTCCTGTCACCAAACCAGAGAGAACTGCTATTACACACAACAATAACACACACACACACACACACACTGAGAGGCTCAGTAATGATGTGTAATTACACACAGCCACCATGCTGCTCTGCTGTTATATTGGCTTCCATAGTTAGCATTCACACACACACACACACACACACACACACACACACACATAGAAACATACCAGAACACAGTTACATTTCTGCACACACTGAAACACTGCAATTATCGTAAATGCAAGAGATTTGTACACAAACATACACAATCTGTGCACACAACGCTGAGTGGTGCATTCATGCAGAACTGGCATGTACACACACACACACACACACACTCCAATAATCTTAGTGTGCAGGAAGTTGTATGGTTTGTGGTGATAAAGTGTAGCACTGAACAATGTTTCTCCCATGACACACACACACAAATAAAACAGCAGATCTGTTGATTATAACCATAGAAAAGAATGAAGCAGAAAATAGAGAGAACGCCCAAGATAAGGCTGCAGAAAACTGGCCAAGACGAGCGATAGAACAGAAACATAGAAACAGAGAGGAGGAGGAGAGATGAAGAGGAGGAGGACAGCAGCAGGAAGGAGAAGAAGGAGCAAAAAGGGGTTGTGTGTTCTTGTCTGTGATTGGCCGGTTTCTGAAGCCTACCTGCTGTTATTAGTCTGATAACAAACAGTCTACCAGAAAGAAGAAAAAGCAGCAAAATAGTTACTCAGAGTGAAGTTCGATCAGCCAGAACCATGTTACCATGGTAACAACAATTGCGTGACAGGGTAACACAAACTCAGTGCTTTAGCTTACATTAACTGTGTCGGACAGAAATATGTTTACATGGGATTTGCTGATTAATTGAAAAGATTACCATCACCAGACTTATACTAAAAAACAATCACTCTCACTCAATATCTTTGAGCTTGTTGATTTCTATAAAGATGAACTGAAAGCAATGGCTGCTTGGCACAGAGGAAATCAATTTAAAAACTGATGGATCATTTGGAAAATGATCAGTAGAGATGTGAAGTACACAGGAACAGTTTACAGTCAGAAAGAACTGCGATGTAAAATTAGCAGATTGTTTAAGGGAGTTCCCTACTGACTAGAGGAATGAATGTAAACACAAGGAAACTTTGAGGATGTGTGTGTGTGTATGTGTGTGTGTGTGTTCCTAGCCTTTGGCACACGACTGTGAAGGGGTCAAAGGTCATGTAGACGGGCTGTAACATCAGTCCGCAGTACTGTAAATGATGACGTGAGAAGACTCACTTCCTGTCTCCGTCTATGTCAACATGTCACTTTATCTCTGCTGCAGTCTGAAAACCTTCACTTACCAAAACACACACACGCACTGGCACACAGACTGGCACGCACACACACACACACACACACACACACACACACATTGAACAAAAAAAACCCCAAATATTTTCTTAACTTCTCTCTCCTGAATTTCTGTGTTTAATTTCTGTTTTTCCAAAAACAACATCAAAAACAAAACAAACATAAAAATATATAGAGATTTGGTGTGACCTACAGTATTAGCCTAATAGCCAATCACATCAGCTCCTCCCTGCTCTACCAGGATCACTGGAGCACTTATATAAATGTGCTGTTAGTGAGATTTTCTCTGTCGACAGGTTTAATATTTCATAATGTTCGTATGTACGTATGTTTTAGTTCCTCCACAGGGGGTCGAGCTGTAATGTTGACTTTGAGCCTAAAGTCACATTCCCACTATTTAAACATCTGGTTTAACATTACATTCCCCCTATTTAAACATTTGGTGTAGAGTTTGATCGCTCCCTGCCTCCTGCCATTTTCCTGTCCCTTATCTTCAGAATGATTA
Organism: Scomberomorus guttatus; assembly: GCA_038419695.1. Taxonomy (NCBI): domain Eukaryota; kingdom Metazoa; phylum Chordata; class Actinopteri; order Scombriformes; family Scombridae; genus Scomberomorus; species Scomberomorus guttatus. Next base: position 1,960,871 of record CM076451.1, read on the forward strand.
GCTCTGGACTTGAACGCAGTTTTACCCAACGCATTCTCTGTCGGCCGGTCGGTCCACCACTTTTGTTCAGACTGACATATCTCGACAATTATTTGATGGATTGTTGTGAAATTTGGTTCACATGTTCAACATTTCTAGAGGAGAAAAACTAATGACTTGGTTGATCCTCCGACCTTCCCTCTAGCACCGCCAGCAGGTCAAAATTTTCCCTCAGGTAGTGAAATACTTTAATATCTACTCAAATTCTACAGATACAGACATTCATGTTCCCCAGAGGATGGATTGTAAAAACTTTGATCTACTGATTTTTTTTATCTAGCGCCACCATCAGGTCAAAATTTCTGTTCATCCAATACTTTATGACCAAATACATGCAAAATGATGACATTCTCATCAGCTTTTTGTGTTTGTTTAGCACTAATTAATATTAGCATGCTAACATCCTTTGTAAATGTTTTTTTTAGCTAATTTGTGATTATTGCTCAGACATGTTGTTGAATTGAGGTGAGGTTGCAGATTACTGTGTGTAGCAGAACCTATGGTGGCCACAAAACTCGTGACAAAAGCGAGCCAGTGTTTGTTTTGTCCATTCTGGGCTACTGTAGAAACATGGTGGTGCAACATGGTGGGCTCCATGGAAGAGGACCCGCTCCCTCTGTAGATATAAAGGCTCATTCTAAGCTAACAGAAACACAATGATTCTTATTTTCAGGTGATTATACACTAATTAAAACATACTTATGAATATTATATTCCATTTCTGCCAAGTCTGTTCTGCTAGATGTCACTAAACTCTGCAAACTGCACTTTTAAAGAACTTTATTAATGTAGAAGAAAATCACTCCCAAAAGGGAAAAGGTCCTTTTAAAGAAGAACTGAAGTGTAAGTAAGAGCAGAGCTTAGCTAATGAGAATGTTCTCTAATCAATCCAATCATATTTATATAATCCCCTGTAACCCCCAGACTCTTAATGTGTGACTGTGTCTGCACACATGTGCATATGAAAGAGAAAAGAGACATAGAGAGCGAGTGCACATACACAACTGTTTATTTTGGCTGTCTGATAAAAAATGTCCCAACCAAAGTTAAAACCAAATCTGAGCCCCAGGCCAGACAGGTGTTGGGTTGATGCTCTACTAGCATCCAATAACAACAAGTTACTGTGTCTACTGAGGACTTTTATCAAATGTTTGGACAAACATACTGACTGTTCAAATAACTCACTTATATCAGAATATTTAATTACTTCCAGGAAAAGTAAAATGATCTCCCAAAGGTTTATAGTGCATAGTTTGATTTTGGAAGGTAAATGTGAGTTATGATTAGAAACTGTTTGGCCTGAATCACCTGTCAGGTAGTTTTCCTCCCGTCAAAGTCCATGAATCAAACAGTTTGAGGTGTCAGGTTGGCTCAGTTTTAGGGAGAAAGGTTAAAATGTTTTGCATTTGGATTGTTGGAGCTTGTTGGAGGAAATACAGATTGAAGGTAACAACAACCTAAGAAAACAACCTCAGGCGAAACCAACATATTTGCAAGAAAGTTGGTTGTGTTGAGGACGATTATCTGTAATTATACATGTGTGTAATATTTAAATGTGGTGTATCATCCAAATAGTTTATCATCCCAGTGCAAGCATGGCCAGATGTGATTTCTTTCCTCTTGTTTGTCTCAGTGATTTATATTTACAGTATGTGAGGCTGAATGAATTGTTTTTAGATCAAAAAACATCATTTGAATTAGTGCAATTTTCAGTTCAGCATTTTAATTATAACTCACATAATTAAGAGTGTGTTAACAAGCTGTAGAAAGGGAAAGTTTAAGCTGGGGGCTGTTGACACCTGTCACAGGTAAATTTACTCAGTCATAACATTCATTCTGTGAGTTGGTGAAACAGCTAAAAAAGAAACTCATGGCTGTTTTCTGGTTAGTCGGTCTGCACGCCTGTGTCAATGTGTGGAAGAAACACCATCATTTTCTATATTTGAAAAAATAAGGAGTGGACTGTGTCTTTAATAGTTAATTAAATTAATAATTACGAGTCTTTTTCTATATAAACGATCTAGGTGAAAAGAAGAAACTGTTGGGGAAGCTCAACAACAAATGATTGCATTATTTTATCCAAATCTGTTCACATGTAAATGAGATACATGTGTGATAATGCTTTAATCATATCTTTTTATTATTTATTAAGTAGACAATAAGTACACCTGTAGTTGAATTGATCAAAAAATAATCAGAATATTGGTCAGAATCAGCAGTTCAACCTTCCTTTCATGTGTCTGTTGTAAAGATTCGTTCTTTTCTGGGAAACTTCAGCGACGCTCCAACATGTTGCATCACTGTCAAAGCCATAATGACAATGAGGAGCTGCTCTGCCAGCCGTTATTACTGTAATCACACACGCGCTGGAATCCACTCCACCTTATAGTTTCATAGCATGTATTTAAAGGGGAATTCCACCTTAAAATGGCATTCACAGCTCACTGCTTTCTGACAAAGCTGTGTTTTACAGGAACAAAGAGCCCGATGCAGCTTTCCTCATAGATTTGATATTCTCTAAGGAGGATTTTAAATGATTAAAAAGCCTTTCTGTCAATTAGATTTATTCAGCTGGTGCTCAAACTACTCATCAATTAACTGATTAGTCTGCAGACAGAAAAAAACTGTAACAATGTAACAAGTAACAATTTCTTGTTACGAATTCAGAAATTACATTATTTTCTGATTTTTGATTGAAACATGTAATGCTATTTATCTTTATTGTTTATTTGTGTTGATTTTTTATAGACCAAAATGTTAATTACTTAAGACAGAATAACTGAACCCAATTGCAGAAAAACACAAAAATGTTTTCATCATTGTTGCAGCTTGAACAGCATTAAAATATTGTGAGTATATAAAGTATTATGAATCTTAAACGCAGTTAAATCTTTTCTCAAGTCTGATTGTTTTTAAAATCTTGAATAAATAATTTAATATAATACAATATCAGAGGATTACACATCATTTAATGCTCTGTGTCTATATTGAAAATTAAAAAATTCAACTTTTTTGACAGGAATGAATCACCCCACAGACCCCGTGACCCTTTTTAATGTTGCCCTTGTGATCATTTTGTGTCTGTAAATGTGACCTCAGCTCCCAGAGGTCTGCCCCCCTGTGGGGACGGTGTTTTTCGGGTGGATGTCAGCCTCAGAGTTATGCAACACAGAGACAGAGACGTGTGTTCTCCCCGAAAGTGGAGTTAAAGGTTCATGTTCCTGTCAGACTTTACAGCACTGGAACAAGAAAATGAGCAGGCGGTGTCGTGTTTGAAGACTGTCCACGTGTTCAAGGACAGTGGGAGGGACAGGCAGGGTTAAAGACATACAAAGGAATGAAGGAGTTCCTCACGGGACGTTTTGGGGTCTGTTACAGTTCTCTATGTGTACTTAATGTTCACATTTTAGTACATCACAGGTTGTCAAATGTAGTTTACAGGGTCAAATCATGTACTATCATTTCTGAGATTTACGCAGATATCACAGTTTTTGGATATCAGTGGTGGAAGTATTCAGATCCTGGACTTAAAGGACCAGTCTGTAGGATTTAGTGGCATCTAGCGGTGAAGTTGCAGATTGCAACCAGCTGAATACCCCTGCCCTCCCCTCCCCTCCACTTCACTCCCCTCCACTCCCCTGCCCTCCCCTCCCCTCCCCTCCACTCCACTCCTCCTCCCCTTCCAAATGTGTAGGAGAACCTACGGTGGCCGTGAAACTCAAGAAAAGCGCGAAAGGCCCTTACTAGAGCCAGTGTTTGGTTTGTTCATTCTGGGCTACTGTAGAAACATGGCGGTGCAACATGGCTCCATGGAAGAGGACCCGCTCCCTCTGTAGATATAAAGGCTCATTCTAAGCTAACGGAAACACAATGATTCTTATTTTCAGTTGATTATACACTAATTAAAACATGCTTAAGAATATTATATTCTGTTTCTGCCAAGTCTGTTCTGCTAGATGCCGCTAAACTCTACACACTGCACCTTTAAGTAAAACTACCAATACAGCAATGTAAAAATACTCCATTACAAGTAAATGTCCTGCATGAAAAATCCTCCTACAGTAAAAGTACATAAGTATTATGAGCTTGATGTAGTTAAAGTATTGCAGTAAAAGTACATAAGTATTATGAGCTCGATGTAGTTAAAGTATTGCAGTAAAAGTACATAAGTATTATGAGCTCGATGTAGTTAAAGTATTGCAGTAAAAGTACATAAGTATTATGAGCTTGATGTAGTTAAAGTATTGCAGTAAAAGTACATAAGTATTACGAGCCTGATGTAGTTAAAGTATTGCAGTAAAAGTACATAAGTATTATGAGCTTGATGTAGTTAAAGTATTGCAGTAAAAGTACATAAGTATTATGAGCTTGATGTAGTTAAAGTATTGCAGTAAAAGTACATAAGTATTATGAGCTTGATGTAGTTAAAGTATTGCAGTAAAAGTACATAAGTATTATGAGCTTGATGTAGTTAAAGTATTGCAGTAAAAGTACATAAGTATTATGAGCTTGATGTAGTTAAAGTATTGCAGTAAAAGTAGTGGTTTGGTCCCTCTGACTGATATATTATTATATATGACATCATTAGATTATTAATACTGAAGCATCAGTGTGTAAGCAGCATGTTACTGTTGTAGCTGCTGGAGGTGGAGCTAGTTTCAACTACTTTATATACAGTTAGCTAGTTTAGTCCAGTGGTTCCCAACCTAGGGGTGGGGCCCCTCCAAAGGGTCAGCAGATAAATCTGAGGGGTCGTGAGATGATTAATGGGAGAGGAAAGAAGAAAAAACAAAGTTCGGATACACAAATCTGTTTTCACTTTTTGGACTTTTTCTCTAATCTTTGATTGTTAATCGTTTGCTTGAGTGTATGTTTGAGAGAAAGAGAGAAATAGGGTGAAAGATGTGTGTTTAACAAACCACATCCTGTATTTCAAATCAGGTGCACACACACACACACACACACACACACACACCAGGAACCAATAACAGGAAATTGAACCTGTTGAGAAGTTCTTTTTCAGTCTGAGTGTGACAGACAGACTTCACTTCAAATTCAGATTTTCAGACATTTTAACAGCATGTTGGCTGACTGACACACACACACAGAAACGCTGCAAACTGTGAGTCACTATTTGCATTTCTAATGTTTGTATCTATTTATGCTTATTGTGTTACTGATACTGTGTGCAGCTGAGATGGAGCTGATCAGCCCTGATCGGTTAGTTTGATTGTTGGTTTGGTTTTAGATTGTCTGGTTTGATGATGTGTCTGCAGGATGTTTTATATTTGAATTTATTTACGATTCACAGAGAAATTCACATTGCTGGAAGTGTTTTTTCTGCTGAGCTGAAGTCTCTTCCTCCTGTGTTCAAAGCAAAAGTGCCAAAAATGCTCAGATATACTGATTTATTGACTTTTATGGAGCAATAAGTTATCAATCTGATTTATGTTTGTCCATCGAGGTGTGGTTTTGCAGTCAAGCTAGTCTCTGGTGTACAAACTGGTTTGTAGTTCAGCTTTAGCTTTAATTCACTGATGGCCTTGTACACTAGATGAATGTGATCTGTCATTCATTAATCGATCGATCAATTTAGATTCATTTCTATAGATACTTTGCAGCGGATTGACATGAACACAAAAGGATGTCTGGAAAAGTGGTGTGATCAGGGATTTTACAGTGAAACTGTGGCAGTCGTCAGATTTTCATTATTTCTCTTTAACCCTCCAACCTTTAGCCCCTCCATCATTAGCTTCCTCTTCAGGCTGTGTTTTTGTATGTTTGTCAGTTTTCTCTGTTTTTTCTCTGTTTTTTGATCAGAGTCTGGATCTGCTTCAGTCTTTCTTTTCTTCCCTCTCTTGACTGCTCAGTCACTTGTGAACAATTCTCTCTTAGCTGATATGATGATGATGATGTGATGAGGTCAGCACTGTTTATAATATATTGAGGATGAAGTCATGGTGGTTTTTGTGTTGGAGTGAAGCCAGACCTGATAAGAGACAGAGAGGGAGAGAGAGGGGGGGGTTATGAGTGGGAGAAAATTGCAGTGATCTCAGCAGGGATAAGGAGAGAGACCGTTAAGCCTCTTTCAGACATGCACCTCATTACATAAATGTTCTGCCAATTTTACATGTTGGCCTTATGTCTGAATGAGGGAATTTCAAAGGAAACATATTCTGCACATTTCCAGCTCTATATTTATATTCTGGGGCTCTACTGGAATATCTTTGCATGATTTCCAGTTAAAAACTCCTTATTCCTAATAGCTCCTTTATTGGCATGTGCGACGAACGTCAGCTTGTCAGCAAGATCGAAAAAAACTGTTGCAAACGAAGTGTTCAGGGCAGGTTGAAGCCCTGACTTTTGACTTGCAGGCAGCATTTCTACATACATTCACCTCAAGTTTTGGAACTTTGACCATGTTTAACATCCAACATCAAAACAGGATATCAATAACAGAAAACCACAAAAAGGCGAATATGGCCCCTTTAATGTAAAGGTTGCGCAGGCAGTGTGATGAAGTTGGACCTGTAACTGATTGTGTTGCATTAGCGTAAAGCAGCACTTCTTCTTCCTCTTCCAATGAAATGCCATGATACTGTCTCCATCTGTTCTGTCAGCAATATGACCGCGTTTCTACAAAGCTCTGTTTTCCCCGTACACACTACAATGCCAAGCTGGCGTTTTCACATTTACACACTCTGGAGGCCGTTTGGGAAACGCTCCGTTTTCAGGAGAGAGAAACACCATTTTAGTCTGAACGGAGGAACAAAAAGGAGAGAAGAAGATGTGTTTATCAATTTAGCCGGCTTAGTGTGGACGTGGTCTTTTTTAAATGTGTACTGGTAGTAAATTCCATTCATTCCATTCAAATGAGTCCCAGTTTAATGTGTTGACATTTTAAACTCAGACCATAACTAACACCACTGCACTGGTAAAGAAAGAACAGTAACATGCCATCGTCTGTTTGAGCTCCGTCCATCTGACAGACGTTATAGACCTTCTACACCCCCACCTCCAGACTGGGAAATAGCTTTTTCCCCAGAGCTGTAACTGCTCTGAATCACTAAATCACTAATAATCTGTCTGACTGCCCCCATAATTGTCTGGCAAATCTGACTTCACATACACACACATACTGCACTATGCCACCAGATAGGCTGTACGGTACACAGAGGGTCACTCTCATCCATTCTGTGTTACTGTCTGGATATCGTGTCCAATATCTGTATCTACAACACAGTGACAGCTGCTGTAACTAATAACCTCAGTGTACAGGGACTAATACAGTCAGTTTAGAGTCTGGTTTAGACTGTTTGTTCCTTAATTGCTGCTTTGCTACATTTCTGTACTGTTTGGGTTTTGTTGCTGCATTGCACATCTGACTTTTTGTACTACTTACGGCTGCCGGTCACCGTTCATGCTGTTCATCACTTTATTGCTACTTTATTGCTATTTTATCTTATCTGTTGTTCTATTTTTACCTTATTCATTATTATTTATTGCATCGATACGGAAGTTGCAAACTTAATCTCGTTGTACTTGTACAATGACAATGAAGATATTCTATTCTATCTATATTTCATCTGAAAAAATGACGACACTGATGAGAGAATTTACCAGGGTTGGGTTAACTGGTGAGAAGCGGGTTGAGAGTCACTCTTTCTGTAACCGTCGTGTCTGAATGAAGCCGTAAGGAACGTAACAGATACTTGGCACTGAATGACTAAAAGCCAGATGAAACAGTAATATACGATGAGGCAGATCAATTACAGCTATTCAGATCTGTATCAGTCACTGAAGAGAGAGACAGGATTCATGAATGAAGACAATTAACAGACAAACTCACACACACACACACACGCACACGCACACACATCCTGACTGACTGACTCACCCTTTTGCTGCAAAGTCAACTGAAGCCTGTGTGAATGCCATGTCTAAATAAGGCTGTAACTGCTGCTGCTCAGTGTGTGTGTGAATGGATATTACTCATCTCATGTGGGGTCATGAATCTGTTTATACAGTCTTGGAACAATGTGGGGATGCCCCACTTGTGGGGAAAAAATGTCCCCGCAAAGTCAACCATTACACTTTTAGGGTTAAGACTTGTTTTACAGTTGTGGTTGTGGTTAAGGCTTGGTCAGGGTTGGGGTCTGATCCACTGTGTGGGAGCAGTGCTCTTTAACAAAAGTGGGAAACTTAACCAGAAATTAATTTGTCAAACTAACTGCTTATAGTACTCACTATCCAAGTATTTTCTTTTGTGAAACTGAAACTTGTTCCTACAAAACACTTCTGACAAAGCATGAATCTCATCTTTGTGCAACTTGTCCAAGTTAGTAAGTTTGCCTCTTTCTGCTGCACCAAGAGGTAACAGGCTCATTACTGCCCCCTGTGGCCAGACTGCATGTATGGTGTGTTAGTGGGTGCTAAAATGCTGTACAATGGTTTTGATACCCACAGACAGGATTTTACAACTCTGGAAAGTTATCACAGCAGCGACTTTCATCTTTGATTGCAACGATTGTGAGGTAAACATTAGAAATACTCACGTACAACTTCACATTACAAAGAATCCACCAGGAATGTGCGCTTTCAGTATTTGATTGGTGACCGCAGCACCTTGCTGGATGATGTTGCATTGCAGCAAAGGTTCAGCCGGATTTAACTAATTTGCCAGACACCCTTTGCACCGCCGGACTGCCACCATTCAAATTAATGAGGGTGTTGCATTTATTCATGAGCCCTTTGAACTGCGGTCATACTTGGTGTTTTCCCCCATCGGCCACAAGAGGCAGCAATGAGTCAATTCCACACTTGAAACAAATGTGGACACGATGCACAAAGACTAAAATTGGCATACTTTAATGATCAGAGGTTCAACAGTCAAATCCGATAACACTGCACCACAACTGCCATCATGTTTACATCAGAAGCAATAGAGCAGCAGTGTCTGCTAACAGGATAACGTTAGCTTTTTAACTTGCACACAGTAGCTTCCCTTGTACCTTACCTTGCTACCCTCCTCTTTCAACTTTCAACAACAAATTATTCAATGATTAATTAGAGTTATTTTGCACTAAAAATCACTGGGTTAGCTTTACCCAGTAGCAATCTGTTATTTTGAGCCAGTGTTACACACAACAAGCTTTAGTACATATGACATTCAAAAGACACACAAGTTATTAACAATCAATAACAAACCGTGACATGTAAGTTTAAAAAGAGTAGAGCAGATTATAACAAGCTTTATTTTGGGTAAAAAAAATAACACTTGTCTTAAGTGGCTTTCTGGGTAACATTAACACAGTATTGTGTTGGTGCTATATTGACACAAACTGGGTAAAATCTTAACCCAGTGATTTTTAGTGTGTCGACTTCATTTGTCTCTGAGTTGCTGGGTTTTTAATTTTTCCATCAAATCTTTGAACAGTCAATGAATTTTTATGGAAATGATGGTGGTTCCCCAAACTAAACATCACCTCTTCATGTGGAACAACCCTTTAAACCACATGTACAGTATCAGTCTGTACTATGTTTACCATGTGGACACATAGCATGTATGAGGGGTTAACTGCTTTACAACGCTGTTGGCAGCTGCTAAAACTATTCCTGCAAGAACCTGCAGCACTGTAAGTTCTGAAATGTCTACTAAAAGGAACAAAATGAGGGTCTTAGGGGTATAAACTGTGCTGAAAAATATTCTCATTTAACACTCTCTGCTCGGAAATTCCTCCTGTCAGGATGTCTGGAGTTACAACACTAATGAATTTTAAATGCTTCTCCATCTGCAGTCTCTCTGCCAACAGTCAGGACAGGTGTGTCGACGTCTGGGTGGAAAATGGAAATGATAGGACTGTAGTTTCTCATGAAGTTGTGACAGAAGGAGAGGATATAAATATATTTTTACACACGAGTTGATTTGTTTTATTAGAGGAGAAAATGGGAAACCAGAAGAAAACTGTCAATCAACAGCGGGAAACTGTTAAGGAAAGCTTTTTGTGGTCTTTGAAGGATGGGTGCAGCTTCCTGACGTCTTGTTTTCACAGTGAGACGCAGATACAGTTTTTCCAAATTTGACTGACTCTTAATCGCCCAATCAGAGCCTCAAACCTGCCATATTTCCATAAAAGTCACCCAATATTTAGCTTTTTTTTGGATTGTTTGGTATGAAAAAATACGAGAAGAAGAAAAATAAAACGTTCAGAAGATACTTTATTTGTTTGTAGGAGCTCACATTATCAGCATCTGTCATAACTATTTTTACCCACCTAATAAAATAAAAGTACACTGCTCACAGACCATATCACTGGGCGGATGGATACACTGTTGTTCACCAAGAAATAGTTCCAGCATGTAACGACCTGTAAAACCACAAACTGTTGTTTTTTAAATGTTTTATTTCTGCTTATTAATTAATCAAACAAGAGACAACGTGTTCATCAGTTTTAGAGGTGCTGGTAGGTGTATTTCTGAAACTTTTTTTTGGACAGAGCCAGGCTAGCTGTTTCCCCCTGCTTCCTGTCTTTATGCTAAGCTAGGCTAACCATGTCCTGACCATGGATGTATTAAAGACAAGTGGATACCATGTTCAAAGATGGCACCCATTCATTCCTATGAAAGTTGCTCAGTGGTGCATGAAGCCAACAAAAAAAACACAACCAACTTTCTGCAGCTTTCCTCACACGTCCATGTTTTAGGGCCATAGAGCATGCTCAGTAGAGTCCTCCAGGTGAGAAGGACTTCTGCTGGCTGAGCCGGCAGACTTCTTGGCTCCTTGTTCACTTGAATGGGGATAAAATAATTTAATTACGCGGCTCTTTTAGACTTTCCAAATGTTATCGGACGGAACGGATCAAATTAAATAAAACACAAAATGGTGAACTACTCCTTTAGTAGGAGATGACAAAATAAGCTGCAGTAAACACAGTTTAAAGTGAAGAAATGTATTATAACATTTAAAAACACACTGAAGAGGAACATTACCTAAAATGCATGACCATTTCACAAAGGGAAGTTGTTTTTTCATGTTTCAGAGAGTTTAAAATAAATAAAATCCATCACAGCTGATGTGAAAATGGAAAGTATTTAGGATGTGAATGTACAGATGATGAGGCATCTTATTTCTTTGGATATGTGCTGCTTGTTTCACAGATACTCGACTCAACGAAAAGTGAAGAATTAACAAAATAGGGAAGAGTTATTGTGCCAGTCAGTCAGTGGTGATCACACACTCTGCTCTGCTGCACACACACTTCCTGTTTACACTCAGGAAGACTAAACGTTCACAGTCTAACTTCATTTAGTGATCAGAAAACAACTTTGTAACTCAGTAAAACAGCAGAGCAGCAAACAAGGTAACATTCTCCATCTGACTATTTAAAGCTCCAACATGCTGAATTTTAATCAGTAAATGAGAAACATGCTGTATCAGCCACTCAGAGGGAAATCTACTGGATGGAATTGGACTGATTGATCGATAGATTAGAGATTGAACACTTCCTATCAGCTAGCAGTTAGCATGTTAGTCAAAAATGGATGTTTATTAACTGAGATCTAGATTTTCTCTCAGGATTCTTTGGCAGTACATTTGTTATATAAAATATTTTATATTACATTTTTGTATTTCATATTTTCTTTATGCAAATAGAAAAATACATTATTTTGTTGAAATGTTACACATCAGCTTTGCACAACAGAAAGAGCACAATTACAATAACAATATATACAAATCTAATAATTAAATGAATATCGCACTATAATGTAGATATAAGCAGATGTAACGACATTTTAAGTGTTTATTAATGTTCAGTATTTGTCATGAAGACATATTTTATATTATTATTACAGCAACAAACACCTACTCTACAACACAGTCCTTATTTCTGCACAGCAATGATCTGAGCCGTATATTAAACATGATGCTTCATCATTTTGTATCTTTGCATCTTTGGCACAACAGTATTTGCTTTTGAATGACGTCTTCATCATCTTCTTTTTGGTCACACCATCAAGTCATCTGAGCTTCTATTGTTGATTTCCCGCCACTTTTTTTTTGTCTGGTTTAGTGATTATTTTCTTTATTGGGACTGAGAATAGTTACTCATCTACTTTATACTGATTGAAACTGTTTTTTAAATATCAGATTACTGTGTGATTCTGGCTCTCTGATATGTTTGTTCAACTTTTTGGGGAAAATCTGCATCTGCATTGAAAAAGACTTTTTGTTGAAGCCTCTAATTGGTTTTAAATCTTTGGATTTTCTTGATAGAATCACCAGCTGGACTAAAACGTGTCTTTCTTTCTGTGTCTCTGCAGCCGCCAAGCGTCCCTCCTCAGTCTCGTCTCTGAGTGGGATTGTGGGTAGGATGATGTCATCAGGCGAGCGAGGAGCCTCGTCCTCGTCCTGCACCTCCGTCAACACCGT
>CM076451.1:1978339-2143339 GCA_038419695.1 Scomberomorus guttatus
GTGTTTCTGCAACAAGAAACAGCAAAATAATAAAAGTTATTTGTCAGTGACCTACAGTATATAACCACTACAAAATGACTTATAGTGTTTAATCTGTGGTCAAGGTTTGGTTAAGTTTAGGAAACTTAAACCATTTGATTAAGATGAGAGAAATATCATGTTTATGGTTAATAAAAACAATGTTGATATAATAATAAAAAGATCCTCATGTGCTGCCTGTTGTTAGTGTTTTTATCTCAGTGTGTCTGATTGACACACGAGTTATTATGTTTTTCTGCTTTTGTGTGTAAAATAAGCTGCTGTAGTGTCGCCAACACACAACCAGTAGACTGTGTGAAGAGTTTTGAAGATGTGATATTGAACCATGCATGGAACAAACAAACTGTAATTGAGTAATCAAGAAAATAATGGTCAGATTAATTAATGGGTAGTTGCAGCTCTGGTCAGTAGACGTCAAACTGCAGCTTTAAAATACAAAAACCAGTTTGAAAACAAGATTTTGTTTGTTTGTTTGTTTTTAAAACTTTCTGGACATTTTCGAAATATTTTTCCAGCTGTGAGCGCTTCAGTGTTGCATTGTGGGAAAATGGTGTCGATCAGAACGACACTCAAAAACGTAGCGACTTCAGTCTGAACGCTGTGAACTGTTCAGTCTGAAGAATCAAAGCAACGATCCCAGAAATCCTGATGAGAGGAGGTCTGATAGATGATAGGTGTGTGTGTGTGTGTGTGTGTGTGTGTGTGTGTGTGTGTGTGTGTGTGTGTGTGTTGTCCTGTAATGTAAGCCTTCATTCCTGCTGCTCTCTGTATTTGAGGTTTTGCTGAAGTCTGGTTTTGATTGAGGCTACATGATGTCACGCTCGCTGGGAATCTGAACCAACTACCATAATAGGCCCGAGTGCGTGTGTGTGTGTGTGTGTGTGTGTGTGTGTGTTTGAGAACAATAACAACCCAGACGCACAGAAAGTGGAAAAGACGGAACGAGGGAGAGTGAAAACAGCTCCTTTCTGTCACTGTTAGAAACCCATTTTTCTATAAACCTTTTAAGAAAAGTTTCTTATAAAAATGAATCCCTGCTGAGATCACTGCACCTGGTACAACTCATTTACATATTTTATCAATTAAAGCTAATTTCCTTCAGCCGTCTGCCTCATTTCAAGAAATGTCTGGGAAATTGCTGAAACAAAGTTATAAATAAGTGGAATAATTTTATCTGATTCAGAGATTTTTCTGTCGTTTTTAAACAGAGAAAAATCAGTTGTGGAGTGAACATGAGACTTTCAGTGCAGCAGGGATTCTGCTGTTGACCTGCAGCCAAGTGGGACAGGAAACTGAAGGGGAGGAGGAGAAACTGAAAGATGGGGGAGCGACAGATGAAGGGGGGGAGAAAGCAAGAGAGGAGGTGGGGATCAACGCTGGGATTGAAGGGAGATTTGGGGAACAAGAAAAGGGGGAAGTAGAAAAACAGACAAAAAGAGAAGGAGCAAAAGGAATAGACGTGGGAAGACACGGAGCGAGAGAGGAGGAGGAAACAGGAAGAGAGAGAAAGAAACAAGTGATGGAGAGTGAAAGACAAGACGGCAGAGAGGAATGTGAAGGAGAAAAAAGAAGAGGTGAATTTCAGGTCGGAGAGGATTTGGGGAACAAGAAGGGAAAGACGAGGAGGAGGGAAGAGAAGCAGTTTACATTCCCAGAAATATTTAAACCATAATTAGACGAAGTACAACCATCACAAATCAACCGTCTCATAAAAACAATTCAAACTAAATAATTTGCATTAGAAAATACATTATCTGTATTAAGTATTTCTTTTTTTTTCTACAATACTTGTTGAAGCAACTAAAAAGGTGAGGTAGAAGGATGGCGGCACTGAAAAAACATCACTCAAATATGTTTCTCTCAAAACATATTCGCTGTTGAAAATTAGGAGTAAATAGAATAGAGAAGTTTTACTGAGGTTGGAAATGGATGCATTAAGGAGAAGTGGATATAAAGATGGCACCTCAGTCATTACTATGAAAGTTGCTCAGTGGTACGAAGGGCAGAAAAAAGTCCAAAAAGGCAAAGTCATTTATGTCTCGCCTCATTCACGTGTATTTGAACAGATCTTTATTGTGGGAAATTGTCTTCGGCTCACCTAAAAATGAAGACACATGATACACATTAAAAACAGTTCGTCTGTGGCTTAAATCTCCGCTGACCGTTTGTTTATTTGCCTGAAACATTTTCAACTCACACAGACGTGTATTCATGTCAATTCACGCCACCTCAGACGAGTTAGTCTATTCACTTCTTTGCATTGACTTAGTATGTAATCCTGCTCTAAAATTTGCTTTGTGTTCTGTCTGAACACACAGTCACACCTCTGTGTTTTTGGGCCTATAGAGCATGCTCAGTAGAGTCCTTCTCCAGCTGGGATAGACTTCTGCTGGCTGAGCTGACTAACTTCCTGTTGGCTCCTCGTTCACTTGAATGGGGATAAAATAATTTAATCACGTGACTCCTTCAGACTTTCCAAATGTTATCGGATCGAATTAATCAAATTCTGATAATAAAATTAGTCATTTTGCTCAGAAAGATTTATTCACTGTTTTACAGCTGCTCCTTTTCCAATGATGTGTGGGGGAAAAAGCTTTTTGGGCCAATGTGATCACGTGATGAACCCTGAGGTTGTAATTACACACCAAACTAGCATCACAGCCCGGCAGTTCAAAATGTGAGGAAAAGAATAATGAGAAATTTGCAAAGAAACGAAGCCAAAGAGGTGATTCAGACTCAGTTTTTCTGAGATTTTCTGAGATTTTACAGCATCATGAAAACCTCACAGCTTTAATAGATCCTGTCAGATGAATGACAGATCATTTTTCTGGTGAGGACAGTCTCATAATGGCAGCTGTGGCAAAAGCACATATCTGACCAAACACAACAAATGCTCATAAGGGTCATTTTGGAAGCCAAACAACATATTTTGTAGTTTGACAGACTTGTTGGTTATTAGCCATCATCTCCTCACTGAGGATTTGAATTATTGAACCTGACTAAAACATTGACCCACTTTCAAACAAAGACACTGAACTCCTTCATTCTTTCTTTCTTTAAGTCTTCCGATCTCTTGTTTCAATTCTTTCCAGCTTCTCTTCTCCTTCTTTCTTCATGTTGTTTGTTTTCACAAAGCGTTTCCCGAGCATCTCTCTGTCTCTTCCTCATTCCTCCTGTCTTCTTCGTCTCATCTTCCTGTTGAGCTCTATCATTTTTCACTCATCTCTCTCTCTCTCTTCACTCTGTTACTCTCTCTCTCTCTCTTCATGCCCTCGAGTGTGTGTGTTTCCTGTTGCCTTTAAAAGGTGATGAATGTGGCCAAGGCCTCTCATTATATGCCTCATTATACACACACACACACACACACACACACATACAGTGCTTGTTTTTGTACCCAGGGGAAAAACACTGTGTGTGTGTGTGTGTGTGTGTGTGTGTGTGTGAGACTTAGAGAATGAATGTGAGAGTTTTTTGTGATGTGATTGTGTGTTTTATCCAGAAACACTTTTAGACTTTATGATAATGGTAAATACAGTTCAGTTTGGTGTGATGGTTCCATGATAAAACATCTTTTCTGACCAATCAGAAAGCTGCCTCACAGTGGGCGGAGCTAAACTAACCCCCAGTAACAAAAGAGTGATAGGACCTTTAGCCTGGTCACAGATCTCCACCCACAACATGTTTTCAGTGTTTCTAAAAGTCACTGACAGCTGTTTCCATCAGAGCCTTGTAGGCGGGATTAAGAAAGAGGACGTCATGTTCTTCAGATAGAAAAATGACAAGTGTGGATGAGATTAACACAGCTGTACCGCCTGTTTCAAGAAAGCGAACACTGCTTACACGCAGAGCTCCAGTGCCCCGTTTCACAAATGATTGTCCTACACTCCTCTCACACGCTCATGTGTGGGCTGTAAGTTTGGAGTTTTGATGACCTAAATGTGTCAAAATTATAACAAGAGGAAATTATCTCATGTTGCACATTTGATGACACAGGCCCCTGGTCGTTTCTCAGTCGAGTAATGATATCTGCTCGATAACCGGGCGGATGTCAAGCGTCAGGAATGAAAATGAGCGTCAGGAGCAAAAGTCGCTTTTGTTTTGTGTGAAGAAGACCGATGTGGCATCTGGGACGCGTCATGACATTCAGAGAAAAAGACTACTGAAAACAACAAACACCAAAAGAAAACACCAACATTATTTTGCCTTCTTTTGCTGAGTTTCACATATTCTTTCTCAACCTTCTTCAAACGTGGAGAGAAGAAACAGGAGGGATGTTATTGGAGATGTCAGGTGACAACCCTGTTTTCTGTAAATGATATATATATATATACGACTAAACTGCAACACCAAACGTGTTTAGCAGGAAACATTTGGCCCCATCCCACATGTGATTACAGACACCACTATTTTATGAAACATGCATCCTCCACTAATACAAAGCTTATACAGAAGCATGTGGAAAAAGTATGAGTCAAATTTTCAGTGACAAGGTTTTTGTCTGGTGGAAAGTGTTCCTGGTAGCAGTCGGTAAAGGTCAGACAAAGATCATGGTCTCTTTTTAATACAGAAAAAGTCTGCAGTGACTTGAAGCTCAACATGTTTATGAAGAGTTAAGTGAAACCAGCATCTTTCACTAACCTGAACCAAACCTGAACGCACACAGGACTCAGGATGGGAAGCTCGCTCTCTGGTCATATATACAGTAAACATTATATCTAGGTGGCAGGTTGTTGGTGATGTTGACCAATAACTGTAAACATGGAGAAAAGAAGGTGGAGTGATGTTGTTGGTGTTGGAACCGTCACCTCTGTACGTCACTGTATGATCGACTAATCGGACTCAGACAATCTTAAAAGACAAAGATATCCTGCAGTCTTACAGAAATAACAACTCTTTGATCAACATGACAAACATTAAGTTAACTGCTTCTAACAGCCTCTATCACAGCTTCTGTGTGTGTTTAATAACTCACGAGCAGCTTTAATTAATGACATCAGTCGACAGCAAAAACCAAAAGATTAAAGGAAAAGCTTCACTTTCAGCACCGGCTGTAGCAGGAGAACTGAGTTCAACTGACCAGATTCTTTTATTTTGGCTGAAAAGATGCTCTCATTTTGCAGTGTATTAGATTATAGTAAAATCAAATTATTTTCTTTTTGGTGACTCTGTAGAAGGATGTCATGTGGTCTAACACAGCTGCCCTCAGCCTCTGGTGCTTCCTCACACTTTATTTTTCTCTTTTTTCTCCTCTTTGGCCAAATTTTTGTTTCTGTTTGGCCAAATTTTCTGCTTTTCTTTGGCAGCTTCTCTGTGTTTTAGTGTCGAGGCTTCTGTTTGGTTCAGTCTGTCAGTGTGTGTTTGGTGGTATGTTACTAATAAAACTTGTGTGATGATGTGGATGTGAGCAAAGTTCTCTGTGGTCTCTCTCCTGACTCCTCTCCAGTGCAATCTACTGTAATTACTAGCTGCTACAGGAAATGACTTCAGTTGAATGATGGATTTTAGTCTGGTAAAGTTTCCATTACAACACCACGAACTGACTGACGGATTGATTTACTGACTGACACACACAGTGTTTGTGTACTTAATCAATCATTTATTAACGACCACACGACTGAGGTTGGTGGAATTTGCTTTCGGTGTGGAGGGTAAGCTCAATTTAACAGTGTCAATAACATCAAACACAGATATCAGCATCACATCAGACACATGACTTACACAACAGACAATATTCACACATTACCACAGACAGTATTTACAAGGGTTTAAGGTACATCTGTACGGGTTAGTGAGAGGTGTTCAGAGTCTTTATTGCAGTGGGGAAAAACCGGGATGATTTGGTGGGCAGGGACCTGTAGCGCCTTCTAGAGGGCATCAACTGGAAGAGGTGTTGTAACTAATGTAATTACACATAGCAGTATGTTACTGAACACAAAATCCTCGGTTTTGGGTCAGTGTTTGCTATGTTTCCAGTCAGCCCGTCCTCACAAGAAAAATAATAAGTATAGGTCTAAAAATCAGGCTGACAAAAACAACCTATAGTTACAGTACGTTTACGCCGACTAGCGGCCGTAGTAATTATGACCCGGGGAAGTGACGCAGTTCAGATGACGTCAGTATGAGGTGACTTGTGCCTCATCAGGAGGAGGATGGTTGGATAGATAGTGGACTTAACTGCAGGAGGCCACAGTTTGCTTCCCGTTTCCAACCATGAGTTGGGAAATCTTCTAAAAAAACGTACGTTGCGGTGTTTACTGTTGCCATGACGACAAAGGTTGCATAACTTTAAGGATATATATAAACCACGTTTAAAGTCCCCAAACCATGAACTTTCCCTAACCAAGTGGTTTTTGTGCCTACAGCTAACAGACCTGAACCACAGCGTTGTCACATTATAAAACATCATTATTTTTTAACAGCGTTGTGTAACGGTTTTGGAAAGCTGGAGTGCATTACTACGTCTGCTACACATCGTAACTATAAGGTGTTTTTTAGGAGGATGTGTTGTTACAGTACAGCAAGGAAACCAAAAAGACATGAAGAGGATGAAATTTTTGTCATTTAAAAATGAAAAATGTAAACATAAAGTTGCAGCTCGTTGGCTTTTATTCCTACTAGAAGAATTAAGGTGTCCAAACAAAATATGTTATTTTCATTTTAATAAACAAAACTATTAACAATACATTAAAAAAAACCATTTTTGGCTGATTAAGTGTGATTTCAGTTGGATTTTCATACTTGCCATCATTTTTGTCTAATTTAAAAAAAGTTACATGATGGAGGCTTGTTTTCTATACACGTGTCTCAGATGAGTCATGTGATCTTAATTGATCAAAATGAAAACAGATGAGATACATTTATAGAAAGACACAACTGATCAAGATGAAAACTAACCGCGATGATGATATGAAGGAATCCACTTCAGTCACTCCCGTCTCTCTATATAAAAATAATGTTACCGAGTTAAATTGTGATTATGTCAAATTATAATTTATTCCAACAAGGAGAAAGTTAACAGCAGTGAAACTCCACATTCTGTAAACATCTGTACATCTTTATTTATTTCTTCAGAGCTTCAATCAGCAGGTTGTCTCTGTCAGACAGGTGTATTGTTGTCAGACATCAAGACGAGCTGTCCTCTGTCTTCAAAGATCTCAAAAGATCTCACTCTGATAATCAGCTTCACTTCCTCCATTGCATATTTACTTCCTGTTTTTCGTCTGTGTTGCTTCCTGTTTGACTCTCTGTCTGATGCCAGCCTCCTCACAGGTGGTTTCCTCTTGGCATCATCAGCTTTGATCTGAAAGGTTTGATAGACGAGGCCGGATGCTGCGTCTAAAGTTTGTGACAGAAGTCGTCAGCTGCTGTTATTAAACGATGATTTACAACTTTACAACTTTACATTTCTGTTGATCATTTTTCAAATTCTCATCAACCTTTTTAACTTCATAAAGTTCATGTTTGCTTTTTTGTCTTCTGCTTTTGGAATAAACTCAGGATTAACTGTCCTGCAGCAACTTTCATATCTCAACAAGTTATAAAGGTCTGATCAGCGTTCTGCCCAATGAAACTGTCCCTCACAAAAGCCCAAAGAAAGATGTAACAAATTAATATTGAGCAAAGTGATGACAGACTGTAAACTAGAAGTCCTGGAAGATTATATTTTCTTGTGTGCATAAGTTAGTACTTTGTGCACAGAAGTTAAAAAATCTCTCTGTAGTAAACAGTTTGTTAGAGAGATGCTGCATTTTGGAGTCCGATGTGATGTTATTCAACTTTTACAAGACATGACAAATCACTGGAATAATAAGTTCTCCATTTACAAACACAGTGGATCAGTGTTTAATGTGACTATAACTTAAAGAGGACATATTCTGCACATCTCCAGCTCTATATTTATATTCTGGGGCTCTACTGGAATATCTTTTCATGACTTCCAGTTAAAAACTCCTTATTTATCTTATACTGGCCCTTTATGCAGCCCCTCAGTTCAGCCTCTGTCTGAAACAGGCCGTTTTAGCTCCTGTCTCTTTAAGGCCCCCCCCTCCTGATGAGCCCGCTCTGTTCTGATTGGTCAGCTTCAGGAAGCTTCCTCCGGCTCCGGAGGCTACGTAAACAAACTATAGTAGCAGGATTTCACTTCTTTTTCTCCTTCTTTACTCCAAATGTCAACTTCTCAAATCCATCCGTACATGTTGGAGCTGAGTCAGATCTGAGATATGAGAGTGGACAACGTGAACGACCATAGTAACAAAGACTACAGAACTGTGTATGTTTATGGACAGGTGCGATGAGGAAAGTTATTGAAAAACTGCAAACAAAGCTTTCAGGTGTGCTGAAACCTGGGCTTTTTGGAAAGTTATGGAACTGCTTAACATCTGACATCATAGCAGAATACATAAATACATAAATGACAGAATATGTTAGAATATGTTATTATGTGTCTCCCTGCTGATCACGCCCACACAACACGCCCTCAACAGATGGTTTACGCCCCAAAATATGCCATCATCACTGAACACCATGCAGTAAAGTAGGATGAGCTGCTGTAAAAGAAAACAGGTCTTCCAAGAAAAGTTTCCATGGCGCTTTGCTATATGCAGTAAAGCTTTGAGCCTTTATTCAACAATAAAGTCATAATAAAACTGGAAAAGGCAACATTTTTTGTAGGAACTTTGGATGTTTTGGTGACACCACGAGCGTCTTTACAAACCAACAGGACAGTTAAACCACCAATAAAGAAGAAAAAAGCTTTTTCACATTTTGACTGACAGCCTCTCTTTCTGTCTGCAGGATTATCTCGGCTGTATAATCGACTGCGGCGCTCTGCCGTTGAAACCGGAGCAGGTCAGCACTCTGTTCTGCAACATAGAGGACATCTATGAGTTCAACAGGTGAGTCACCTGCTCCTCAACCTTTAGACACTGCTTCTGACTTGTTCAGTTCAGTCTCGGATTCGAAGTTCAGTCTCACCTTTTAGTCCAAATAGTTTCATTCAGTTCAATACAAAACTGGGCCTACATAAACAGTTTTTAGGTTATATTTTTGTGCTTTTTGTTGTCTTTCACTAAGCTTTTACTGAGGCAGTATCCTGCTGTACATCATGGCTGGATTAACAGCTGAATGTTGGATATTTCATTCATATGTGAGAGAAACTTCAAGGCTAAAAGCTACTAATTTGCTTTGGAAATCTGTGTTAAGCATTTGTTTGCTCACCTCTGCTCACTGTGACATGGCGACCCCTGTGGAAAAACACAATGAAATCATGAATATCTCTACAAGCAGCCAACAAGATGTTTGGTCTTATTGCTCTGTCATTAGCTTAGCTGCAGTTTAAGGTTTAGGACAGGTTTAAATCTGTGCAGTCTGGAACAAAATCTCAGTTTAAGCCGCACCTGCAACTACCTGATGTGTCCTGTAGAAATCATTTAAACAGTGCTCCATGGAGCTATGACAGAAAATACTGTAAGTCAGCGTTTTAAATGTAGAAAGAAGAGATTTAGAAATTGATAAACTCATACAGAGTCTATAACTGACAGAAACACAGAGACAACAGAGGAAAGGTAATCTTATTTTTACATCGCTATTTTAAATATCTGCCAAAATTAATGTAAAAAAAAAAAGTGTCCATAATGAACTTTGGGTGATTTAACATTTAGCCTAGTGAAAAAGCAAAATGTGAAAAAAAAAGAAATTCAGGCATTTTTTTGAAACTACTAACAGAAGTCAGACAGTTACACCATTGGGTTGTTGCGTTCCTCTGAAACACCAGTGTTGGGCGGATCTTAAGGTAATCTGGTTTATCTGCAGTTATCAGTAGCTAAAGAGCAGCTGAACCTGTGCTCGACAGAACAATTAGGTCCAGATTAAACCCCCACTGGTTTCCAGTTTAGCTCAGATGCTAAATGACAGAGCAACAGATTTCAGAACAGATGTTTTAGAACCAGTTTGTGGACGTTTGTGATGCTTTCTCTCAGGCACTTCCTCTCAGGCTTAAGCGTTTCACCATGCTGCATGGTGTGAACATGAAATGCATTATTGTGACATAAAGCATGAGCTAACTTTTCATTTAATCATGAAAAACTGCTCCGCTGTTGAAACAAGAAAATCAGGCAGCAGTTTTCTGGTGGGTTTGAGTCTGGAAAATATCTTGTGGGTAACACATTTCTTCTTGGAGTCTAAGAAAGAAAGACGGAGAGATAAGCAGGAGTGGAAACATTCAGCTGCAGAGAGGCAGAAACGAACAGAGCAAGGCACCAACACTGCCAGGGCTGCGGGTTTGATTCCCACCGGGATGATTCCACGATAAAAAAGTGCGCTGTTGGGGTTTTTTGGGGATGAAAGCGTGCAGCAGACGGCAGCTGTTGAGCTCATATGACCGAACCAGATTCTTCAGGCTTTACAGAGCAGGAATGCTGAGTGATATTCCAGCCCAGAGAGAGAGAGAGAGAGAGAGAGAGAGAGAGAGAGAGAGAGAGAGTGTGTCTGTTTCTGTGTCACGCTAGTTTGAGCGAGCAGCGTTCCCTCCTGGTATGTTCACATGCAGCCAAACAGCCTGCATGACTCTCTGATGCAGTGCATTGTGGTCGTTTTTACAGACAGCAGACCAGATTCTCCTCATCGGTTTAGAAAAGAGAGTGTGAGTGGAGAGCAGACGATCTGTGGAGGACATGTGATTTCACTGCTTACATGTGTGTTTAAAGGCTGAGTTGATGGTCAAACTGTTACTGAATGCATTCATCTCCCAACAGGACATCCCCAGAATTACCTTTTCTTTGTCATACATGATTAGTAAACTGAACATCTTTGGATTTGGACAGTTCAAAACAAGACATTTGAAGGGGATCTTTTAATATCCAGTATGAACAGGAGGAATGATTACAGCGAGGAAAACCTCTTTCACTGTTCATATGGACACCTGACTGCTGTTTAACACACTGGGAACCTGTCCTGTCCTGGTTTTAGGGATCTGCAGGTCAAAAGATATCTGGAGGTCTAATTATCTTTAAAATAATTGTTGTTTCAGCAGCAGTCAAATGAGTCTATTTTACAGGAAGCAGAAAAGGGGAAAGAGAGAGATAAAAGAGAAGAGAATTTATTTAAAAAACAAGCAAGTATATAGCCCGCAAAGAAAAAAAGTGAAAGAAAACAAATGGGTTTAAGATGCTTTTTAAAGATGTGAGCTGATTGTGCTTCTCTGAGACTTTGCAGGAAGCTAAATAGTCTCTACTTTTGGGTAACTCAGGCAACAATGACTGTTAAATGAGCACCAGCTTACAATGACACTACTAGTAATCATAAATAATTGACTTCATAAGGAACAGAGAATTTCATAACTAAAGTACAAAAGATTGATGTTGTTTAAGTGCAATAACCTCAAAGTTGATGTTACTCTTGTACAATGCATGAAAAATATCTCTCTAACTAATTTATTCACTAAATAAAGGAAGGTTTTTTTTTTCATTTCCAGTATTTATGATTCGGCTTTTGTGAAAAAATGAAAGGATGATTAAATAAAACTCTCAAAAGCTCCAATTCTCGTGTCTATAATGAAACATACTGCAAGGAATGTGCAAAACATAAATACATACTTGAACACAGACCCAATCAAACAATCAATCAATCCAGTAACTGTCAATCCAAGCTGCACCCCGCCCACCTGGTGATTTAAAAAATGACACTAAACATGTGAGAAAAAGAAAAAGAGAGAAAGTGTGTGTGTGTGTGTGTGTGTGTGTGGGAGGGGGGGTGCTTAGAGAGCCTGGGAAGGAAGCTGTTAAAATATGTCACACACACACACACACACACACACACACACACCCCTCCACCCTACTGAGAGTCCTGTTTTCACACTTCACTTTCTTTGTGATTGCTCCAACACACACACACACACACATGCACGCACGCACACATGCACGCACGCACACACACACACACGCACACACACACACACACACAAACACACTTATGAGTCAAATACAAAAGCACAAATGTGTGAGTCAAACACACACAAACACACACAGTTTTCATTCCATCCAGACTTCCTGCCCCTGGTTCTCATGGGAAATATTGTATGAGAGCGAGTGAGAGAGAGAGAGAGACTCCTAACTTCTCTCCCTCTCTCTCACTCTTTCTCTCCCTCTGCTGTTATTTAATTAGATTCAAGTTAATGAAGTTAATTAGTACATAACAAGGTAATTACAGCTCTCAGAAATCCCCTCAAACCTCCAGCACCTCCTCTCTCTCACTCTCTGTGTGTCTCAGGGTCGTGCAGAGTTTGATAAAAATATTTGACCTGGTTTCTCTCCTTCTTTCTTTTGTCCTAGAAAGGAGAGAAAATAAGAACCCCCTCCTTCTCACACACACACACACACACACACACACACACACACACACACACACACACACACACATGGGTAGACATAACAAGCCCAGAGTGGCTACATCATCCAGCATAGTTCAAACATGACACCATTCAGCAGTGTGTGTGTGTGACAGTAGGGAATCAGGCCATGTGTGAACCATGGATGTACTGGGAGAGATGGATATGGTGGCGCCACTCAGCCAATTTCTCCTACTGGCCACTCGCGGTATTGCAGCCAAAAAAAAAAAAGCATCTCAGATTTGGCTGCAGGTGTTGAGGCGGTACTCGTTACCACGTCACCAGAAAGTCAAATCAAATCTGCAGGAAGCGTTAGCACGAGCCCACCACCACCCAGCACTATGCTGAGTATGTCCGTAACTTCTGCAGTCGCAGTTTGCATCGCAGCCGGATGATAAGTAAAGCAGGACACTGGAAGTGTGCTAAAGCTAAGCTAACAAACTTAGACACGATCTCACTGCTCTGAAACTCCTGTTGAGTCTCAGCTGTGCAACAGCAGGTTCTTCCCTTCATTCAGGATCAGACTCCACTTCATAGACGCTATATACTGTCTCACATCTCCAGCTGCAGACATTACTGCAGGTAAACATGCTGCTGCATTCATTAGGTAGTATTCTGATTGGCTGGGGGCCAAATGCTTTGTCGTTGCAGTTCAGAACAAAACATGGCACCATAGTTGTTGAATTCACCCACAGTTGACCCCAAATTTAAAACAGATTTGAGCTTAGCTGGGCAATTTAAGCGCTGTCATTGGATGTTTCTTGCTGAACTGCATCTTGGGAATCGTAGTTTACTTCTACCTCAAAGTTTTTATGTCAACAGGCTTATAGTGGTGGCCTTAAGGTTAGAGAAGAGAGCTAGTTGGTTCAAAGTGAAACAGCAGCACTTGCCCCCCCCCATTACCACCACTGAGGTGCCCTTGAGCAAGAACCTGAACCCCATCTGCTCCAGTGGAGCTGCTCAGTGGCAGCTGGTCAGACTGTGGTTGAACTGGGCAGCTTCCTCTCAGTGAAACTTCCCTAAATAACCTAAAAGTAAAAAAAAACTTTCTATCAAAGAACCAGATATTTTATAACACAGTTGTTCATCTTTTGTACTGATGATAAAACCAGGAGTTTCATGACGATCTAAGCTGTAGAAGAGAGAGAACCAAGGAATGCAGGTGACCGGGGGGGGTCACCTGCATATTTTGGGGTGACCCAAAATAACGTGTCCAACTTAGCAACTCTATGCCAATGTCTTTAAATTCTTGCAGGCTGATTTCTGCTTACTTTCTTTGTAATGAGACTGTGTAAAGCTGTTTTATCAGTCAGCCCAATCCCTTATTAATCACATTGTAAGTATGTAAATGAGATGTGTCTGTAATTTATTTACTAAGGTTTGTATGCTTGTTTTTGCCTTAGAACTGCAGTTTTTTAATTTTTGTAATTTTTTTAAAGGTTTTTGTAATAATTTGCTGATATTTTTTAATCTTAAGCCAGCATCTGCACATGTGTTCCTATTTATTGTGTTTTTTCTTGAATTATTTTGTTGCGATGTTGTTTCCTTTTATCCGAGATAAATTTCCCCTGAGGGAGACAATAAAAGTGACCTTGACCTTGAGACAAGAATGTCAATATTAGAGGTATACTCAGGTACTTTAAAGGCATAGTATGTAGTATTTTCCCAAAAAAGTAAAAAGTTTGTGTAAAAATTCGTACTCCTTCTCTGGGTCATAACTCAGTGTGATTCAGTGTGACGTGCAGTTTCAGAGGTCCAAACGTTGCCTGAGAATTATCACGTTTTTAGGTTTTTTCAGTATCAAACAGAAACTGCTCATAGCTAAGTCGGCATGTTTTTAAAGGAGGCAATTTGCCAAAAATGTAAACAAATGACACCAAAAACAAACAAACAAGAAAGGAGCAGGGATGCATGTTGTCTCAGTTATGTCTGAGAAGCTTGTGCTTCTTTCTTTCTCTCTCTCTCTCTCGTGTTTCTCGTTCACTGTGATTTAGGATTTGACCTTTAACCCCTTCATGCTAACCAGGGGTCACCAGCCACATTAGTTATGCCACACAAACACATGTACTGCTATACTTGTGAGGACCTTCAGTGACATAATACATTCCTCAGCCTGTCGCCCTCACTTGAACCTCAACCTGATCTAACCACACACACACATACACACACACACACACACACACACACACACACAAAAAAAAAAAATATTATATTATACAGTCCGCTATAATTTAGAAAAAAAAAGAATCACAATATTAGGTTTTAGACTACCTACTACCTGTTCATCATCACTTCAAGGCATCGCTTTGAAGATTGTTATTGTCATTGTGTTTAAATAAATTAGAGTTCTCATCATTAAGTTGTCATTATCTGAGCTGCTGTAACACCAAAGTTTTACAGTCTGATTCATGACTGCAGAAAGT
This sequence comes from Scomberomorus guttatus, assembly GCA_038419695.1. NCBI lineage: Eukaryota > Metazoa > Chordata > Actinopteri > Scombriformes > Scombridae > Scomberomorus > Scomberomorus guttatus. The sequence continues at coordinate 1,993,184 of CM076451.1, forward strand.
GAAGCCTGTTGTGGAGCATTTTTTGCAGAGACAGCATGTGCTCTCCTCTGCATCCCGCCCAAAGTTTTTCTCCAAACGATATCTTTTAATATGCTTCCAAGCTCATCAAGCATCCCAGTCATCTCTCCTCCTACGGATAGTTTCTGTCTGAGCTCCATCTCCTGCAGCAGGCTGGAAACCTCTGTAGCTCCACTAAATATCAGCAGTGATGAGTGTCAGTCACAGTTAAGAGTTTATAAAATGCTTTTATATTCAGAAAGAACCTAAATGCTTCTTTCTGAGAATTTTTGGCCAGTTAGGACTTTCTCTCTCGCTGCTGGGATCAGACAAACAGAAATGTAAAATAAACGTAGATAAAAGACAGAGGTGTTGGTTAAATGTCAGTCGTTTTTTGGATGGTTTGGAGGCTGCAGCTCTTTTATATGAAAGCGATAGTTATACGATTACAGCACTTTAACCACACCGGCAGCCGTAAATCAAACATAAGTCTGAGGAGTTTGTACGTGTTAAACTTTTGCACTCAGGTATGTTTTTAAAGCTTAATACCCACCGTGAGTTATTGCACATTACAGGCAGCACATAGAAGACAGCCAACAGTAAATACTGTGTGATTTAGTGATGTGGGTCTGCAGGGTGGTCTGCTGCCCCAATCACACTCTTTTGATTCAGAAGGTTTTTTTTATACAATCTCAACACTTTCATTTTGAGACAGGTATCATTTTCTGTGAACAGCTCATGAGCCTGTCGACTCACCTTTAGCTTTCATGTTTAAATTGTGAATCACTGAGGCTTTACAGCACGAAACAGGAGGAGGTAAAGCTGATGAAACAGCAGTTCCTCTAATGGCCACAAGATGCTGCTGAAGAAACCTCTGACTATGTTGAAGTGAATGGGAAAACCCTGCAGTTTTCTCTATAAACACATCATAAACTGTCTTTTCTCAGTTGCGTTACATTTGCATTTGATGCCTGTATATATATTTTGTGTTTCTTGGAGTCATCTTGGAGTCTTGATTCATTCAAAAGAAGGATCCAGGTGTCTGCAATAATAATAATAACAGATGTTTATCCACAGCTGGGAAGGACTAAACTTCCTAACTCACCTCTGCATCTATTTTACATCAGTTTTTCTCGCAAATCGCAACAAAGCTTTCAAGCTTTTTAAAGATTTTTCAGCTTCTGATCCTCCTGTTTCACATGTTGCTGGTCAGTCCCTCGTCTCTTGTCACCAGCTATCCACCCCGTCTCCTGTAAACTACATTTACCAATTTTACCATTTACCATTTTTTTTTTGCCAAATACGTTTTAGGGGGAATCGTAGGAAGTGCTACCTTCTTGTTCTGCAGACAAATTGTAATGACATGGTCAGAGTACTAGAGATATAGTGAATATATATAATATCTGTAAAAAAAAATCCAGATAAAATGCTCGACCTGTACAGCCTACAGATGTGTTGTCTCCAGGGGGGGGGTGTGTTAGAGGGTTAAAGAGGAATCCTATGACGAGATAAAAAGGTAAATTCACTTTTCAGACCATAACATGTGATAATATGTCCAGTAATGTGATGTCTCCCACTGAAACAAATCCACTATAAAAAGAGCCTTAAATGAGCTTAAACATTTCAGTACTCCTGATTTATTTCTGACTCTTTTCACCTTTACTGATAAATAAAAGATATAAATGATTCATTACACAGTTTTTATTTATTTTTATATGTCAGTTAGAGAGAAAAATCTACGAGATAAAGATAATCCAGTCTCCTCACACTAAAGAGAATATAAGTCAGTATTTACGTTGGACTGCAGTGACGGCGGCGCAGATAAACAGCTGTCAGGACTTGTGTCATATCAAAGTGCTTCCTACTTCAACCTGAGCTGCAGCTTCTTCCCGCTTTTTCCTCGTCTGACGGGACGTAAATCAAACACACCTGAAGCAGCAGAGGTTGGCAGCAGGTTGATCTTGGCTCTGCTGCTGGCACTAATTGTAGGTTCGTCCTGATGAAAGAAAGAAATAAAACTCCCCCCCCCCCCCCCCCCCCCCGGCTCCAGAGCAGAGATCTGAGGGGTTGGTGCTGCGATGGCTCCACACCCACTGACAGACTTCAGGGACCCCATTAGAGAGTGTTTCCCTTTTCTAGTTACAAATATGTTGTTACACATCTGTGTTGTCTGCAGCCGGTGGATGTTTAAAGAATCTGAAAACTCAAATCTCAAGTATTTTTCTATAACATTAGATAATAGTGTGTTCATGACCCCAACATGGCACACCTGACCCTATTCTCACTGGTCAAAACCAACGCTGACGTCCTTGACCTTTCTGTTTCCCTCCGGTCAGCAGTCAACATGGATGAAGAGAGAGCGAGAGTGAAGATAAATCCACTAAATCCCAAAAGTTTAAAAAATAAACTCTGAATTCTCCTCCCACTGGTAAACGGCTCTGGATCACAGCAGAATACGGTGTGACTCTGGGTGTTATTCCTCCAGAAGCTCTGGCTCTGTCCCCGGCTCTCCCCTCCAGAGCTCCCTGGCGCTCTGTCGGCGAGCAGCCGCTCTGTCCCTCCACTAAGTCTGGTCCTCCACACACATCACTCGTAGTATATCCGAAAAAATGTTCTCGCTCCATCCATTACAGTACGCTCGCTCGCTGTATGTTAGGAAGAGGTGTCACACTGTCACCTCAGTTTCTGTAAGAAATGCTCAGAAATCAGGTATTAACTCCATAATAGTAGCAAGTCACTGAAATTGCTTGTTAATAATAATAAATGAAATAAAAATTGTTACACTATTGTTATATTTCATTGTTTGCAATATTTTAAAGTCTCCCTCCACTCAAAAACTTGTTCCTCTGCTTGTTCCTTCAGTTGTTGTTCTCTTCTCTTCTCTGTGCAGAATGATTCATGTGCATTCATGAGTTTGTTTTGAAAGTTTCTCTGAGCTCACCTTAAATCTCAGTTTAACACCTGGACGTACCTGCAGGATTGTGATGTGGAAACTTGAAACCTCCGGTGCACATACAGTGAAGTAGGAATCATCTTCTGTCCAGCAGTTCACGTTTTTGTAATGAACAAACATTATACAAACAATATTACACACCATAAATAAAAAGAGAAAGTATGGAACCTGAAAATATCCCATCAGCCAGATTTCAGCCAGAAGAGATGAAGATATTATTTAAGAATTTAGAGATTGTTGAATAAATCTTTGTGTGTGTTGGTTTAGTTTTACTTCCTAATGTAAGCATCAACATCACTTATTTTACATCAAACTTCACTTAACAAAGAACATCAGTGTTCATGAAAAAAACTTTAGGAGTCACTCGTTAATCTACCATCAGTTCTCAGAGCGTCTTCAGTCACGATGCTTTTGGGAAACATCTGTTAAGCTTAAGAAGGTTTGTAAGATGGATTTTGGATCATTTTAGCCTGAAGATATTTTCAGGAAATGAAAACATCTTAAAAATTCTCTAAAATATTGAACACACAAGCAGCTCAGTCTCAATTAAACTATGAATAAAACTATACATTTGAGGTCCAAACCTCAGGACTAAGCTGATAAAGTAGCTTTTACTTCCCTCTTCGTGTTTTGGTTCATAAATACCTTTCCTCGTGTCTCCTTCTCTGTCTGTCATCAGTTTAGTTAAGCTGCATATCTCAGATGCCCGGCCGTCAGCTGCTGTTTATCACTCTGTTAAAGAGTCGACTCGCTCTGTCTGAGGATGAAAACCAGACCTCCTCTCTGTGTGTTTGGTTTGGCCCCGGTCTGCAGAGGAGGGCTCGGCTCGGGCTCTCAGGGTTCGGGGGTCACGGGGTCCTGTGGGGTCAGGGCTGGGTTTGTATATTTAGCAGCTAAAGCCCATGAGAAAAGAGCTGAGATGATAAAATGTGTTGTGCAGCTGAGGTGTGAAGACTTATAAGGGTTGTTTAAGTTAAATTGTCCAAAATAGAAACATTACAGGACCCACAAATAAATCAAACTTTAAAACTGAAATTAGAATAAAATATAATAAAAGAAAAAGAACTGATGCTGCTTTGTTTGACGCGTTTACCATCACACACTTAATGAAGAAGATAAAGAGATGACAAGCTGGAGGCAGACAGTTGGTGTGTTTAAATGGGACGGAAATGGAAAATTTACAAATCTAAACAAAAACTGCAGTGACTCTCAGGTTGTTCGTTTCGATTGTTCCCAGTTAAACAGGCACCAAGTTCATGTACTGTACATCTGTGTGTGTGTGTGTGTGTGTGTGTGTGTGTGTGTGTGTGTGTGTCATGTGCAGTTTATGTGGTCAGTCAACAGTTCAGTATTGTTTTCTGTTTTGATCCAGAATGGAAAAAATACCTTCTGAACTCTTCTTCTCCTCTTTCTGCTCTGTTCACAGAAGAGTTTTGCACAGTAAGGAGAGATTTAGATTTTACATTAAAAACATATGATTAGAAAACTCTCAACATATTTTTACAAATTCAACTTTTTTGTCTTGTGAGTTCTTTTATAAAATCTGTTGCTGCATTTTCATCCACCTGTTTTTATTCATATTTTCAATTAGTGTGTAAAAAAATGTGAGTGGGAAAAATCTGAAAAAATATTTGTTGTGTCTGAGGTGTAAAATCAAATGTAAACAGACTGAGTGAATAAATGATGACGTACATGAATCATGTGACTTAAACGTCACTGAAGAGCTAAAACATCAGATGTGTGTGGAGCGATGATGAGGAGACTGTAACCTTCCTCACATCAATACATGACTTTTACTCGTAATGGAATATTTTTACATAGTAGTTTTGGTATCTGGGTACTTCTTCCATCTACTCTTTGCAGTACAGAAAAAAGCAAATTTTACAAAAAACAATATTATCTGTCTTCTCTTATTTTTCCTCAATCATTCCCAAATAAGCTTCTGTCTCTAATTATCAGCTGTGTCTTCCATCTTTAAAGTGTCTTTACTTTCTCTTTGTTGCATTAAACTCTCTTCATTGTTTATCTCTCTCTGTTTCCTCTGACGTCTCTCTACCAGCTCTAACCCCCCCCCCCACTCCCCTCTGTGGTTACTCCATAAAAGAACACCCAGAATTCCCTCTTCTTCTGCCACAATCCCCCACTAATGATGTCCGCTGGCCACAAAATGAGGCCTGACGCCAGAGAGGAGAGAGAGCAAGTGAGGGACGAGAGGAGGAAGAGAGGGAGGGAGTGTGTGTCTGTGTGTGTATATATATATATATATATATATATACACATATATATACGTGTGTGTGTTATAATGACAGACTTGATTTCAGCTTGTTAACTGAGAATGTAAGTGAGAGTTTTGTGCTGTAACCTCGCGTGTGTGTGTGTGTGTGTGTGTGTGTGTGTGTGTGTGTGTGTGTGTTTGTGTGTTCTGCAACATAAAACAGTCCTGGCGAGGAAACAACTAATCTCACATTTCCTCTTCTGACTGTCCTCCTCTCTGCTCTTATTGTTGATATCCGTTCACACTGGTCCAAACTGGAACATCATCCACAGTCTGAGTACTGCAGCTCCTCCACCTCCCCAACCTCCTCCTGAGAGCTTTTCCCCCCAAATCTGTGTAGAAACCAAAGTGTTCCAGACTTAAATTTGGGTTTAAAATCTGACTTTTTTCAGACCTAATTACAACCTGGATGTTGATGTGAATGCTATTTACAAGCTGGAACTAAAAATTGCACTAACTCCAATATTCTCAGACTTTTATTAGTAAATCAGAGTCAGAAATATCAGGAGTTATAGATATCACGATATACGTTTGAGAGCCAGCTGGTGCGGTGGTGGTGCTGCAGCTCAGATGACGTGTATCTATGTGACAGATTTCCTCATTCAGAGCAGGAGGGTGGATGGAGGCTTTAACCCAGCAGTGGACTCTGTCACAGGAGGCCGCTGTTTGTTTCCTGTTTCCAAACGCGAGTCGGGACAGTTTTTTTAAAAAGTGTAACTACGATTGTCTCCTAACCTTAACCCTGTGGTTATTATTGTTGCCATGACAACAATGGTGGCCTAACATTAAGGAAGTAGTAACTGAACCTAACCAGACCTGAACCACAGCTGTCACATCATAAACATCATTACTGTTTAACAGTGATGTGTGACGGTTTGTCCTGCTGATTACTGCTGATAGAGGCGCCACATTAGAAAACGCTGCTATGTGTCGTTCTGGAGTCACGTAATGTTCACGAACATTAAAGTCAGCAAACTTACGAATGAAATGCAAAACAAGAAAAAAGAGAAAAAGCTGCTCGAGACATTTCAGAGGAAACGTGACTCATGATGGTGTTTGATCAGCTCTGGTTGGTTTCTGTTGGTTCATGTTCAGTTTGGTCTCTCTTGGTCATATTTGAGTGTTTGGTCTTGAAATTGAAATGAAGCTAAACTGTGTTAGTTTGTTTCCTCAGTAGGAATTTAAACTCTTTAACCTCTATGACACAGAGGCTGAGGCTTAAAAGGATCAAAGGATCTCTTCTCCTCTTTCCTTCTTTCATCTCCTTGTTTCCTCCTCTCTTCTCCTCCCTTCTTTTGTTTCCTCCTCTCCTCTTATTTCATCTCCTCCTCTCCTTCTCTCCTCTTTACTTCTGTCCTCTTCTCTCTGGTTTCCTCCTCTCCTCTCTCATTTCCTCTTCTTCTCTCTACGTCCTTCCTCCCCTTTCCTTTTCCTCCTCTTGTCTCTACTTCCTTCCTCTCCTCTCATTTCTTCCTCTCCTTGTCTTCTCTCTTTTCTCATTCTCTCATCTCCTCTCTTTGCCTCTTTAATCCTCTCCTCTCATCTTATTTTCTCTCTCGTTCTCTCCTCTCCTGTTTCCTTCTTTCCTCTCTTGCTTCCTCTCTTCCCTTTTTTGTTTCCTCCTCTCCAGTTTCCTTGTCTCCTCTAATCTTGTCTCCTCTCCCTCTCTCCTTTTTCTCCCCTTGTCTCCTCTCCTCTCCTCCTGATTTATGATCATCTTTAAAATCCTGTCAGATTTTTGGATTTCCTCCTCTCTCGCTCTCACACACATGCAGACCTATCGGTTCATTTTTAACGTCTCTCTCCTGTTTAACACTTGGCTCTGATGTCATGTAAAATATATTTAGCAGTTAAATCCCTGCATTGAAAATCACTGAGGCTCCAGAGTTTCCTGATATATTGTTCAGTGAGCTGCGGCTCTCAGATAGTCATCACACATTTGGCTCGTGTTTCTGCCTAGCAACAAACATCTGCTCCAGGAAGTGAAAACAAAACGTGAACTTTTCAGAGATTGTTCCAGAAGCAGTTCATGTTACTGCTCATTGACGTGTGTGTGTTATCTTTAAACTGCACGCTGAGGAAATAACCAGTTTCAGCTGTCCTCCTCGCATAAATGAGCAGGGAAATATTTAACATACGTTAAATAGAGAAGAAGTCAAACCTATATTTTTCACTTTCCATCAATTATTTTTCTGATATTCATGATGTTGATAAATGTAGTTTAGTTAGAATTTAAATTAAATCCATTTAGAGCTGCAACTGTTAGTCATTTTAATTATGTATTTTACTGATTATTTCATTAATAGAGTAATCAGAAATATTTTGGTTTTATTAAAGAGCAAGGGCAATAAGAGAAATTTAGTTGAGTATAGCTGAAACAACTAATCCATTAGTCAATCAATCAATACGTGAACGCACTTCTGACGTACTAGTCCTCTTGTACCGAGGTTCCAAGCTTAGTTGCTGGAAAATGTCACTATTGCTCACTCACAGGCTAGTAAGCTCCCGATACCCACATTAGCTGAATAGAAGAGCTTCCAGTCCCCGAGGAAAAATCAATAGATCAGGTGTGTGCGATCATGAGAATGTGAAACTCTGGGTAGAGCACATGGGAGCAGAGAGACGGAGGAGCGGAGCGGTTTGCTGTCCAGTCTCATGTTTTCTTTCTCATTGATTTTGTTTTAAATTTACAAATCGGTTGCCAACAGGTCTACAGCACCCGTGGGTCACGTGAAATTGCAACATTACATACTATAGCTGCACATAGTAAAATACATATGTTCTGCATATACAAATAAGATGAATGTAGACTTGGACTGAGCTTATATTACTGCTTTGTTTTTCCCCCCTGACCTGTGTCTGAAATGGGGCCGTGTGCTGTTAACGTGTTTCAGAGAGCCTCGAGTGAAGAAAGTCACTCAACACATGAACGAGTCTGGAAATTAAAAGAAAGAAAACTCAAACTTTTGCGGAGTGTGTCAGCAAACGCAGAGATGTAGAAATGTGAACTGACTCTGAGGTTTTATAAATATTCATTTTCTGCTGGAAAGCAACGTGATGATGATCCGAGCTGACTGCTGCAGCTGTGTTCTGTCTGCTGCATTACTCACTTTAATTTCTCTTTTAATCGCTGCTCATTGAAGACTTTTTCTCACAGGTGACGACTCTCACTCAGCACATAAACCACCATGAAAACTTTTTAACAGCTCATCAAAAAGACAAACACCAGCGCTGTCTTTATGTGCTTTTATTCCAGTGAGAGCAGTGATGCAGAAATGTTGAACGACTGCAGAGCTGAACTGAAACCAGTACAGAAAAAACATTATAGGGCAAGGCAGCTGTTTGGATTCTAGTTTGGGGCCAAACAGGGTTAGTTTGGTTTACAGACACCGAGTTTAACACATAGAAACACTTTTACCTGTAAATGTAGTCAGGCGACACACTGCAGGATGTGGAGCAGCACCAGTCAGAGTGACTTAGTTTCCCCAGCAGGGCCAAACAGGTTTCCAGCTTTTAATTCTTCTTGTATGTCGATCTAACAGAGACCGTGTTGGTGCTTCAGGACAATCTGATCAGTGTTTCACATCCTAATTAACCAGGAAATGAACAGATGTAACAGATGTTACTGTGATATATACAAAGACCAGAACATCAAGAGCAGACCCATGTGAAACTCTCCTCTCTCTCCACAGTAAGGTCCAACATATCCTCATAATGAAACAACCACATAGGTCGATTGTACCTGCACTCCAGAACGACCCATAGGAGCATAATATGGCACTTTCCAAAACTGCTACACATCACTGTTAAAAAATAATGATGTTTTATGATGTGACAACGCTGTGGTTAAGGTCTGGTTAGGTTTAGGCACAAAAACCACTTGGTTAGGGTTAGGGAAAGATCATGGTCTGGGTTAAAATGATGAGTTGAAACATGTTTTCTACTTCCTTAAAGTTACGCAAACTTCATCATGATGACAACAGAAAACACACTGAAAACTGCCTCTTCCTAATAAGGCAAACTATCACCTTATGTGGACGTCATCTGAACTGTGTCACTTCCCCCGGCCACTAGATGGGGTACATAACTGTAGGTCGTTTTTCTGGTGAGGATGGACTGTGAGGTCAGAGGTCAGGTGGAGTTTGAGCTTGGACTGTAATCTTGAGCTGTGTCCAAATTCCATACTACATACTCATTCCCAGTCTTCATAGTATGCTGTTTTATCCAGTTAATATACAAAAAAAAAAAACAACATACTGCATTATTTTACACAAGCAGGAAATGATGCTAGATGTGTATCAAAGGTAAACACAGCGACATCAGGATGCCCCCGCAAAATTAACATAAAAACAGCAAGATGCTTTTTTAAATTCCATTGTTATTTCTTGTTGTCTTTATTTCCTTTGTGCGTTGCATGGTGGGAGAATAGCGTCCATCAAAAGCAAACTCAAAAATCAGCAGCTATAGTCTGCATACTGTTTTAAATGTACTTAGTTTTGTCACTTTTTTAGTGTGAACAGTTACGTATCCAAACACATGGTCACATGGTGATGCAAGGTACTAGTCTGCTTCAAGCGTAACTACCACTGCTGCTAAAACCTCCTTAGAATTAATGTGGAGTCTGGATTTGGGACAACAGGTCAAAACTGGTTAGCTGTCGATGCTAAAAGTTGACTTGTTGATGAAGAGTTTCGTCCTGAGTTTAACACACACACAGGATACCACATGTCTGTATTTAAAAAGTAATTTGGACTTCTATTGGACTTCTTCTGTTGTGTGAATCTGGGTATTGTGTGAATGTGCAGTGCATTAAATGTGAGTATTAGCAGAGCTGTAAATCATGGCTTAAATAGATGATGGATACAAAAGAGAAACAGAAGACAATAATTAAGATGGAGAGATGAAGAAATGACCTGTGGAAATTGGTGTGTGTGTGTATCTGTGTGTGTGTGTATGTGTGTGTGTGTATGTGCGTGTGTGTGTGTGTGCAGCAGTATTTGGGACTTGGCAGGATGAAGGGATGATGATGAGGATGGATTGTGGGAACGGAGGGAGATTTTTCAGGATGAATGTCTGCCAGCTGTAACAGTCTGCAGGTTCTGGAGTCAGTTTAGTGTCACATTCACTTTCAGACTGTGGCTGAACTCATCTAATAACACAGTAACAACTAAAGGCTTCATATTCATCAGTGCTAAATGTTTCCAATGCCTCCCAGCAAAGCAAACTGGCTGTGAATCAGAGTTACACTGAAACTCTGTGAAACTCTGTGAAACTCTGTGGGATCCTGCAGGACCCAGCATGAGAAGGTGCAGCCACAGTATGTATTTCCTGTAATTAGGGAGGCACCCCTGATACCAAACTCTAATGCCTCAACTCAGGTATCTGCAAATACAAAGTGCCAATCAATCATCAATGAATCACCTTTTTGCCAAAGTTAAGCTCTGTACGTATGTCTCTCCCCTACATGATATTACATCGGCCACCTTTTGAGGCCGGAGGCATGTTTTCTGGTTGTCCGTACGTCCATACGTCTGTCCCATTCTCATGAATGTGATCTCAGGAACGCCTTGAAGGCGTTTCTTCAAATTTGGCACAAACGTCCACTTGGACTTAAGGATGAACTGATTAGAACACGTTTTCGGCCATAACTCAACAATTCATATGCTAATTATGACAAAGTTTCACACAAATGTCTAATAGGATAAAATGATGAAGTGATGACATTTTATATCCAAAAGGTCAAAGGTCAACTTCACTGTGACATCATAATGTTCTGCCAAAAAACTTTTCTGGCCATTATTTAACACCATAACTCAGGAACAGAAGCAGAGATTGTGACCATATTTCACATTTGGTTGGATACTGAACTGGTGACGGTAATCTTGGTGTCCACCTTGAAACTGTGGTGACTGTATAGATCTTCTGTGCCGCCGGGTTGAAGATGCATGTGAAGCGTCCATGTTTTAGAATTTGTAGCTTTTTAGCTTTTTGCTTTCCCGAGGTTCTTGTATGAGTCCACCCTCTTCACTTCCTCTCCCTGGATGACACCCAGGACAGGGGGCCTCCTGCTCCTCTGGTAGTCCACCACAAGCTCATTGGTATTGCTGATATTGAGCTTCAGGTGATTATCGTTGCTCCATGTGATGAAGCTCTCTATCAGTCCTCTGTACTCCCCTCCAGTAAAAACAGTCTCTAAGTGAAGACAGATTTTGGGGCATGTACCATTGTACCCTCATCTTTTAGACCAAGTCTACATAATTCAGGTCAACATTACCTTTAATGATTAAAAAGTATAAGTATCTGTATCTGTGATTCAAAACAAAGAAGCAACCTCTAGTCCACATTTTTATTAGTTTATTTAACAGGGACCACACAGATAAACAATGTTACATACAGAGAAGCAATGCAACAGATGTCATGTATATAATGAAGCTAAGTTTCAGCCCCCGCCCCTGACATGCTTCTGGCCATGTTGTTGCTGGCTGCCAGTACTGTGGTGCTACTGATGATCTCATTACCTGTCTAATAACTCCACTCTTCATATTTCTGATAGGACTGACTCTAACCTGTCTGTCTGTGTCTCCTCAGTGATCTCCTGGAGGATTTAGAGAGGAGTCCTCATGCTGCCGCCATCGCTGAGTGCTTTGTAGAGAGGGTGAGTACATCTGTGTGTGTGTGTGTGTGTGTGGGTGTGTGTGTGTGAGGCTGTTAGTTGACAGGAAACATGACACTGTGAACCCAAAACACCCAGTAAACCACCAGCATAAATGGACCCTCCATTCACTGCAACACACACACGTCAGTCCATTAACCAGCTGCTGCTGCTGTGGATCAGACCAACACCCAATGAATCTATGTTGACTGTGTGTGTGTGTGTGTGTGTGTGTGTGTGTGTGTGTGTGTGTGTGTCTGTGTGTGTGTGTGTAGACAGTAGTGATAATGTTCTCACGTGTTACAGCACAGAGACAAACAGTATGAACGTGTTTTCTGACCAGCTGACTGCAAACCTCAGGATGGTGACATCTAGTTAAAATGAGATATCTCAACAATTACTGATCAGATCTCCATTAAATTTTCTGTAGATATTCATGATACACAGAAGAAGAATTTTAATGAATTAGTGACATCCTGAGCTCTGCCACCAGTGGGTCAGATCTTCCATTTGTACATGAGGATGAACCATTTTGAGTTTAATGACTCTGTAACTTTTCCTCTAGGACCAACGTCAGAACAAAGTTTAAACTATCATTCTGCTTTAATGACAGTATAACAAGAATTTGTAATTCTGTGAAAATTGCTGCATTATTAATTGTATTAGAGCCTCAAATCATATGTATTATTTCCATTTTCACTAAAAGAAACATTGTCCCCTGCTGCCTTATCTTTAACTGATGGCATTAATACAACAATAAATAAAACAACATAAACAGACTAAGACAACTGTTACACACTACAAACAAGTAAACACAAAACCCAGTTAAGATGCATGAACAGGTATAATTTTCCAAAATTCTCCCAAATGAAGCAACCAAGAAAATATCAATGAATTATTAACCAAATAACAAAATAAACAACAAAATGAACATTTAAAATAAACATTTTAAAATTAAAATGATTTTTTACCTGAAAAGCATGCAGCCCTGAATAGTGTCTGCAGGTTCTTGTGTGAGGATGCATAACCTCCCGACAACCTCCACCAAACACAGAGTAGAACAGCTTGTATGTTGCCTGAGAGGCAAAATAATTTTATAAATCATCAGTTTGTTCTGGTAAAGCGAGCTCACGGTAATCTGGCAGCTGGTCAGTCAGAGGACACGGTTCAGAGATTTTTTACAGAAGAAATTAAATAGTATGTAAAAGTGGGGGGACAAAAGTAGGATTTTGAAAAGTGAGCAATGGAAATGAAATCCTTTTAAGGCTCTAAGAAAAGCAAAATGATCCGACACTTTCATATTGTAGCTGTAATGAACGATGCAGCCTCCAGGGGACGCTAGCAGAACGTTAGTCTGTTAGTCGTGGTGCATGTGTGTACATATGTGTGTATGTACATGTATGTGTGAGTGTGTCGTGTGTCACCTCATCACACATGACATCACACTCTCTCTGATTGGTCTCATCTCACAAACTTCAGGCCTGTCAGCCAATCAGAGTGCAGCTCCTGCATGAGTCATGTGGGTGACGGTTCAATGGTGATGATGTCATATCAGTAGAAAGTGGGTCAGGATTCGATCAATGCCTCATTATAGATCAGAACATCTTACACTTCATTTCAACGTTTATATTTTTATTTCACTTCTCTACTGTATTTCATATTTATACTTCATATTACTTTGTTTAAGACTCATATTTGATGAATCTGAACTTTTTTTGAATTTGCTGTAATTTTTTCATAGTAAAAAACATCTTTTAGTTTTAGTCTGTTCAGGCTGAAGCTGAGCTGAACTTTCTGTTGCAGCAAAGTAGAAATCAGATTAAACTATTAGAGATGTTCAAGGTTATTTTAAGACCTGTGTGTGTGTATACAGTGTCAGAAACAATGCTATCTTTCTCTGTGACCTCCTGACTGACCGATGGACTAACAAGAAGTGATAGTAAACAAGACTAAGTCAAAACCTTGTATATAGCTGGACTGTGTATGGGCAATGTGTGTAGTGTCTATAATGTGAATTCCTGGATATTAGATATCATGTGCAATTTTCTGTAGTGGTCCAAGTATTATTTGCTGGTAAAGTGTACTGAAGTAGCATCACATGACATGGTTAGACTATGTTTGAGTAAAAAAAAAGCCATAAATAAATGCAGGTGCAAGAACAAAAGTTTCCACTCATACCTTTGGATGTTTGATTTGAAAGAGAACTTATTTTATTTTTAATTATAACTATTCTAATTACCTGTTAACTCCCACTGCTCTTTCATCTGTTTCACTCTGCAGATGTCTCTCGTTTTTCATTCTGCATTGAGTGTTTTGTCACAGTGATGGTTATTCTCCCTCCTGCCTCCTGCATCTTTTTTCTGCCTCTTTCCCGGTCAGTGATCATGGAGGCTGTGGTGGAAGTTGTAAGTGAAAGTTTTGATAGAAGTTTGGGTGCAAATGCGCCCGGTTACTGCAGTTACAGTCAAATCAAGCACACCTGCAGAGCAGCCGCCCCACACTAAACTGATATAACAGCTGCATGAGTTGCATGTTTTACCTGCAAGACTCGTTCTCTGCTGTTGTTCATCATTTGTAATGTAAAAAAAACATCAGAGAAATAAAAAGCTTACGTCCTGGTATTAATTCAGTTATAAAATCCAAACGCACCGCAGAGCGTCTCTCCTGCTGGCTGCTGACAGTGCTAGGGATGCAGGGATGCAGGGATGCTGGTATGCGTCTGTTTAAACAGGAGTTTAGCCGGCTGCACTTTATTTAACACCAGAGCTGAGAGCGTCAGAGCTCAGAGCAGGAAACACAGTCACTCTGCGTCGCACTGCTGTCTTCCGCTTACATCATCTTGCGCCAATTCCTAATGAAAGAGTAACGGCAAATGAGGAAACTCCATCCGACCAATGGTGTAACTACATCACTCACTCAGGTTCTCACTCACGGACAACCACGGTTATACGGCCGGTCTGTGGCCAGTCAAAGCCAAAAAAGAAAATGATTAGGAGAGGGAAAAGATGGTAGAATTTGTCCCAAATCTTCCTGTTAAACCTTTACCTTCTTTCCCTCAGTTTGGAATGAGCCTGCAGATAGACAGTGGCTAAAACCTAAATCTGGTACAACGCATACTTTCTCATTGTTTGAGATAAATGTCTAATTGTGCAGTATTTTGGTCCCTAATGAGTGAATAAAATTAAAGAAAAAAACAGCTAATTTCTACTATTGTATGAATTATTGGGGCCAGGTTTGGCGTATTAATACCTCAAAATAAATGATGGAGAAAGATGATGATTACCTCTTTCTCCTCCTCTGACGTCTGTGTTCTCTCTCCTGTTTAGAGTGAAGCCTTTGACATCTACACACTCTACTGCATGAACTACCCAAAGTAAGTACACGCACACAAACACACACACAGACACACAGTGTCTGTATTATGTAGCATCATATTTCATGAAACTGTCCACAGGTCAAGATCAGTAAGGCAAGTTTATTTGTAAAGCACCTTTCAACAACAAGGCAATTCAAAGTGCTTCAAATAAAACATAAAAGAAATTAAGAAAGGAAACACAACACATCATAAAAAGCTACATTTAAATATGATTTAAAAGGGATGAAATAAAACAGAAGATAAAAATAAGATAAGATAGGATGAGACAGATTAAACAGGAGAATTAAAAATGACAGAATTTAATTGAATAAAAGGCAGCAACAAAAAAGTTTTAAGTCTCGATTTAACAGAACTGAGAGTTGGAGCAGACCTCCAGTTTTCTGGGGGTTTGTTACATCACAGATATGTGATGCATAAAAGCTGAACCATGTTTAGTTGTGACTCTGAGAACAGAAAGCAGACCTGCAGACAATCTGAGAGGTCTGGACGCTTCATAACATAGAAGCAGATCAGAAATATATTTTAAACCATTTGGTGCTTTATAAACCAACAGCAGTATTAGAAAATGAATTCTTTGACAAACAGGAAGCCAGTGTAAAGATCTTGATATATTGATATATAAGTGATATTAGGCTTATGTTGACCGGTCTTAATATGACATCATTACACCAAGATTTCAGGCTTTCAGGCTCAGATTGAAGCTGAGCACAAACTTTTAATAATGTTTCTTTGGCTCCAGAAACAATCATTTCAGTTTTATCTTTGTTTGATTAGAGAAAATATTTGGTTTATGGTACTTTAATCACTATGTAAATATGTGTGTCGTCTGCATAATAAGATATATCATTGTCTTCCATAATCTGAGCTAGAGGTAGCATGT
Source organism: Scomberomorus guttatus (assembly GCA_038419695.1). Lineage (NCBI taxonomy): Eukaryota > Metazoa > Chordata > Actinopteri > Scombriformes > Scombridae > Scomberomorus > Scomberomorus guttatus. The sequence goes on from CM076451.1 coordinate 2,009,317, forward strand.
GGATGTTGAACAGACAAGGTCCCAGAATGGAGCCTTGGGGAAGTCCACAGCATTTTTGTCCACTCAAACGTGTAGTTACCAATTGTTGATTCAAACCAGCACTTTGACAGAAAGTCCCAACCAGTTTTCCAGTTGGTTTAGTAATATGCTGTGGTCGACCATGTTGTGGGTGTCATTCAAGGCCTTAAATTGCTTTTTTTGTCCACTTCAGCAACATATCTGCCCTGTAAATCACTTCCTGTGTTCTCCTTTGAGAAAAAATCAGAAACCAAAAGGGTAGAAATTTATATTTTAAATTCTTTGGTTTCATGATGACGCCCCCTAGTTTTATATTCATTTGATTAAAAACCATTCCACCATCCATCTACGTAGCTAGAGTCCTTATTTCCATACAGCCAAACAAATCTTGCATAAAGCAAGATTTGTTTGCAAACAACACAAGAGCCACAGACGATGAACAACAACCCACATTAGCTTTCCTGCTAATGTCTCCTTCTTATCTAACTTACAGACATGAACACATGTCTTGTCCTGCAGCTCAGCTTGTTGAATGAGCCACCAAACAAACATTCACCAAAGAAAAGTGCACCGCTAATGTCAGTTAGCAGCTAGTTAGATAATTAACTGCTCAGCTGCAGCACATTAAGCAGCATGTAAACATACCTGCAGATGTCACTTCAGACCTGTTAGATGCTGGTTTGGTCGTTGCTCTTCAAAATCCCTGTTAGCAACACGCTGTCTGTCCATGACTTGTAGCTACAGCAGTTTGTTTACTTTGTCTCTGTTCTTTACAGTGTAACACCGGTAGCCTACTAGCTGCTGTCAGTCAAACACAGACACCGGCACACCCCCTAGCAGTCAGCGCTGTGGTCGAAATCTTGACTGGAAAACACTGATATAGTTGTTAAGTGCCTCTAGGGGACACTAGCCAGACTCGTTTTATGTTCTTATTTCATATCGTTGATACCCTGAGTGAGTTTGATGCTGAAACCTGTTGACACCCTGCCGTAAAGCTTCAACAGAGAAAATGTACAGTTTTTACTTTAGTCTGTTCCTGATAAACTGATTTTCCTCAGACGGTGAGTGAGGACGTGTGAAGCATCTGGTTTATGATGAGAATAAACATGTTTTAGTAGAAACATAAAGTGGAGTAAAGTAGAAGGAGAGAGAAGGCGAGTGGTGGTGCTGAGAGGTTTGCTTTATGGAGGAGAAGAAGAGTTTGTAGCAGGAGCTGTATCTCATCCAGCACATCACACACATCTCAGAACAAAGATCTGGCTTCAAGAGAATAAGATTAAATTGACAGTCAGCACGGAGAAAATAACTTTAAAATTGAAAACAGTAAATCAGATAAATTAGAAATAAGACTAGCACACTATGACTGAGCTGTGAAAATCTTTATGGTGGCTGCATCTTTATAAACATGTTTCCAATGTGTCCAATGTGTGTAACATACATGCAGCTGCTATAATGTATATTTCTATAACTCCACAGTCTGAGCTGTCAGTGTGTAATGTGTTGGTCGTGGCTCATAGTGATGAAACTACAGAGAATTATCAGTGACTCTGCAGCTCCTCTCATTGGGACATCTTGACTTTGTTATTTTAAGTATTTTTTGGGGGTGTTTTTATGCCTTTATCAGACACACACAGTAGAACGATGACAGGAATTGAGACCAGAGAGAAAGGAAACAGGGGACTGGTGACTTTTACCTTCAATGTGCCGTTCACAGCTTTTCATCTATTTTTGGTAATCCCTGTCACAGTTATGACTGCAGATCCCTTATTCTCAGTTCAAAATGATTAAAAACTAGTAGAGGAGTGCAGTAGGACAGGAGAGGAAGAGTGAGTGCACTGGTCATAGTCTCACTGAGAATGAACGAGAAAAGCAGTTAGACCTTTAGAGGACTTTGCAGAGTTGCAGAATGCTGTTCAGATAGTTGAGTGCAACAACACACTTACTGTATACTGTATGATTATTAGTGACAGAAGAGAGAACAGGAACAACTTTAACAGTGAAAAAGACAAAAAAAAAAAAGCTTTTGCACATGTTGGGGGATATTTAATGAGGATTTGTGGCTCCTTTTTAGAAGCTAAATAGCCTTAATTTACTAAAGGGTCACATCGAGGTTTTGCACCGGTGAAATAGAGGAACCAAATTTCATGTTTTGGCTCATGCAAGATGTATCATAAGGTGTTCCTGTTTAGAGAATGGAATGGAAATTAATACAGATATCCACTCCACCTGATCAATCTTTTTAGCTGGTAACATCAGGATATTTATCTCATATTTCCTCACATATAGTGTTCCTCATGCAGGAAGAATACACTTACAAAAAACAAACAAACAATGAATGTATTCTTAAGTTACAAAAGTGTCTCTTAGAACAATATTCCAAGTTTAACAGCAGACAAAACTTTGATTTGTGCTCCAGTCCTTTCCAGAGATCTGCAACATGCGTCATAACAGCTGGCATCAGATCTTACTGAGCAGTACTTTATGTAAATCAGGTGAAGTGCAGTTCGTTTACATCTGTAGTCTCAGTAAAAACCCTGCTAAATTAAAACATTGTGGTGACACAAAAGTTTGCGCCAATGACAGTAATTAAGGCCAGGCTAAATATCCCCCATTGTGTCCTGCGGGAGTAAGAGGTGCCGGCAACTGCAAGATGAACATATAGTCAGAAAGAAGAAACCACAAGTGTTTGTGGTCGTGACCACACATTCACCAGTAAATCTTTTTACACTGGCAAGAGCAACATGATCATCAAAGCTCTCTTAAATGTATTAGAGTTTTCAAAATGCTGTTTTTAAACTCTTTTACTGTGTCTGTCTGTTTCTCTCGGTGTCTTTCTTTGCCCTCTTTGTCTCATTCTCTCTGTTTGTATATTTATATCTATGTGTGTGTGAGTGAGTGTTTGTCTTTTTTTCTCTGTAGACTCTGAGAGAATCACTGTCTCACACACCATCTCTTCTCCATCGGGCTGAGAGACAGATGTTTGTCGTGACTGGATCACTGCCCAGCACTCTGTGTGTGTGTGTGTGTGTGTGTGTGCATGTTAATACACTTAAATCATTATATACATACACACTAAAAGCCTTCATTGACATCCATACATGCCTGTACATGCGTGTGTTTGAATCCCTTTAGTGTACCCAGTCTGTCAGTGTGGAAGTCGACCCTGCCTTCACCTCGCTCAGCTCGCTGCTCTCTGCCTGTCGCCTCCTTAAAGCTCCATTAAACTCCAATAAAAATAAGTAGGTCAAATGCTTTCAGACCACCAAACCAAAAAAATCTCTCTGTCAGTCTGTCTCCAGCTTTCACTGCTGCCTTCCTGCTTCTTATACTGAGTTCTTGCAGTCCTTGCAGTTTCAAAATACTGACTTATTTTAGGACAGTCATAGCTGGGGGTGCCTGGACACATACGTATATAATCTAGATATAAAGCCTATAAACTGTGCAAAGACTGTCACATTGCAATCAGTTTATCAGTCTAATCTGAACAGATAACCAAACTACCAACCTGTGAAATCAATGCACAACCAAATAATCCGTGTAAAAATTGATTGACCTGCTTTCACCAAACATGTACAGGCAAACATCTAGTGGATGGGATATATTTCTATATATCTCACTTTGCAACAGTCTCGGTTATGGTGCTTGTGCACTTGTTTAACGTGCATTCACCTGGAACCAACTGTAGTTTACATGGCTGCTGTTACAGATCAACTCATATCCCTGTTAACTGGTGATCATCGGCCAAATGCCTCCATGGTCGCTCGTAGAGACGGCTGGCAGAGAACACATAGCTGTTAGCTGTAACAACTCCAACATATACTCATCTAGTTTTGAACATCAGTGAAATGATGTCAGCAGCAACAAGAACTCAGCTTTTCTAAATTTACTTTGAATGTCAGCTACAGCTGCCATAACTATGACACATTCAAAATTGATTCTTGATTCAATAAATAGAAAGAATGACACTATTTTCGGGCTCTTACTCCACTGCGCTGTGTGAAAACCCATTCACTGGTGTTTTTAGTTCACTGAGCCGCAATATGAAACACAAGTGGAAGTTAAGCTGCCTGGTCTAGATGAAGGTCACTGTCTGATGAACACGCAAAAAGCAGAGAAAAGTATGCAGCTTTTAAGTTAACTTGAATTTCAGTTTGGAAACATGTTACAGTGTTCTTCCTGTGTGAGAAAAAAAGAAATGAAAGTGTCGTTTACTGACCAACATCACTGGCTAAATGTAAGTTGGTCTACATGTTTAATCAGAGTTTGCTGATGTTTCTTTGAGGAAGAACTCTGTATGTATGTGCATAGTACACTGTCCATCTGCTGCTGACTGCTGCTGAGGTTGGTTCCTCCTTCTTCTTTCTGTCAACATAACTTTATTAACAATGTGAACTGAGAATCAAATTCAGAATAATAGAAAATAAGAAGTGTGATATGAGAATTGATTTGTTTCTTCACCCCTGGCTCAACAGTTAACAGGGACACAACCTGTAGGTTACTTTACTGAAGGTCTAAAAGTTAAATATACAAATGGACACACAAGTTTATCTCACAAACCTCCCTGCTTTGACTTTGTGGCCATTCCTCTATTTATATTTCCTGATTTAGATTTCCCGGTGTGAGCTCACATGTGACAGCGATTTGGAGGCTCTTTTCTGATTGGGCAAGAACACTGCTTTGAATTAGTCAGTTTTGGCATTTGGGCAGCATTTGCTTTAATATGTTTTATTGTAAAGCACCTTGAGCTACATCTCATGTATGAAAAGTGCTCTATAAATAAAGTTTATTATTATTATGAATACAGAACATCAGTTTAGTAGATGCTATGTGTGTTGTTTCAAAACCACAGAGCTCAGTAAATCCATGATGTGACAGTAATGTAATTACCAGAAGAGAAGATAGTTGGTCTCTGTCAGACTCTGCTCTGCATTTTTCCACTGTGATCCACTGGGTCAGATTTGGAGGGAAATCTGCTGGATTGCAGGTTTCTGAACTTGAGTGCAGCCCCGCTGGGAACATGAGATGAGAGTCTTTGTTTGGTTAGTTATCCGCCGTTAAAAGAGAAACACACCAAATAACAAAATGGGTCCAGGAATGCAGCTTCGTTGCCATCTGAAATTGCCAACAGCAGAGCTGAAAATCCTTTTCTTTCATAGATATCAAAACACTTTGCATCAGTGTAATGTATCATGAAATGGGCTGCTATTAAAATGACATTAACAGACGTGGATCTAATCTCAGTAGGTAGATCCAGAGGAAGCACAGAGACAGATGCTGAGCTAATTTATGCTGCTAAACTCCACTTGGACGCGTGTGCAGTTAGTAATGCTGTAAATTGATGAGCTGTAGAGTCAGGAGGCTGGGCGGGGGTGACGTCTTTAAAGCCAAGTTTTAACAGAGCAGGGAAATATTCCAGCGATGGTCAGACTCAACGCACATGAAAGTCAAAGTATATCAAAGGGTAACAATGTGGGTTATTGAGTTTAGATTTGATCCTGTACAGTATGGGAAACATTAATAGTTTACAAATGTTCACTGCCATCTTTAAGTTCGGGCAGTTGAGTCAAGTTGATGGTGCAAACAATTTCTTCCCATCAACAAAAATACTTTGTAAGTTGGAGAAAACATCAGACTTTAACACAAGAGATCACTGTTCACTTCTTGTCTCATCATTGTTTTTTAAAAACCAGTTGAAGGTCCCCTCACCTTAAAGGTACCATGTGAAGTTTTGTTGTAAGCAAACAAAAAGTAAACAAACAAAAAGTAAGTAAGTAAAACAAACATGTTGACTGCATTTCCTTTTCCATTTGCAAAGCTGATTTTTAATTCAAATCCTGTATTGTTTTCGTCTATGTTTTCTAGATTTGTAGGTGCATTACAACCAGCTGTAAATCAGTGGAGTGGTTTGAAACCATGCACCATGCACCGTGCATGCCTGCATGTGCATCCTCAAAAACTCCACAAGGAATCTTTTAGAAATTAATCATTTTAACGCAAACTATTTTGTTTTTGTGTCTAAACCACAAGAAGGTAGCGAGGTGTGATGTCACTCGATGGTTTCATTAGAGCTGGTTTGAAGCCCATCTTTTCTGTTTGGAGCCAGGATCTTCCAAATAAGGAGAGCGGGGTGCTTTCTGCTGCACTTAAGTACAAAAACATTTGCATTCGTACAAATGTTGCAAGCTAAAAATGAGATGTTAAAGACATGTTCAGCAGCAAATAAGTGGAACTGTAATCTGTGATCTCAGACAAACACAGACTGAAGGAAACTGACTTCAGCCTCAGATTAACACTGACCTCTGCATCAAGGATTTAAAGCATATGGCAGATATGAAGGATATACACCAGACACATTCCTAGAAATTGCGCTTGGAAAGATTCCCATCAAATCAACACTTGGAAAACACTCAATACTTCCTGCACAAGCATTTATTTCATTTCACCTCATGTTGTGTACATTATTAACAGATACAGTATGTGTATAGATGATGTGATATACGCAGAGACAAATCAGTGCTGGTCTCTGTTGGTTATTACAGCACAGATTGAGTTTTCATCTCTGCCTTCATGCTCTCACTGACTGTAGATTATTACAGCTGCTCCCAAAGGTCCAAATTCATCTCCACCAATCAGAAGTAACACAACACCAGCCTGCAGTCTGCACAGCCACTCAAAACACTATTAACCTCCTAAACTCTCTACTTTCCCTTCGGTCTACCTTAAAGTTCTGTTTGCACTTGCAGTAGGTTGTTTCCATGTGTTGGAATGACTCTTCCACTGTATGTCAGCATCACATGTATGGTACATCATGTGTCAGCTGTTTCCAACTCTTTATTGGAGCTATATGATGCTTACATTGAGTGAAATATTCAAACTGAAACTATAGTGGTAAGTTCCTTATTACAGGGTTATTTTGCTCCAAACAATCTGTAGCCAGTGACATGTCCACCCTGTGAGGAGCATATATGTACATATCAAATGTTAAAGCAAACCAGCAGTTGTTGAGATACGTGGCGGGACACAAAAATTTCCAGAATTGTTAAAAAAATGTTATTTATAAATCTTTCAGTAGTACCTTTCTAATCTTCTTTAAAGTACCCTCCTTGAGATGCGATACACTTCATGTCCCAGTGCTTCTCCCATTCCTGGAAACATTTCCTGTCGTAATTTCTTGTCACCGTGTCCAGAGCCTCCTGCGATTCTTCCTTCTCCCTTTCAGTCCACATTTTAGTTTCACTGAGCTGTAGGCATACTGTACGCTATCTCGCAGAAAATCCATTAACTACATCCTACTCCCGTGTTATCAATGGCTTCTGGGAATGTTCGGGTCCCCCCCTTGTATATTGTTCTTGATCAACGTGTTGCATGAACAGAGCAACAGGTGTCAAATCCTAAATGCTCCTCCTCACTGTTGGAAATTAGTTGAATGTAAATTCTTGGAGACTGGGCTGTATAATAATCATAGATTCTTTGAAACGTAGATAAACTAAACCTCTGTTTGAATGCTTCAGATTCTGCTGCTGAACACATCAGTGATGCATCTGTAGAAGATATCACTGCTGCTCTCCTTCCTGTGATTAACATCTATCTGGAGGAAAACCTCTCTCCTCTCCACCCACATTGTTATCTTGACCTCCTTCTTCTTTTCCCCTATCCCCCCACCCTCCCTCTCTCTTCCTTCATCCTCCTTGTTCAGACTCCCACTTTTTGCACTTTTTGGTGTCCAAGATTCTTTGGCTTCACGCTGTGATGAATGTTTGTCAGAGGACCCAACAGCTGAGGAGTCCCTTCTGTCCTCCATCATCTCCTTTCACCACATCCACCGTCCCCCATTTTCCTTTCGTGTCTCCTCCTTCTCCATCATCTGGACAACCTTTCGTCTTCAGTTTCTTTGCTTCAAATATTCATTGAAGGAGTACAACATCTCTTCATAACCTCTATCTCCCTCTCTCTCTCTTTCATTTTTCAAGATATCCTCAGTTTCTTTTTGTCTTTATTCAACCTTTGATGAATGCTCATCTTCTGGATCTCCATTCATTGTTTAATTTGCGATGAACTATTGTGAAAAAGATACCAAACATCGTTTGACTTTCTCCAATCTCCTCAGTTCTTCTCCTCCTTCCCTAAATATGTAATGCATGTTTGTCAAAGCTCCAAACAGCTGTGTCCTCCTTCATCATTGCTTCATAATCCCCTCCATCTGTCTCCTTCTCCTCCATCATTTCTTCACTTTTTCAGAGTTGAGGAGTTCCCTCTCACCTCCTGCTGCTCCAACATCTTCTGGACCTCCTCCACCTTTTCTCCCTTTGGTCCCTGTCTCTTCTTATTAAATTCCTCCCCGCTGCCTTCATGTCGTGATAAATGATCATCAGAGGAGTCAACGGCTGAACTATCTCCCTCTGTGGATGCTCGTAATGCTTGTAAAACTGGAGATCCATCAACCTCTCCTCTAAAGAACTGTATATCGTTAGATTCTGGTTCTGTTTATTGAGTCCCGGTTCTTATTGAATCCTGGATAAGATTCTTGTCATACTGTTTGAATGAGAAAAGAAACCAATATATGTTGAAAACAAAAATACTTATTTACTAAAGGCTTCCAGTGATTTGTCACAGTTGGATGTCCAAACATCAACGGAGCATTTAAATTACAGTATGACTACAGACATCAAAACCCCTTAAAATCAACGGTCTGCATTGTTTCAGGTACAGATGGTGAAATATGATCCAGTAAGGCTGGTTTGCGAGATGATTGTGAGATAAATGTTTTGGGCTGTGACTAATGATTATTTTCATTATCGATTAATCTGCTGAATATTTTTCTGATTAATCTATTAGTCGTTTGGCCTATAAAATGTCCAGTTCACATCTTCAAATGTCATGTTTTATCCAACCAACAGTCCAAAACCCAAAGAGATTCAGTTTACTGTCACAGAACACAGAAAATAATAATAAATTATCACATTTGAGAAAATATTTGGCATTTTTACTTTAAAAATGCTGATTAATTTCCTGTTGATCAACTAATTGACTAATCATTGCAGCTCTAGAAATGTCAATAAACACATTGTGTCTCGTGCTTCAAGTCACTACAGACATTTTGTGTATTAAAGTCTAAACAACTATAAAAAGTAAAAATGCAGATACCATACTGCAAGATTGTATATTTCACATTTTGGCGGAAGAAAAGTGAAATGCCCACTAAACATTTTACTGATACGTTCAATGTCAACATTTTTGCAGCTTGCAAAATACATTAATTAAAAACACATTCTCATTACGTTGACAGAAAATAACATTACATTTCCTTCAAAACAAGGACATTGCAGGAACTTCCTCTAAATCTGTTTTTGGACCAGAGGAACCAGAGACTAAATTTAGTTCCAGCTGTAAGAAAGTTCAGGAAATTTCAGGGTTTGGAAGGTATGATCATCGCTGATTGGTTAAAAAGGCTTCAACTTGTGTACCACTTCATTCATAAAAAAAGGAAATATTGTAGATATCAATATTAGAACAAGAGGTCGATACTTTTTGTTGTTTTTCAGTCTCATTCCGTTTTTAATCTACCACAGGTCTAATTTACCAAATCTACACAGGGTCTTCAGATGTGTGTGTAAAAAGGATTTTAGTTCGTAGTTTAGTTCTTCTGGTTCTGTAGTTCCTGGAACTTTTTGTTCAAAAAGGAGCTTTCAGACAGAAATGTGGTTGAAAGAATGTTTCCATTCAGCTCTTCACTCTGATAAAGTCTAAAATATCTGTCTCTCCACAGTTCGGTGGCGGTGCTGAGGGAGTGCATGAAAAACGAGAGCCTGGTTCGCTTCTTCCAGGAGAGACAGACAACGCTGAACCATTCTTTACCCCTGGAGACGTACCTGCTCAAACCAGTGCAAAGGATCCTCAAATACCACCTACTGCTACAGGTAACACCTCAAATACTGCATGTAGTACCTCAGATACCACCTACTGCTACAGGTAACACCTCAAATACTGCATGTAGTACCTCAGATACCACCTACTGCTACAGGTAACACCTCAAATACTGCATGTAGTACCTCAGATACCACCTACTGCTACAGGTAACACCTCAAATACTGCATGTAGTACCTCAGATACCACCTACTGCTACAGGTAACACCTCAAATATTGCATGTAGTACCTCAGATACCACCTACTGCTACAGGTAACACCTCAAATACTGCATGTAGTACCTCAAATACCACCTACTGCTACAGGTAACACCTCAAATACTGCATGTAGTACCTCAGATACCACCTACTGCTATAGGTAACACCTCAAATACTGCATGTAGTACCTCAAATACCACCTATTGCTATAGGTAACACCTCAAATACTGCATGTAGTACCTCAGATACCACCTACTGCTATAGGTAACACCTCAAATACTGCATGTAGTACCTCAAATACCACCTATTGCTATAGGTAACACCTCAAATACTGCATGTAGTACCTCAGATACCACCTACTGCTATAGGTAACACCTCAAATACTGCATGTAGTACCTCAGATACCACCTACTGCTATAGGTAACACCTCAAATACTGCATGTAGTACCTCAGGTACCACCTACTGCTACAGGTAACACCTCAAATACTGCATGTAGTACCTCAGATACCACCTACTGCTACAGGTAACACCTCAAATACTGCATGTAGTACCTCAGATACCACCTACTGCTACAGGTAACACCTCAAATACTGCATGTAGTACCTCAGATACCACCTACTGCTAAAGGTAACACCTCAAATACTGCATGTAGTACCTCAGATACCACCTACTGCTACAGGTCAGACCTTAAACTACCATGTACTGCATGTAATATTAAAAAACAACTGAAGAAATGTTAAAAAATAACTGAAACTGAAGAGAAACTTGATTTTAATGTGATTTAAATGTGCACAAGAGAAACCTGTAAGACAAACTAGCAGCTGCTGCAGTGGAAACATACAAACATAAACATTTATATATATATATATTTACTGTATATACAGACATCTGAAGACTTTCAGCTGTCTCATCCAATCAGAGAACATAAAACACACGCACGTTTGCACAAGGACACACACACATGCAGCTTTTCCCAATAAACTTGTTGAGTCTCTTCACTGGTTCCAGTCCAAGCCCACCTCTGAGACAAGAGAGGGATGATGAAACAGAGAGAAACACACACACACACACATCATCTCTTGAAGCCAGGTCTTTGTTCTGAGATGTTCAGTCTGTATTATTTGCTGTTCTGTCTGCAGCGGTCAGTTTAAACGCTGGTCAAACATGTGTTTGGAGCTCAGCTGGGGTTTTCCCATAATCCTCAGCTGGTAATGAACTGCTGTGTCAGCTAGTGAGCGGCTCAGATCGTTTCATCATGTTTTATTCTTCCAGCACATTCAGACATGACTTTTCAGTTGATGCACGTTGAGTACGGGAGGATCTTTTCTCTTTTCTTTGTCTTTTCAGCCGTGTTGGCTGTCGCTGCTCGTGCTAATTATCCAGGGCCTCGTTTCCTGATGACAATCGACCATAGAAGTTAAAAGAGTTTCCTCTTTTCCACTTTTAAATTTCTACTCGTGCTTCCTAACGATGAAGATGATGCTAAATACATTTTAAAGCAACTTTGCACATTTAACTGCCTGTAAGCTGTGCTATATATTTAAATTGTTGTAAACGACACAAGGACAGTTTTGTCCGTATGAAAACAAAGCTTCATCTGTAGTAAACAATCTACAGTGAATGCGTTTACACGCGCACTAGTATCCTGGTTTTGATCATATTCAGGATGTGGCGTTTACATGGAACATGAGAAAACTGGTTATTCATTTTCTTATACAGTGTCCAGGTTTCTGACCATCTCTGTGCAAGTTGTGTCTTTATTTCTTAGGATCTCAGCCACTATGTTCTGTCAGAAACCTGGATCAGGTGTTTACAGGCTGCAGTATCCTGGGTTCTATTAAAGTACTCCAGGTATCATATCCAGGTTTCTGAAACCAGGATAAGGTTCTGTCAATACAGAACATAGTGGCTGAGATGCTGAGAAATAAAGACACAACTTGCACAGAGATGATCAGAAACCTGGACACTGTTAGAATCATGTAAACAAGGATATAAATAACCAGGTTTCTCAGGTTCCATGTAAACGCCACATCCTGAATATGATCAGAACCAGGATACTACTGCACATGTGTGCATTGTTCCTGGGTGGAAGTCAGTTTAAGAAAGTAAACTTTGATTTGATTTAGTTGCTGCTGGAGGCAGATGTCACTCTGAAGATCATATTAAACTGAAAATGAAGCAGTTTCATGAATAAACTCTTGTGAATGTCTTTCTGTCATCACTTCCGCATTAGACCTGCTGTATATAAAACATATCCTGTCAGAAAAGTGTCAGCCAGAAGAGATGAGAGAAGAAGGAGAGGAGGACGATTTTTATTTTCTGATTATCTGATTTAAACATCATTATCACTAATTTTACATCAAACATCACTTAACAAAGAACATCAGTGTTCATGATGAAAGTAAAGATTTAAAAATGAACAAAAACAATGAAAACCTGAATGCATCATGTAGTTTTAGGTTCCTCCTGTGAGTGTTTAGGAGTCACTCTTCAGTTATGATGCTTTTGGGAAACACCTCTTAAGCTGAAGAAGGTTTGTAATTTGGCCGTCGTCTGGAAAACAAACTGGAAACATAAAACGAGCTTTCAGACAGAAGGTCTTTGAAAAACTTTCACAGAGGTAGGCCGACATCGAGCAAAGGACTTTTATTTACATGGAAGTGTTTCCTCTCATCTCAGGAACTTTCCAAGCACTTTGACAAGAGCGACCCCGGATATGAGGTCGTCGAGGACGCCATCATCACCATGACAGCGGTTGCCTGGTACATCAACGACATGAAGAGGAAACAGGAACATGCCGTTCGGCTACAGGTAAACACACACACACACACATGGTTTGTACAGCTTTTAACACTTCTATTATCTTTGTAAGAAAAAGATCTCAACATTTCTACATCTGTTCATTAAATCTTCCATTATAAAGCCACAGAGTTTATGGAACCTTTTAAATAAAACTTTGTGTGCAGTCAATTTAAAAAGAAGGCTGTTTTCTCACCTCCTGAAAACTGGAGAGGTTTTGGACCGACTGCTTTGTCCTCTCGGACCCTCCGACCAGCTTTTCCTCCTCAGGCGTGTAAAGAGACAGACGAGGTCGGCTGTGTGACCTCCGGGTGTCAAACTCTACAAACTCTGCTGCATTCCTCAACTTCCCCCCAACACGTGTTCACACCGTTACATACACAGAGGAACATGTTATTAACTTGTTCCATCACACGTGGATGTGTTCGGCAGCATGTGTGTGTGAGTGTGTGTGTGAGTGTGTGTGTGAGTGTCTCTGTGTGTGTGTGTGTGTGAGTGTCTCTGTGTGTGTGTGTGTGAGTGTGTGTGTGAGTGTGTGTGTGAGTGTGTGTGTGAGTGTGTGTGTGAGTGTGTGTGTGTCGGCTTCTTCTCATTGCCAGCTGAGTTTTAACACCTCTTCTGTCATTTCTGCTGTAACATCAAGATGTTTTGTTTTCTTAAGACATTTTGAGTCAGTTCAGTTAAATTCACTTCAAATGTGTTTAAATCTTAAACTATCTAAAGTACTTAGTAGATGTTTTTATTTTGAGAATATCACTTTTCAACATCTCCATGATCTGTTTTTAACCACTAAACAACAGATCTTTGAAATGGCTCCAAAGACTAAATAACCAGTAGTGGAAGAAGTACTCAGATCCTTTACTTAAGTAAAAGTACCAATACAGCAAAGTAAAAATACTACATTATTTCAGATTATTAATACTGAAGCATCAGTGTGTAAGCAGCATGTTACTGTTGTAGCTGCTGGAGGTGGAGCTAGTTTCAACTACTTTATATACAGTTAGCTAGTTTAGTCCAGTGGTTCCCAACCTAGGGGTGGGGCCCCTCCAAAGGGTCAGCAGATAAATCTGAGGGGTCGTGAGATGATTAATTGGAGAGGAAAGAAGAAAAAACAAAGTTCTGATACACAAATCTGTTTTCACTTTTTGGACTTTTTCTCTAATCTTTGATTTTTGCTGAAATATTGGATCATTTGAACATTTATTAAGACGTCAAAAGCCAAAAAGGTTGGAAACCACTGGTTTCATCTTTAACAATGTGTTGTATTTTAAAAGCTTGTTATATTATCCATTGTGTCAAATCTTCATCTGAAAAGTAACTAAAGCTGTCAAATAAATGTAGTGGAGTAGAAAGTATAATATTTCCCTCTGAAATATAGTGGAGTTATCTTATGAATTAGAAATTCTAGTGAAATATGATCGCGTCGACCCGGCCTTCATTTGTAACATTTAGTTTTGACATCATTGGATGTTTATACCGTATATGGCTCTGTGGTCTCAAATTGTGAAACCTTGACATATATATTTCTCCGTCTCTCTCTCTCTCACAGCTGCTCGTGTGAGGTCAAAGGTCACCTACATGTCATCCAGCAGTAGAACTGACTCATTAACAGACAAACTTCTGCAAAATAAAGAGATGCCAGTCGTGTGTTTAGGAATGTTTTAGCTGCTGACTTGAGTTTCATAAGTTTAAACTTTCACCCCTTAAAGGTTCATGGAGCAGAAAGTGTGCAGGTGTTGACCTTTGACCTCTCAGCAGCTGGAACGAGAGGAGAACCGGCCCAAGATGGAGAAGGGTTCAGGCTTTTTTAGAGATTGTTTTATTTTAAGATTAGATTAGATTAAGATTCTTTCCTGTTTGTCTCTCAGGTTTCCTGAGGAGAAGATCTTTGATCATTTTGACTTGTGATTGAAATTTAAGGCCACAAACTGCATCAATGAAGCATTATGTCATTTTGAAACTGACGCATGATGTTCAAATCCTTCAAAAAGCTGCATTCATCCAAAAAAATGATGAGCTTTCTCATCCTGGCTGCTGTACCTTGACTTCTTCCTCTTCAAAATCCATAACCTGGTCGGTCCATGACCACGATCCACAGGAACCTGTGAACATTATCCAGGAACATTATTGTCAGTTAACTCAAGCCTGCTACATACCACCTTTCAGGTCTATGTAGAACCATATGAGCATAAATGTCCTTTAGAAAAGGGTTTATAGAAAAGGCATAGAGCCCAGAAAGCTGTAACACAAGCATTTTCTTGCAGTTTTGGAAGATTTTGGTTAACATTTGACCTGTGAAAGCACCAAAAAAAACCCAAACACTGTCAATCACTTGTAATGTACTCACAGTGATCATGAGAAATGAGACCCAGGAGTTTATGAACACTTTCTTTCTGGAGTGAAAGAACTTTGTGTGTTACCTGGATAACATTTTACCAAAAAAGTGAATCCCTGGTGGTCTGGACTGATCTGGGTGCAGATCTTTAAAATTCTTGCTGGTTTAGAGCATTTGAAATATGTAGAACCACATTATTTTATAAAGGAGAGTCTAAAAGAGCTCTGTACAGCACTGAGGGTTCAGGTGCTAAAGTCAAACTTCTAAATGGGTTCTTTATTGTTCACAACTCTCTGCTACTATATAGGATTTTTGCCTGTATAAGACAGTTCAAGTAGAGATACAGACAGAAAATGTTTGGAGAGACGGGATATGACTAGAGCTGCAACCATTAGTCGAATAATTGATTAGTTGACTGACAAAAAAATAACTATAGTATTTTGATAATTGATTAATCATTTGTCATTTTTTAAGCAAAAATGTCAAACATTCCTCAATTCCAGCCAGTCATTTGTGAGGATTTGATGTTTTTCTTGGTCTTAGTCTTATGTGATAGTAAATTGAACATCTCTGGATTTTGGATTGAAATCAGGCAATTTGAAGACGTCACCTTAGACTTAAGGAAGCTATGACATAAATATTTTTTAGATGTTTTATAGACCAAATGATTAGTTGATTAATTGATAAAATAACTTGTAGATTAATTGATAATGAAAACCATTGTTAGTTGCAGCTCTACATGCAACAAAGGTTCCTGGCAGTTACATAGTTTGCATCTTAATCATTAGAGGACCAGGATGGCCCGAAACCATTTTTATTAAATATGTTCTGCCAATCTGAGTTCTGCCTGAGTTCACCAATCAGTCTGCTCTGACCTGTGACCTTTCACCTCCTCCTCACAGGAAATAGAGTCCCTCCTGGTGAACTGGAGCGGCCCGGACCTCAGCGGGTTTGGAGAGCTGGTTCTGGAAGGATCCTTCAAGGTCCACAGAGTGAAGAAGGAGAGAGCGTTCTTCCTGTTCGATAAGATGCTGCTGATCGCCAAGAAGAGGCTGGAACAGTTCGTCTACAGCACACATATATTCGTAAGCTTGTCAACGTATTTTTGGATTCATTGTTATGGACATCCTGCTTTAATGAGCCACTAAACCTAAAAAAAGTGCTGAGAGACTTTTCTACTTCACAGATGAGGCAAAGTCTGTAAGTATGAAGTATTTTTTTAGCATGAAAATTGTCAAATTTAAAGATATTGGAAATCAGCAAGAAACACAAGCAGCTTTGTGCAAAACTTCAGCAGGAGTTTCACTTGGTGCTGTCCCATCTTTTCCAATATATAACAACACTAATGATGCACAACACTTTTTAATTTTGTTTTCTTTGCTGCAGTGCTGTAATCTGCTGTTGGTGGAGACTCTGAAGGATCCGCTGTGTTTCAGAGTGTCCGACCAGACGATTCCCAAACAGCAGCACATCGTCCAGGTGAGAACTGAACTGAAGTGCTAAACATTTCAATCTGGGTCCAAATCCAATCCATCTGAGGTCGTGTGTGAGACTCCAGGATCGTGTCGGAGTCATCAGTTTCAGTTTGTCAGTTTAGCTGTGATCACATCACACCTGTGTCAGCCTCTTTACACCGGCTCACACTATGTTTTAGAATTGATTTTACGACCTGACTGATCACTTTTGGGGCTCCTCGTGGCCTCTCTCCGTGCTTTATTTCTGAACTCTGGGTATCATACGAGCCTGTATGTAGTTTGAGTCTTTATCTGTTCCAGAGGTTGAAAAGTAGAAGGGACAGGAAAACAGATTGACTGAGTCAGTGACATCTTTTAAATCTTTTCCTAAAAAATACTTTTATTGGAGAGTCTTTCCTGATTTTACTTTCTATTTTTATTTCTCCTTAATTGTCTTCTTTTATGTTACATCACTGGAAAATCGAATGATCTTATAATTTGTGGATTTGCCACCTTTTGTGAAGCACTTTGTAACTTTGTTGTGATTATTATTATTATACAGTTAAAGAAGTTAAACATCTGCAAGCCTACAGCACAGAAACATAAACAGATGATTAATATCTCTACATGGTAAGGTAATATTTACAATAAGGGACGGATGACAGTATCCAGTGTGTCATAATATGACTTTTTGCAGACAAAGAACCAGGAGGAGAAGAGGCTGTGGGTGCACTACCTCAAGAGACTGATCGTAGAAAACCATCCTGCTTCACTTCCACAGAAGGTAAAGAGGGGATATCAGGCTGTAGATTAAAGTTTTACTAAAAGAGTTTAGCTGTTATTATCACTATAATTATTATACTGATACTATTGTAGTATCCCTGAAGTACAGGAAGTAATAGAGGAAGTAGAATTAGTAACTGTAGTTGCAGTAATAGTAACAGTGCAGTGGCTGCAGCACTTCTATTAGCATGAGTGGTTGTAGTAGAATCAGTAGCAGAAGTGAAATAAGAATTTGGAGCAGAAGCTTTGTAGTTTTCTGTTGGTCTCTGCTGCCACTTGCTGGTCATTTAATGCTTTACTGCACTTTAAAGACTGCCGCAAAATCCATCAGAGGGAAAACCTGCAGTCATGAATGCTGCTGTGATGTGTGTTAACAGCACTGTTCTTCCTATCATTATTATTTTTAGTTCACCTCATAAAATCACAGGTTCACAACTTTCCAAGTCTGTCAGGAGCCCAAATGAAGAGTGAAACCTGTTTTTCTTGCTGTAATCATTCCTCCTGTTCATACTGACCATTAGAAGATCCCTTCATAATGCACTTACAATGGAAGTGATGGGGGACAAAATCCACAGTCCTCCTTCTGTGCAAACATGGATTTCAAAGTTTATCTGAAGCTAATATGAAGCTTCAGCGTCCAAATGAGTCAAATCAAGTAGATATCTTTCAACGTTACAGTCTTTTTAGTGCCAAAGTCCCTCTTTTTGTTACTATACTTCCACCGCAGCTCAACAGGGAAACACTGTCCGAGGAAACACAAAGAGGGAATTTGATGCTAAAAAGACTGTAAATGTGGCAGATATCCACTTGATATGACTAACTCAGACTGCTGAAGCCTCATATAAGCTTCACATCTACTTTTAAATGACTGTGTGGACACACTGTGGATTTTGGCCTCCATCACTTCCATTAAAGCACATTTGAAGGGGATCTTTTAATATCCAGTATGAACAGGAGGAATGATTACAGCGAGGAAAACCTCTTTCACTGTTCATATGGACACCTGACTGCTGTTTGAAGACAGGCTTGAAAAATTGTGAACCTGTCCTGTGTGTGATGGGTGTTGGTGTTTGGGAGGAGACATCTTCTAACTTTTATCATAGTTTGACTGACGTCAGTATATTATCTGTCTCAATGACTGAGCTGAGTGTCATTTTTTCCAGGCGAGGCAGGTCCTGGGAGACAACTTCTGTCAGTGTGAGTTTACACACACACACACACACACACACACACACCACAAACACACACTACATTTATATCAGCATATCATTGTGTTAAAGATTATGTTGCAAAGATAAAATAACTAAAAAATGGTTACTTTTTATTGTAAAACTATTCAATAACAAAGAGTAAAATACAGATTTCTAACATAAGAAGGGAAAAGAGAAAAAACACAAACAAAAAAGAGTTGGCAGTTCACAAAATCATACAATTTACATATATTGAGAGTCTTGTTTATATTGTTGCATCTCATTTATAAAAACTTTGTTTTCTGGTATAAAATTTACTTTTGTGATCCCTCATTTTATACATTTTTATACATTTTTATGTACTGTTTCTTATGTTTTCAGCACTCCTGTATTATGTTGTGTACTTGTTTTGTGTACTGTTTGATATTGGTTGAAACTCTGAAAGCTTTTTTATTGTTGTGTTTTTTTGTTCCTCTTTGTTAGAAACATATGTCACTTACAACATGTGTGATAAAACCAGAGTCAGGCATCAGCATTGTAATATAAAAAATTATATATACATAAAGCAATGAGTTCAATTAAAATATGTTGATACAGATGACCTAGGTTACTGTAAAAGAATGTCAAATAAAAAATAATGATAAGAAAGAGAAAAGAAAGAAAGCTGAATAAAATAATAAATAAATAGAAAAGTAAGGCATTTAACTAATAAGCAGAGTAACTGTGCATATTTCTTAGTGAAAGTCTGAGTTTTCAGCAGAAGCAGATGAGGTGACATCACTTCCTGTGTTTCAGCCCCTCAGTTTGACCAGGACAACCTGAAGAAATCCTCCGCCTCACCGCGACTGGACGACATCCACGGCTATCACCGCGGCAGGCGTCAGTCAGGTCAGGGTTAGTTGTCTTTTTCTTTGTGCTGCAGATTGATCACTAAATGATAAGACAGTTTACATGGTGACAGTTTACTCATTAGTTAGTGCTACTCAGTCTGTGGACACAGTTGTATGATGTCTTCTTGAATTTGATTGTTTTCAATGAAGTTATAATAAGAAAGAATAAAAAAAAGAAATGGAAATCCAAAAATAACAAACAAAAAAAACATGGTGCTGTATTCTTATCTTCTTCTTAAGTGAAAGCCTGTTTTAGCAGGTGGATGTTTAGAGTTGGAGGGCTTTACAAATAACAATATTGAGTTGTCTTATGGGAAATGTAGGCTCTAATGTTTTTGAAGTGTTTTGGAAGTGCTTTGATTTTTAACATCTTTTTAAAATATCTTATTTTAAATGTATAATTTATTACAATAATATTTATAATATAAATTTAGATTCTGATTATTTAGATTTGATGTTTGATTACTCTTTAACTTTTAAATCTCAGAGTATCTATGAACACAACCTTAATTTAAGGTGTAATTTGTTTAAGGTGATTTGTAGTTTATGGTGTAAAACTTACAAAACCACTAATGTGGTTCTCATCTATAAGTGGTTCAACAAATAAAACAGATTTGAGTTACTTACTTACTTAAGTTGAATGCATCAAATGATAAATGACTGTGGATCTCTGCTATGTTTGTCCCTCCAGAGCCTCCAGAGCTGCTGATGTACACACCTGAGAAGTCCAGGAAGAGTCTGCCGCTGCTCCTGGAGGGAAACCTGCCGTACAGACGCACCAGGAGACAGTCAGGTAGACAGAGGGACACCAGGAGACAGTCAGGTAGACAGAGGAACACCAGGAGACAGTCAGGTAGACAGAGAGACACCAGGAGACAGTCAGGTAGACAGAGAGACACCAGGAGACAGTCAGGTAGACAGAGGGACACCAGGAGACAGTCAGGTAGACAGAGGGACACCAGGAGACAGTCAGGTAGACAGAGGAACACCAGGAGACAGTCAGGTAGACAGAGAGACACCAGGAGACAGTCAGGTAGACAGAGGGACACCAGGAGACAGTCAGGTAGACAGAGGAACACCAGGAGACAGTCAGGTAGACAGAGGAACACCAGGAGACAGTCAGGTAGACAGAGAGACACCAGGAGACAGTCAGGTAGACAGAGGGACACCAGGAGACAGTCAGGTAGACAGAGAGACACCAGGAGACAGTCAGGTAGACAGAGAGACACCAGGAGACAGTCAGGTAGACAGAGGAACACCAGGAGACAGTCAGGTAGACAGAGAGACACCAGGAGACAGTCAGGTAGACAGAGAGACACCAGGAGACAGTCAGGTAGACAGAGGGACACCAGGAGACAGTCAGGTAGACAGAGAGACACCAGGAGACAGTCAGGTAGACAGAGAGACACCAGGAGACAGTCAGGTAGACAGAGGAACACCAGGAGACAGTCAGGTAGACAGAGAGACACCAGGAGACAGTCAGGTAGACAGAGAGACACCAGGAGACAGTCAGGTAGACAGAGACAGAGACACCACCGGCAGCCTTTCTTCTATCTCTGGACCAAAAACACTCCTTAAACCTGCCAGAAATTGTAGGTGAAACACCTTCAGGCACAGCGGTTTCCTCCCCACAACTAAACCTGTCCACACTGGGTTTGAGAAGAACAAAAACTGCTTGTAAATTTAAAATATTATAGAGACATATGCACCTCAGGACAGCAGAGCGACATATGTTCTTCTATGTGAATATTCATCAAAGTGTGTTTCAGCAGATAGTATAAAGTGTCTGTTTCTCTTCCAGCTCCAGCTAAAGACATCGAAGCAGTTTTTCATCCCAATGGTGAGCAGGTTTCTCTTACATATGTACAACAATTAGGCAGCTTTCATAAAAAACTAAAAGATACAACTCATTAAAAAATGACATTCTTCACATTGACAGGCAACTGTTCACCATCACTCATTTTAGGCATTTTGTCTTCCAACTAAATATAGTAGAAGCGTTTTCTTTCCTTTTTCACACGTGTCAAGTGGAGCTGAAATCTTAGTTTAAATTTGCGTTTGTATTGTGAGGTGCACAAATGAGCTCTGCTTCAGCTTCCACTGAAGAACACATCTGTTTGTATGAGTGAGGCCCATTGTTGTTGAAGAGGGTATTGGTATTAATTTAATGTGTTGGTATTAATAATGAACATCATATTTCTCTCTCAGATGTATCTGGACTGGTTGTATTGTCGATGTTACTGGTGTGCCTAGTATGACCACAGGCTTTTGTTTTGGTGCAGCCCTGCCCAGCTGAAGTTTTAAAAACAAGAGAACAGAGATCATCACACAGGAATTTCATTTGTTGTAGTTTAGGATGCCAAATAGTTAAGTACCTGGCAACCAACAGTAATGTCTTTAAAAACATGTCTGTCTCTCTTTCTGTCACATTCCTTCTTGTCTTCTGCACCATCGGGGGAATCCTTCCAGCTTTGAAGGTAGGACACTGTCTCACTCGTTTATGTGTGTTTGCTTTATGCTTGTGCTGTTTTTTGCAGGTTACAGGTGTCCATGTAACATGTAAACATAGGGAACTTAATTTAATCTAAACTGAGCAAAGCCTGCCAGGTAGTTCAGGCAAACTATGCGGTGCACTGCTACACTCTTCCTCCACTCTTCCTCCTCCTGTTTGTAAAAGAATTGATACTACTGTTGGTTTGTAAAGCACTGAATGGTTTAAAATGCCTTTCTGAACCGCTGCTATGTTATGAAGCGCCCAGACCTCCCAGGTCGTCTGGGACAGGTCTGCTTTCTGTCCTTAGCCAGCAAAGTGAAAACGTGATGTCTCTGATGCTGACTGGGTCGTGGTGTCGTTTTTGCAGCAGGCGGGCAGTGAGGGTGAGCTGTGCCAGGCGGACAGTCTGGGCTCAGCAGGCAGCAGCAGCACACTCGCATCTTCTGTCATCGAGGTGGAGGCTGAGCGGACCGAACCGCGGCTGATGTCACAGCTACAACCAAACCAGGAGGAAGAGGTAGTTTACTGTGACGGCTGAGATTAGATGGATTACATTAGATTACATTAGAATAGATAAAACAAGATGTAACATGATCTGTTTACATAAGATTATTTTAAATTACATTAGATATGATGTGACGTGACCTGACCTGACATGATGTTACTAATCTAACATCATGTCTGATCTAATCAAATCTAATCCCACATCACGTCATAACCAATCTATCAACTTGGACTTGACCACTGCTTGTGTAATACCAATAGTGTTCTATTCTATTAAAATCTACTATTTTCTATTTTCCTTCGTTATAATGAGGAGGAAGAGGAGGAGTTGACCTCCCTCGGCCCTCCTCCCACCCTGTCCATCACAGAAGAGATCCTGGAGTTTATCAACCAGAGCAGAGCCAGAGAGGGACTCACCTCCATTCATACTGACACTACGGTTAGAATACACTCTACTGGACTTCATATGTGACATAAAAGACTCTACTCTACTCGAAAAGGACTCAATTTACCACCTGTTACTGCAGTAGACAGTAGGCAGTAGACCACAGCAGTCCTTCGAATAACAGTCCCATTTAAGTTATGTCACACTTTTCTGACTCCAAGATGCATCTTTAAAGATATATGAAACACCAAATAAAATAGTTAATTGTGGAGCCATTTAAAAAGTCTTTTTAAAACTTTTTTTCTTACTTTTCTTTTTAGGAGCAGCTGGATCAGCCCAAAGAGACCCAGCCTCCATCTAACCAGACAAACTTCACCTGCCCGCTGCCCCCAGTTGCCTGTCCCTCCAGCCCAGAACAAAGACCCACAGTGCAACAGGAGCAGGATAAAGCGGAGATCGAAGTCATCAGCACCCTCCAAAGCCGGACTGGTGGCTCTGGGGAGGAACATGGACTTGAAAACAAGACAACTACAGATAAAGTCCAAGAAATTCCAGATGCAACAAGTCAAGTGGAAAAGGGAGTGGAAACAGATGGAGAGACACAAAAAGAAGAGATGGAACGAAAGAAACAAGTGAAGAAAGCAACAGATGAAGGAGAGGGAGAGAGCACCCTCCCCACTCCAACACCTCTCTCTTCCCCTATTCCTACATCAGACCTTCATTCCTCCATCTTGGCAGAGGAGGAGAGAGAGGCAAGTTGTCACTTACCCAGTGAGGAGGCAAACACAGAGGCCACCACTTCCTCCCCAAATCCAGATCACCGTCATCATCCCATCCAGAGCCGCCAGCAACCCAAAAGAGGCTCCCACCTCACCAAGCGTGACAAGAAGATCATCGAAAAAATCAGGAGTTACTACAAGGCAGCAGCCGAGGCTGAGGAGGATGAAGAAGATGCAGAGGAAGATGCACGGGAAGGAGTGGCATCAAGAAGGAGAAACAGTTTCTCACAAATCCCCTCAGGCTTGGTGAAGGAGTCAGTGTCACGCTTTGATGTGTGTGGACACCAGGGGGAGCCAGAGAATGGGAAACACAAGTATGAAACAGAAACAATTGATGGAGAGGTTGATCAAGAGGTAGATTTTCCCACTGGTCCTGACTCTTCCCGATGTCCACTCTCAGCTGATGGAGAGAATGATCGACAGGCAGATAAACCAATCAGCTCCCTGGATTTTGAGGCAGAGGGAGAAAGTGGCCCAGACAAGTCGCCGACCTCCTCTGTGATGGAGGACAGTCCAAACCAAGTGGGTCTTAAACTGCAGTCGAACCCAAACAAGCCTGTTGCAGAAGAGACAGAGATTCAGGACAAAAATGGAAAAGGCTGCAAAGAACGATCGGAGGAAGGAGTGGAGGACATACAGCAGGTGAAAACAAGTGCTGTGGCTACTGGGGAGAAAGGTGGAAATTCACTGCAAGATAGACCATCTATCACCAAACAGAGCAAGTGCAGAGATGAAACAACAACAAATAGTGCTTTAGAGCAAGCTGTTATGAACAGGCATGGACCCAACCAAGCAGCCCCAACAGAACCAAATACAAGCCACAAAGAACCCTCTTCACCTCTGCCAAATACAGAGCGATGTGACAAAACTGAAATAAAAACTCAGTCCAATTGGACGAAAACCAAACAAAGAGACCTCGTCAAGACCAGCGGGAACCTTGAGGATCTTCCTAGTCAGATAAAAGTGGGCCGATGGTCCCGCCACTCCAGGATTGTCACTGCTAACCGGGCCTTGTTTGAGGGCATGGGATCAGATGTAGCAGGTATTGGGTTTTTTGAGGCCAGCCCTGTGGTGGACCCCATGCTGATGGAGAACTCAGAGCGTATTCTGAGCAAGGTCCAAACATTGGCCCGGATGTACAGTGCCAAAGCCAGCACCATGAAGGTCCCACTGCATCAGAAACGGGTCAGCACTGTAAGGAACCAGTCCTGGGGCTCGGCTAGACTGTCTGGACTTTCAGCTCAGATCCAGACTAAAAGCCAGACACAGGTTGAATCTCAGACCCAAACTAAGCACCGACAGCAGACACAAAAGGAAACCAACAGACAGCCAAAATATGACATCCAAAGTCATACATATGCAAATTTATATCATGGTCCAACTCATGCTGAGGCAAAACAGCAATCAGATACCCAGACAGAGACCAAGTACGGAACCCAAACTCACTCCGACACCAAAGTTCAGAGCCAAAGCAGGCAGCAGTTACAGACCCAAACCAAAAGCCAGATGTGGAGTCATTACCAAAGCCAGACCCAGACCAAGGCTTACAGACAGTACCAGACCCAAACCATGAGCCAGGAGGACCACAGGATTCAGGAGGAGAGGACGAAGAGAGCAGATAGCCCGATGAATGGTAGGTTGGCCTTTTTAAAACTTTTTCTAAGATTCATTGACTTGGGGTTTCCTGAAGATTTAGGAGGACCATAACTAAAGTGTTAGATCAACAGACTGACCCACATTGCTACTACATGACTCACAGTTTTAAATGATATGTGCCAATGTCTCATAATGTTCATATAATTTTGATCAGTTATAATCCATTACTGAGGCATTTGTTCTCGGTTTCCTTCTAGATTTCCAGGAGACAGCGACGGTCCCCCGTGAGCCTCTACTGTTTGGTCATGTGTTTGTCAAAGAGCAGCTGACCCCAGCCTGTCACCACCAGACAAATGGATTCACCCTCTCCAGGCCCAGGGACTTTGTCTCTGCCTTGACCAAAGAAATAGACTCCAGTGTGGACTGTAGATCAGGTGACAACTCCCAGACTTTCACCACACCTGAGGAAAATGCATCCACTTCACTCAGAGATCGGTCATCAAGTCCAGCCCAGGATAAGAGTTCCAACCCTGGGTACATCTCCACCGACACGTCCTTGGCTTCTACAGCATCCAGGCATCACCCCAGTGCGCAACCTGAAGATCAGAGCTCCAGCCTGGGCTACTCTGCCAGTGACAGCCCCCTGATGTCCACCATGACCTTGGATTGTAGCGTCACAGAGTTCAGGGACTACTGCAAAGTCCTGAATCATGCAGATACTAAAGAGACAGAAAAAAGAGAGGGGTGAGTGGATAATATTTACAGAAACAGGTAGGAAATGACAAAATAGCAAGAGGAGCTCCTAGTAAAGGTTGGGGTTAAAGTGGCAAATTAAGCTAATTAGTGGCTTCTAAAGGGACCATTAATTAATCTATGACTTCTTGACATCTGTTGGCAACTGAAAATAATGCAACAACAACAGGACTGGGAATGCACTGTGCACTACACTGCCCATTACAATGGTCTGTGATTGACATGAAGTAGAAATAGTGGAGGTGAATTACAGAATACCTCATGCATCTCATTTTTGTTCATTTCAACAGCAACAGTAAACACAATATCTATGAGTGCGGTGCCAATACTTCAGTTCCACCCTGTAGGTCCCAAGGGCCACCATTCCTTCAGCCCCAAATGTTTTGAGCCTTTCCCTGCATATTTCTGCTCCTCAAAAATGGTACTGTGCAGGCAGTAATGTTACTTTTGAGAGTGGTTTTACTGTTTCAGGCTTTTCTCCACATTTCAGCACAGAGACTGGTCCATAATTAAAATTGCAGAGAGAGTAAAGACACAGTTTGCATGTCTTTAGTCAGGAGAGACACACAGAGCTCTCCAACATCACAAATCAACTTTCATGTATTTTGCTTCTTTTACTTCTCTAGTATTTTGTATCTATTACATAATTTACTGAAATGTCTGTCTGAATAGGCTACAGCTATTAATGTGACTCCGAATTTTACATTAATGTTGTTCAAGCGTCACTGAATGTATCCGGGATGTTGCAGAAACATCAGTACTGATGTTTCTTGCACACAGTTGGCTGTGCTTCAGATTCTTTCCTTTGACTTTATTACACAGTAGCTGAAACAATACATTAGTGATGTGCGCATTTACACACATAGCACAGCAGCGGTAACTTCATTAATAGGATCGGCAAGGATATAACAATAATTAATGTTCTATGTTCTACTACTGATCTACACCATTGACTGTACATAAAGAGGTCAGCTGTTACACACAGATTCCAGGTTTATATGGTGGGATTGTTTGTAATAAAGCAGCCTTATACATATACATACAATGTCTGACTGAAAAACAACAGCCCTGTGTAAAACAATACACGGGGCTGTGTTGGTGTGTTGTTTAAAGTGCCGGTGAGATAATGAAATACAATCCAATCCAGCAAGTCCGGTTGAGTAACAGATAATTGCGTTTAAAGGACCAGTGTGTAGAATTTAGCGTCATCTAGCGGTGAGGTTGCAGATTGCAACCAACTGAATACCCGTTCCCCTCACCCTCCCCTTCCAAGCATGTAGGAGAATCTATGGTGGCTGTGAAACTCACAAATAACACGACAGTCCCTCTCTAGAGCCAGTGTTTGTTTTGTCCGTTCTGGGCTACTGTAGAAACATAATGGTGCAACATGGCGGGTTCCATGGAAGAGGACCCGCTCCCAATGTAGATATAAAGGGCTCATTCTAAGGTAAGAAAATCACAATGATTCTTTCAGGTGATTATACACTAATTAAAACATACTTATGAATATTATATTCCATTTCTGCCAAGTCCGTTCTGCTAGATGCCACTAAATTCTACACACTGCACCTTTGAAGGCTGATCAGAAAAACACTGCACAGTGGTTTGTAATACTCACAACTCTGGAAACTTATCATGCTGCCACGCGTCAGCAGACTCTTACAAAGTATGATTGAAACCATGTGTGTCTGCGGTCTGCCTGCAAGTCCAAAACTGTCGATGCAGAAAATATGAAAAGGCCTTAATACACACACACCCAAGGACACATGCACATGCACACACACACACACACACACACACACACACACACACACACACACACACACACACACACACACGTTTTGGTCCCCGCACTTCTGAAATGAACCCCTGTACATGAGAAATATTTCGAACAGGTCATTCAACCCATTATATAACCAGTAAACACTGATTTGATGACTTCCCAATCTGTCTTTTGGCGCAAAAATATAAATGAAACAGGATTTTTCCCATCCCCTTTGTATGGAACCAGAATCTAGTGGCTAGAGGAACTGCTGTTTGAGATACTTTCATACAGACAATACATACAGTTATAATCTATTATTTTCCTTCATGTACATTACCATTTTGTGTTAACTGCCAGAAACATTCTTACTTATTGCATCTCTGACTCTTGACTCACATCCTTAAGACACTGTCTGATTCTCCTCTTGGTTGTCTACAGGTCAGAGATGAGTGGTGGACTTCATGTTTACTCAGTCAGAGAAGACTCAACATCTGTAAACATCATTGTCCACTCAACATGCTCTGAGCCAAATGTCTCTGCTCACAGCATACCACAGTGGAACATCTGCAAAGGTGGAGATGAGCTGAACAAATATAAGCAGGATTTACCAGCTGCAAAGTATATACAAGATAAAAATTCTACACAACATAATGGAAGTGAGAGTGTTCACGCAGGGCCTGAATACTTAGTTTGCATGGGACCCAAGGATGGAGAGGGAACTCCAGGAGAACTGGTACTGATGGTAGAATCTACACAGAACCAGGCGCCAAACCCAGGACTGACTGGAGAGGAGGCCCAGAGAGAAGCTCTTCACATGGGGGAAGGAGGCCTCACCTCCCTGGGTAACTCTGGAGGGCAAGACAGAGATGAGCCCCTGAGCGAGCAGATGATGTTAAATGAAACCAAGTATGATTTGAATGATTCTTCTTCACAAACCAGGATGTTTCTACAAGGTTCATCAGTGGTCGAGCCACCTAACTACGGATCCTCGGGCATCCTGGTTGTTCCTCCAGCCCAGAGTCAGCCTTCACACATGACCTTTGACCCCTCACAGGGTTCTAGTCATACAGTCACAGAAACCCCTGATGGTCACAAAGCAAGAGAAGGAGCAGCACCAAGTCCATGGTCATCGGTTCAAAGCCCAGAATCAAATCCTGCCCAAACACACCCTCCGTTGGTGCAATCCATAGACTGTTTACCAACATTTATCAGCCAGAGGCCACCAGACCTACCCACTACAACAGGCAAACTGGCTCTTTTTAACACCTGGAATATCAGTAACACCACTTCATATGACTACAGGTATGTCTTAAGTACATGAAACCATAATATGTTTGGGAAAATAAAGAAAGCACAGCAGCTTTTTAACAGAGGAGAGTATAACTTAAGACCGTTGCTAATCACAGTAAATGAAACACTGAAAAAGAATGCAAGAGATATTTAGTGAAGAATTACAGGTAATTGGCAAAAACTATTATTTTACTACATTTGGATAGTACAAAGTTAATAGCCACTATCAGGGAACAGTAAGTACATGTTGATATTTTTTTCCAATTTGAGCAAAACTCAGCAGACGTTTTTAATCATTACAATCAGTTCAATTGGAGTTTGAAATAAACAGCTGAGCTGTCCAAATAAAGTTAAATACCATGTTTTGCCTTAGAAGAGCCCCAAGGACTCTTGGGGTCACAATGGCTTGTTACTGATAGATCTGTGATTAAATACATCACTGTGCTGTGTTTTAGTTACACTTGTTTCAGAAACTGTTTGTATGTGTGTGGGCTAAAAGCAAGTTTTTCCTCGCTAAAGGAACATTGGCGTGTATGAAACACAAACAACAAGACAGCTGTGTTTGCTATTTTTATTTAGCCCCTTAAAGGGAGTTTGCAACTTAACCTTTTGAGTCACAATTAGTCCCAACCAAACATTAAACTTTTGCACTTTTGTTTCCTTTCTTCATCTAACAAACGCTGTTAGATTTTAGTTTTGCCTTACAGTTACCTCCTCCAAAAATTCACTAACGTGGCTTCTACAAGTCAGATATATCTCAGAATGCAAATTAAAGAAATAATAGTGGCATGTAAAGTTATAAATAAATACACAACAACTACATGAATTTACAACAGTTATATATTCACTGTTCTACAGGCAAAAACTGTTAAGATCTTCTTTAATGGTCACAATTATTTACCCATTCTCTTTCCTACGGTGGCCCTGAGAGCTCAATGAAGTGCAACTTAACAAATCAGAGAACACAACTAAGCTATTTTTACTGTATTTGAAGCATGTTTCATTATGCTACATTTGTGTTGTTAGAATGGTGAAAGTGTTTTCTTCATTTGCTTGTGTTTTGTCCATTTGCGTGTTTTCTTAAATTGCAGTGTATCTGGGCCACCATGCTTTTACCTGCTCAGATCCATGACTCAGTGACCTCTCTGAGATCACATGGGCCCAGCAGACAATGGGAAAACATTGAAACATTAAATATGTCAACAATTGATGTCCAGTGCACCTGGTGTCCTGGCGTTCACAGCACTGTAGGAATTATCTAACCTGATGCGCCAGATGGTTTGTTACACAGACCCATCTGAGGGGTTGTCCATGGAAACTGTTTGGAGAAGGGCAGGCACTTTCAAAAAAGACTTGGCAGGTGATTGGATGAACCATCGGTCTATCACTGTCTATCACCATCTTACCTTGCAAGGCAGCTGGATTCACAACGCTTATTGGTCCAAACCACCAGTGGTTTGGACACAAGCACCTAACTTGAAGCCTGACAAGATAGATTCTCAGGTGATCTTGTGATCTTGTGATGTCTTGATCTCGTGAATCCAGCTGCCTCGCAAAGTCAGGAAATATAGTTTTATTAGGAAAATTCCACTCGTTGAATCGGGGCACCACCCCCTTTATCAGGAGGAAATTTGTTTATCAATTAATCAAATCAGATCAAATCAATCTAATCTCATAAACTGAAGTAGTGGGCTCTGGACACATTGACCTCTAGTTCTCTGTTATAAATTGAAGGAACAGACAACAACGTTCTGATAAATGCATATTTATTTAACTAAATTGGTTAACAAATGAGGTAGTAACCAATATATGGTAGAACCAACAGATGAAATGCATTGACTGTTAAATGGGAAGTTAGAAAAGATTAGTTAACAATGGTGAAAAATGGAAAAGGTGTGATGATTTCACTACAAGAAGATTAGTTGAACCGTAAGATAAAGATAAAGTAAGATTCAGAGAATAACAACACCAAACTCATGATCATCAGAAGTGTATGACCAGCAGAATATTCAGCAGGTATTCTTAGTCTACTTTGTTGTAGTGGTGTCTTCAGACAATGACGGTGGCTCAATGTCGTCGACTGAACGGGATGATGGCTCCATGTGTCCGTTTGCGTTGAAGTGGGAAGGTTGGAGATAGTTAGACAGCGGTTTCTTCAGGTGACCTGGCTTATCGCCGGGTGTTTTACAGATTAAAAGGTCCAACTAGAAACAAAGAGAACTTGGGGCGCTGCAGACACCCACAAGGTACATGAAAACATAATAAGAAGCGGGCAGAAGAAGACCGAGACAAAGCCGTCAGCTGGTTTGTCGACTCAAGTTTTTCGCGCAAAATACAAAAAAACACGTGATCTTTGTTTGACTAACTCAAATTGAATTTGGTAATTACTTAAAGCTAAGTTAATCACAAACTTCCAATCAGATAGAGAAGAACCATTGACAGGACTGTCTTAATCTCATCAACTCTCAAGTGTAATGTCATGTCCTCATCCTTTTTGAATGAGTGTGTGGAATGGAGTGTGTAAATGTCTCTGACCTGTCATGAACCCATCTGTCTTGACAGAGTAGGATCTCTGTATAGGTGGAGACATCTGCTGTGATAGCCTGTGATCCAGCAATGCTGACATATTTTATTGTTGAGCTGAAAGGCGAGCTTTGCAAATCCAAGTGTTTTCCTCAAAGGTCTAAAACTCACCATTGTCCTCCTTGGTGAGCTTCTGTCAGAGTGAAATTCAAAAAACAGTTTAGCTTGAAAGGTTCTAGGCAGTAACACCAAGTCTTTTACATTCCAACGGGAAGATAACAAAAGAGACTATCTTGAAACCCTACAGCAGATTATAGTAGAGATTAAGTGTAGAGCAGCATCAACAGTTCCCATACCATATTCCATTCATGAAATGACACTTAAATTTACCACCAAATACCACCAAAACTAAACCAAAATCACCAAATCTGTAGCTCATTAGACATTGGCAGTCAAAAAATGAAAAGCAAGCTCATAAACAGTTTTAAACTGCCTCCTTTTTAAAAAATCTGTACTTCTCTGTCAGTTCTAGGGAAGCAGACCAGCAGGGCTTAGGATCTCCCACCAGCCCGCCCATCGCCAGCCCCCCCTCAGGCAGCCGCTCTTCTTCCCGACTTTCCTTGGAGACACCTGGCCTGGTGGAGAGATTTAACCAGGACACAGACCCCAACATACCCCCCTCAGCCTTCAGACCCAGCCTCAAACACAGCTCCCCTTCTCCCATTAGAGCTTTCTCCACCTCACCTACCCCACCACCTTCCTCCTCCTCCTCTGTTCGAGCGTCTCCTTGCTCCTCACCGTTCAGGGTTGTTCCAGCACCTTCTCCCACCCCCTTATCTGCTGAAGGCTTCACCTCCCCAAACACTGTCCCCAGGGCTCTTCCCTGCTTCTCTCCTCCCCCCTCTTCGGGGAGGGGTTCCTCCATGAGAGCTCCCCCTGCCTCCTCTCCTACACCCTCCCCTGCGTTCGATTCCTCCTCCTGCTCTTCCTCTGGGAGGTCTTCATCCATGAGAGCAGGTCCTTCTTCCTCCCCTACACTGTCCTCTTCCCTCCGCTCTCCTCCATGCTCCTCCCCCACTGCATCTTCCTCGGCCTTCAGCAGATCTTTAGCTGCCTCCTGTATCAGCCAGTCCATCAGTCAGAGTATGGCGAAAAAGAACGCAGCCCGGCATCAAGCCCAACCCTCAAACACAGTAAACCAAAGCCCCACCTCCACTCCTTCCTTACCGTCCTCTCATCTACGACATCGCTCCCCTTCACCTAAACTCCCTATTAGTCAGCAAGGCTCCAGCACACCTGCCTATGCCCAGTTAGGGTGCACTATAGATGGGTACCAACCTCCAAGGTGTCCACCATCCTTTCTGCGGTCCCCTTCTCCATCACCTATGCAGTCGACTACTCCCTCTCTTTCCCAACGCTCTCCTTCCCCATCTATGAGGCTTCCTCACACTTCTTCCTCTTCCTCCTGTGCCTCATTCCTTCACTCCAAAACTGACTCATCACAAAACCCTAACAACAACAACAATAACAATGTTGGCTTATCTGGTTTCACCACAGCAATCAGAAATGCAAGTAACGCCAGCATCTGCAGCATTAATGGTGCTGTCAGTAACGGGGGTTGGTCAGTCAGTCCCCAGAAGGTGCCACTAGCTAATGGTAGCACTAATGCTACTGTAGAGCAACAAACCCATGATCCTCTCTGGTCGGGGTCACACAACCGTGTAGCTCGGCCTTTTTCTGCGTCCGAACCTAGCTCAAGAGTTCAGTCTCCATCTCCCTCTCCAAGCCCTGCCTCATTTACTCGCCTCTGCTCCCCACCTCCTCAACATAATTACTCCTCTCCCATGGCAAACAAACCTCCCCACCCCAGGAGCACACGAGTAGCAGGTGTAAGTTCCCATAATCCACTTGGCCTCACTTTGGAGCTTCCTAGGGCCTCTTCAGCAAGTTCCTCATGTTTGAGCCCCCAGATCCTCTCTCCGCCTCCTATTGGCGTGTCAGTGAATGTTTGGACAAATAATGTTGCAGCACCTCAACCTAGAAACCCCCGATTCACCTCCTCATCTCCCTCTCGCTCCTTTACTTCCTCCTTAGGCTCACCAACACTGGAGAATGCCTCTTCCCCAACTTCTTCTTCTTCTTCTGCCCCACTGCATAGTTCCAGAGCTTCCTCCCCATCTGTACCCTGGCCTCCTGTGTCCCAAACAACGTCCCAAACCCTCCGTAGGTCTTTCTCCTCCAGCCTTGCAGACAGACCCCCTAGCCCGGCCCGGAGCAACCCTAGTGGACTGCGCCGCTCCTGGGCAGAGAGCAGCCGTAGATCCCTTGGTTTTGGTGGTAGTGGTCGAGGGTCCTTTGACCAGCAGGAGTCCGGTCTGACCAGTCCAAGAAGTGGATGGTCCTCGTATGGAAGCTCACCAGCCTGCCTCAGCCCCCGAGCTGGACTTCAATCCCCAATCTCCCTTAGCAGGCTTACAGCAGGGAAAGGCGCCCTTGGTGGGCAGCATTTCACCAGCGTGCCCTGGCCAGATGTGCGGGAGCTTTCGAGCAAATATAATGGAACTGATAGCCTCGATACAAGTGCTACTTCCACCATCATCGCCGCCTCCTCTCCTTCTCCTCTCTCCCCGCTCTCGCACACCCTCCTCTCCTCTCCGGCTCCATCAGACAGCCAGGCAGAATGGGGAGACCCAGAGCTGGAGGAGGGTAACTGTCGCAGCCAGCTGATTTGCGCCTATGTTGCCCGGCCCTCCCGTGAACAAAACCTCGCCTCTTCCTGCCTAGTCCTCTCCTCCTCAGGCATCACTTCCCCTCCACCTGCCCCCTACCAGCAACCAAACTACCAAGTCCAACTCACCACCACAACACCTCCTGCACCGTCAGTCTCCTCCCCTTTGCCCTCAAGCTCATCCCCCCTACCCTTTGCCCTTTCCTCTCCTACTAAACTGGGAAACCAGAAGACCAGTTACGCCACCACAGTCAACCTCCAGATCGCTGGAAGTGGCCGGATAACCTCCTTCAGCACAGCCCAAGTTAGCCTGACCCAAACCCTGCAGGGTGGAGCCGGAGCTGGAGGATCAGGACAGGCACAGATGGCAAGGAGAGTAAGCATCAACGGACTTTCACACCTTCCTTCCCCTCTTCCTCAGAACTGTAACAGGCTTTGAAAGAAAGACAGGATTTTTTATTTCGTGGCCTGAAGAGATGATGCAAAGAAAAAAGGCATTACTGTTTTTAGAGAAAACATCCACTCGTGAGTTGGCCCTTTAGTACAGAGACACAAAGTATTCCAAGTTGAAAAGCCTTCTCAAATGGCAAAGCGTGGGATACTTTGGCTTGGGAATAAATTCACACATGAGGGACATAATGAGTGTTGTGAAATCATTCCCCTGAGCGTGATGGGATACGTTTGGGGTCACATGTAATGCAGACAACACAATGAATCTTAATACCTGAGCATTAAACACATGACTTTTCCAGAATGGAAAATCTCCCTGCACATGCATATTTTTTAGTCTGGGTTAGTGACTTTGAATAGATGCTAATGGAATTCTTTAAAGATTCCAATTTTGTAACAAGTAAAGGAATAAGTTGCCACCAATGGCAATGAATCACGCAGTTGTCCTCTTGCTTGATGCACACCCAAAACCCTGAATGTTCTCAGCAGGATGTGACAGTTTAAAGATAGTTTAACCAGTCTGAAGTCTGTTCATTGGACAGTTTGCTGCTTCTGAACAGACTCTTTTTTATGTGACAACTTCTTGGATGGACTTTTGGACATTTTGTAAAAGATATTGTGTAAAAGACAAACAAAGATAAATCAGTAACTTGAGCTGGAGTACATCCATTTCTGCTAATCCTGCAAACCCAGATGTATTGAAGGTCCGGCGTCCAAACAGTGCTGTATGCAATTAGTTACTTAATGTATTATTATTATTGCTTCTATTTTTTTTTCTATATTCTGTTGAACAAACATCAATGTCTGGTTTTCTGACGCCATGTGTTTAAAGTTAACTGTGGTTATTAATAATCTATCTTTTTAACCATTTTTATTCTTTTTATTTTATTGTTTATTTATGAAGTTAGTCTTATTCTCTTTGGCACTTAATATCCTTAACGTAATGTTGATATTTTGCACAGTGTCCTCAGCTCTTCAGTGTAAGTGTGTGTGTGTGTGTGTGTGTGTGTGTGTGAGTGTTTGAAATGACGTGTCTGGCAAGTTGTCCTTTAACTTCAGACCAAGCGGATATCTGTGTATTGTAATGTTTGTTCTCGTATTGATGTACTCATTTGAGTCATTGACTTTGCACTCTGTCTTGTTGTCAGTATCCTTCAGAAACCTTGTATCTTGAGCTTCACTGGGTTTTCAGAAGTTGTAATAGAAAGTTAACCTGATAAAAAATGCCTTATGACCTCAGCATCAAGCCGAATACTGATGATGCACCATCAGGAGTCAAAACAGACTCTTCTGTTCTGGCTACACACAGGTGACATATTGAGGCCCCAATGAGACAGAGTGCATTTTGCAATTTGCGGAACACAAGGTGCTCCTCACTGCCCTTTTTTGTTGAAGCCTACAATTTAAAAAAGAGCAGCTTGCTGTGTCTTTTTTTTATTGTTGCTAGGCAACCACCGAAATCATCTGTCCTTAGCCTAACCGTTATTTTGCTGTGAAGTGGTATCTTATGGTAACTAGAGTTGGTAAAGTCAGATGGCTCCAGGTATCCAGCAATAGCCACCACTACTTTGTCCTAAACCGGTCTGATTGGACAATGGGAAAAAACGCAAATGACATTGGGCAATTTTCCACTCTGAATTGAAGTTTTTTCAAGTCCAGTTCAGGGCACTCCTTAAAAAACGCAAGGTGCATTGGGCGGAAAAAAATGTGAGGTGCTCAGCAACATAAAAGTAGCGAGCAAAAAGCTTCACTCTCATTGAAAACAATTACAAAAAGCCGCCCAGGCTGCTAAAAAGCACTCTGTCTGATCGGGGCCTGACTCTTTCATATGTTAAAGAATATGTCTGATTTTGTCTGAATATGTCATTTTACTGTATTTTACTGTCAACAAATCTCATGTTTGGATCCGAACCAACAATGAACTGATCTACTAACGTGTGTACTGAAGTGTGTGTATCCAAAGCCTGATATATATTCCTCTGTGCCGTAGACCTCCCTTGTTGTCCAAAAACTATTAAAAACATGTCAATTAGCCACACCGCTGCACTGGGTGACATATTCCTTCATTATGATGTCTTTGGAGCTGTTTCTAAATAAACTAATGTGCCCAAACTCTTCATAATGAAGGAACATGTCACCCAGTGCAGCGGTGTGACTCACTGACGTGTTTTTAATAGTTTAGTGAGGTCTACGGCACAGAGGAATAAGATATATCAGGCTTTGGATACACACACTATAGTACACACATTAGTAGATAAGTTCATTTTTGGTTTGCTGACAAGAAGAAAAATATAGAAAATCACCAGACATATCCTTTAACAGTTGATGATTGATGCTTAAGGTTCACTGTGTTTGGCTTTTAATGATTTTCAACCAAAAAAACAGATTTTTTAAAAAGAAGCAGATCAGTTAACAGATTTTTTACTCAGATTTAATTTCTCCGCACATTTAAAAGTTATGACCTGTTGAAAGAAAACAGTTTACAGTTTCCACAAAAATGGAGAGAAAACACAAATGAGTTGCCAATTATACTCCAGAATATTTTTTTAAAAAGTTAAAATGCATGAATGAATGCATGTGGAGGTCAGATAAAATCATTGAATGAGATGTTTGGTTTCTGCAGGACGCTGGTGACAGACTGGAGAGAACTTCATGTTTTTGGGAGCTGGTGAAAAGGGAAATATTAACTGTCTTCATATTAAGTCTTCATGCAGGAACCCTGATAGAGTCAGCGAGATGTATGGAAAATAAAGTTGTGTGGTGGAAAAACCAAAACGCAGTGACTTGTGCCTTTTATTACCAATAGTGTGTCCAGGTCGGTCTGTCAGTCGGTCCAACACTTTGGTCCAGATTCAAATATCTTAAGAACTATCGGATGGATTGTTATGAAATTTGGTTCACACATTCATGTTCCCCAGAGGATGAATACTACTGACTCTGAAGATCTTCTGACTTTTCCTCTAGTGCCATCATGAGGTTCACATTTGTGGTTTTGAGTGAAATATCTCTATTTCTAACTATTGAATGTATTGCTATGAAATTTAGTTCATACATTCATATTCCCCAGAGGATTAACTGTCATAACTTTGGTGATCCTATGACTGATTTTGACCCTCATCTGGTCAAAATTTTAATTTGTTGTCATTGGTTTATGACTAAATACCTGCAAAATGAATCCTCCCATGAGCCTCAGCTGTAAGTGCTAATTAGTAAAATAAAACTGAAGATGGTAAACATTATACCTCAAGCAGAACCGGCTCTAGGTGGGCGGCCATCTGCCCTGACCGGTTGGGTTTACATAGAAGGAAGGAGGGAGGGGGACGGGGGAAGGGGAGAGGGGGGTGGGGTGGAGAGAGACACAGAGAAGCATAATAACAACAACAACAACAACAACAATAACCATAACAACAGTAATAGAAGTAGAGCTATGACTTTATAATAGTAATAGCAATAATAGCAGTAGCAGAAATGGAAGCAGGACATCCACAGGACCACGCCACAGTCCCCACAGCCGTGGCCCACCATTCAGGCACTGGATCTTCCTGTGAGACGAGAAAGCACAGAGACTCAGAGAAAGAAGTCAAGTTAGTAACATGCATTAATGGTACATGAAAGCATTGAAATGGAGAGGAGGAGGAGGAGGAGAGAGCTCAGTGCATCATGGGAAGTCCCCCGGCAGTCTAGGCCTATAGCAGCATAACTGGGGGCCGGTCCAAGGCGAGCCTGGCCGGCCCTAACTATAAGCTTTATCAAAAAGGAAAGTTTTAAGCCTACTCTTAAATGTAGAGAGGGTGTCTGCCCCCCGGACTGAATCTGGAAGATGGTTCCACAGGAGAGGAGCCTGATAGCTGAAGGCTCTGCCTCCCATTCTACTTTTAGTTATTCTAGGAACCACAAGTAAGCTGCATTCTGGGAGCGCAGTGCTCTAGTGGGGTAATAAGGTACTATGAGCTCTTTAAGATATAAAGGCGCCTGACCATTAAGAGCTTTATAAGTAAGGAGAAGTATTTTAAATTGTATTCTGGATTTTACTGGAAGCCAATGTAGCGAAGCTAAAATAGGAGAAATATGATCTCTTTTCCTAGTTTTTGTTAGTACACGTGCAGCTGCATTCTGGACCAGCTGGAGAGTCTTTAGGGTCTTGTTAGGGCAGCCTGACAGTAAAGAATTACAATAATCCAACCTAGAAGTAACAAATGCATGGACTAGTTTTTCTGCATCTTTTTGAGGCAGGATGTGCCTGATTTTTGCTATATTACGGAGGTGAAAAAAAGCAGTCCTTGAAATTTGTTTTATATGATGGCTGAAGGACATATCCTGATCAAAGATAACTCCCAGATTCCTTACGGTGGAGCTGGAGGCCAAGGTAATGCCATCCAGAGTAGCTATGTCATTAGATAATGTGTTTCTAAGGTGTTTAGGGCCAAACACAATAACTTCAGTTTTGTCTGAGTTCAGTAGCAGAAAATTGCAGCTCATCCAGGTCTTTATGTCCTTAAGGCACACTTGAAGTTTAGTTAACTCATTTAATTCATCTGGCTTCATTGATAAATATAATTGGGTATCATCAGCGTAGCAATGAAAATTTATGGAGTGTTTCCGAATAATATTACCTAAAGGAATCATATATAAGGTGAACAGTATTGGTCCAAGCACAGAACCTTGTGGAACTCCGTGTCTAACTTTTGCGTGGATGGAGGATTCATCGTTAACGTGTACAAACTGAAGTCGATCTGAAAAATAGGATTTAAACCAGCTTAATGCAGTTCCTTTAATACCAATTAAATGTTCCAGTCTCTGTAACAGGATGTGATGGTCAATGGTGTCGAATGCAGCACTAAGATCTAACAAGACAAGTACAGAGAGAAGTCCTTTGTCCGATGCAAGTTAGGAGGTCATTCGTAACTTTCACCAATGCTGTCTCTGTGCTATGATGCTCTAAAACCTGACTGAAAATCCTCAAATAAACTATTGTTATGTAGAAAGTCACATACACACGTGGACAAAATTGTTGGTACCCCTCAGAAAAAACCCATAATTCTCACTGAAATCACTTGAAACTTACAAAAGTAATAATAAATAAAAATGTGTTGAAAATTAAACAATCAAAACCAGCCATCACTTTTGAATTGTTGATTAACATAATTATTTAAAAAAACAAACTAATGAAACAGGCCTGGACAAAAATGATGGTACCCCTATAAAAGATTGAAAATAATTTGACCAGAGGGACATGTTTAACTCAGGTGTGTCCTTTAATTGACATCACAGGTGTCTTCAAGCTCATAATCAGTCAGTCTGCCTATTTAAAGGGTGACAAATAGTCACTGTGCTGTTTGGTGACAAGGTGTGTACCACACTGAACATGGACAACAGAAAGCAAAGGAGAGAATTGTCCCAGGACATTCGAAACAAAATTATAGACAAACATCTTAAAGGTAAAGGCTATAAGACCATCTCTAAGCAGCTTGAAGTTCCTGTGACAACAGTGGCACATATTATTCAGAAGTTTAAGATCCACGGGACAGTAGCCAACCTCCCTGGACGTGGCCGCAAGAAGAAAATTGATGACAAGTTGAAGAGACGGATAGTTCGAATTGTAACCAAAGAGCCCAGAACAACCTCCAAAGATATTAAAGGTGAACTCCAAGGCCAAGGTACATCAGTGTCAGATCGCACCATTCGTCGTTGTTTGAGCCAAAGTGGACTTCATGGGAGACGACCAAGGAGGACACCACTGTTGAAAGCAAATCATAAAAAAGCGAGACTGGAATTTGCAAAAATGCATGTTGACAAGCCACAAAGCTTCTGGGAGAATGTCCTTTGGACAGATGAGACAAAACTGGAGCTTTTTGGTAAAGCACATCAACTCTATGTTCATAGACTCAAAAATCAAGCGTATGAAGAAAAGAACACTGTCCCTACGGTGAAACATGGAGGAGGCTCAGTTATGTTTTGGGGCTGCTTTGCTGCATCTGGCACAGGATGTCTTGAATCTGTGCGAGGTACAATGAAATCTCAAGACTATCAAGGCATTCTGGAGAGAAATGTGCTGCCTAGTGTCAGAAAGCTAGGTCTCAGTCGCAGGTCATGGGTCTTCCAACAGGACAACGATCCAAAACACACAGCCAAAAACACCCAAGAATGGCTAAGAGAAAAGCGTTGGACTATTCTGAAGTGGCCTTCTATCAGCCCAGATCTGAATCCCATTGAACATCTGTGGAAGGAGCTGAAACATGCCATCTGGAGAAGACACCCATCAAACTTGACACAACTGGAGCAGTTTGCTCACGAGGAGTGGGCCAAAATACCTGTTGATAGATCTAGAAGGCTCATTGACAAATATAGAAATCGTTTAATTGCAGTGATTGCCTCAAAAGGTGGTACAACAAAATATTAAATTATGGGTACCATCATTTTTGTCCAGGCCTGTTTCATTAGTTTCATTAGTTTCATTTTTTAAAATAATTATGTTAATCAACAATTCAAAAGTAATGGCTGATTTTGATTGTTTAATTTTCAATAAATTTTTATTCATGGTTACTTTTGTACATTTCAAATGATTTCAGTGAGAATTGTGGGTTTTTCTTTCATTAACTGAGGGGAACCAACAATTTTGTCCACGTGTGTAACTGATTGGCAACTGCTTTCTCAGGGATCTTAAGGAGAAAGGGAAGGTTAGATATAGGTCTATAGTTGGCTAAAACGGCTGAATCCAGTGTAGGCTTCTTAAGAAGAGGTTTAATTACAGCAACTTTAAAGGACTGTGGTACATAGCCTGTTACTAGAGACAGACTGATCATATCTAGTAAAGAAGTGCTAACTAAGGGTAAGACTTCCTTAAGCAGCCTAGTTGGGACGGGGTCCAAGAGACATCATTGAAATTAATTCACGAAGGTCGATTGGAGAGAAACAGTCTAATCAGGTTTTACTGCTGTTTCTAAGGTTCCTGAATTTGAGGGTGAATCAGTGCCTGTTGAGGTGATGAATTTTGTCTCTAATAGTTAGAATTTTGTCATTAAAGAAGCTCATAAAGTCATTACTACTGAGGACAGACAGACACACAGACACACAGACAGACAGACACACAGACAGACAGACACACAGACACAGACAGACAGACAGACAGACACACACACAGACACACAGACAGACACAGACACACACAGACAGACAGACACACAGACAGACACAAAGACACACGGACAGACAGACACACAGACACACAGACAGACAGACACACAGACAGACAGACACACAGACACAGACAGACAGACAGACAGACACACACACAGACACACAGACAGACACAGACACACACAGACAGACAGACACACAGACAGACACAAAGACACACGGACAGACAGACAGACACACAGACACACGGACAGACAGACACAAAGACACACGGACAGACAGACA
This sequence comes from Scomberomorus guttatus, assembly GCA_038419695.1. NCBI lineage: Eukaryota > Metazoa > Chordata > Actinopteri > Scombriformes > Scombridae > Scomberomorus > Scomberomorus guttatus. Next base: position 2,051,597 of record CM076451.1, read on the forward strand.
GACACACAGACAGACACAAAGACACACGGACAGACAGACAGACACACAGACACACGGACAGACAGACACACAGACAGACAGACACACACACAGACAGACAGACACACAGACAGACAGACAGACACACAGACACACGGACAGACAGACAGACACACAGACAGACACAAAGACACACGGACAGACAGACAGACACACAGACACACGGACAGACAGACAGACAGACAGACACACAGACAAACAGACAGACAGACACACAGACAGACAGACAGACAGGTTTGTATAGCTTCTTTGTGTCAGTAGAGCATATCTGTGCATGTCTGTGGGCTTCCTGTGTTTAATTGTGCTGAGGAGCTGCAGCAGAGTGAACTACTGTACATTTATTAGTGAGCTGCAGCTATTTGATCTGTCTGATACATGTGACTCAGTTTCGCTTTGCACTCCACATATAAACTCTGACCCCTCCTCTCCCTTTCCTTTTTTTCTTCTGCTGACTCTTCTTCAGCTGTCCGCCTCGCTCAACTCTCTCTGGGTAAGAACTTTATTCAATTATGGGGTTTAATGAGAACTCTGTTGCTGGTTTTCAGATTTGAGCTGCTGCATATTTGTACAAAATCCACAGATTTACACTCAGCATTCATGCCAATGGATAAAAGTGCTTTATAAATCAAGATGAATGAGGACATTCTAAGAGGCTAAGAAATTAAACAAAAAAATTCCACAAGAAGGGCACAACAGCAGTTTTCAGTGCTGTAACAGAAACTGAATTTGACTCGATTTTTTTATGCAACTCCTAAACAGGCCTGGACTGGCCTCAACACTGCAGAGATTAAACAGTGACAAAAATTTGCTGTTAGTCATTAGTTACTTGTGGGTTGTTAAAAAGTACAACATGTCATTTTAATAGATGCTGTTCAGTTCATACTGTCAAAATTTAGAAAATCAGGCTGTGACTAACATAGAAAAAAAAATTAAATGCTTACTGATAAGGATGAGTCAGCACATAAGCAGCATTTTATTGTTGTAGCTGCTCGAGATGAAGGTAGTTTGAACTTCTTTATGAGGGTCATAAAATAAATCAAGATGATAAAACTAAGAGGATAGTTTGGAATTGTGAAATACTGGAAGGTTTGACATCTTTTGGCCTTAAAACAGTTATCTATTTGAAACCATGTGAGGGAAAATATTTGTTTGGAACTTTTAACAACTCAGATATCTGAAACATGACAAAAAGATACAAATAGTGATATTTTATAAAGGGCCACAAGCCAAAAGGTTTGGGAACCACTGGTTTAAGCTTTAACAATGTATTGTAATTTATAATTGTATCATTATGTCATTTTATGTAAAATTTGGATCTGAAAAGTAACTAAAGCTGTAAAATAAATGTAGCAGAGTAGAAAGTACAATATTTAAGTAAAGCTTTATTTATATAGCGCTTTTTAAATCAGACAGTTACAAAGCGCTTCACAAACACACACGTGCAAAATTAAAATAGATGAACAAAATAATGTAATTTACAATATAAAATATAACATATAACATGACACAGAGAGAAACAGACCAAAACAAAATGAAATAAGACATGAGAACAGGAAGGGACGTCTATGTCGTCCAAAACAGTCCAAAGATTCAGAAGATCTAGTAGATTGTGGAAGATCATCTTTTGTTTTGCAGTTATTTCAGGGAATAGAAAAAGGCCGAGATTTGAGGATTGCTGCTGCATCTTGGACTGACTGCAAACATTTTAGAGCAGACTGACTGAGGCGCATGTAGAGGGAGTGTCAGTAGTCTAGCTGGGAGAAAATGAACGTGTGAATTAATTGTTCAAGATCAATAGAGGACAATATAGGTCTTATTTTTGCAGTATTTCTTAACTGGAGGAAACAGGACTGGACAAGCTTATTAACATGATGGTCAAATGTCATATACCGGTCAAAGATGATACCAAGATTCTCAGCAGTAGATTTAATGTTTGGGTGAAGTGGACCAATAAACTGAATAGCTGCAGTGGCAAAGTTATCATGACCAATTAAAAGAACTTTAGTTTTTTCAGGATTTCCATGGAGGAAATTTTGATGATAAACTGATCTTCTAATAATAATAATATTACCAGCGTGTCTTTCCAGATGCCCCTGACTGTACTGACACAAAGAAAATGTGATTATGTAGTGATTCATCTTACATAAATTGTATTCAAAATGTTAGGAGACTGTCCAACACTTTCATTTTGTGGCTGTAGTGAACTCTGCAGCTTCTGGGGGTTTTTCAGGGTTTGATGACACATGATATGCATGAATCACTTTATATTAGTTTTCTTTCTTTCTCCTGAATTTCATTCCCAGAGCTGAAGTGTATTACTCCAGAAAAATGGAATTTCTTGTGAAAAAGGTTTCCTCACACAAACATTCCTGGAATTTACACATCTGTTCACACATATTTCAAATACTTTGTTTGTTGAAGGCTTTACAAGTAAAGAACTGAAAGAAACTCAATATAACTGCAGAACAAGTATGAAACTCAAGTTATCTATTTACTGAACTTGTTAAGTGATGTTTTGGGGTTTTTTGACATGTTGACTGGTGAGTAAATATCATAAAATTAGTAATAAAATATAAATATCTTATCAGAATGAAACAGTAAATTACACTTTTTGAGAACAGATCAACTCTGAAACTCTAAAATGTAAAAAATGAACATTTGAAACTGTAGTTTTATATAAGCAAAATATAAACATTTCTTAAAATTAACCACAAAACTGGCATGTTTTAAAAAGTTTAACTATTCAACACGATTGGCAGATATTTAAAGGGTCAGTTCACCCATTTACAGTGACCAGACATCCCAGTTTGTCCGGGACTGTCCCGGCTTCAAGCTGGGGGTCCTGAGTCCCGACAAATATCTGTAAAACCCTGAAATGTCCCGGTTTTCAACATTCACTACCAAATTGTCCCACAATTAAAATAATAATTATAATATTATATTTGTTTTCAGTGCTTACATAGATGTTTATCATATTCTGTCTCATTATTACCTAATCCAATATAAAAACATACCACCACCACGCTTCTGAATTTAACACTGATTTGTCTGTAATGTTATTTGTGTCAATCAATCAATGTGTTGTGTTCAAGGCTGTTGCTAGGACGTTTGCAGCTCTTTCTGACAGAACTTGTCAGTATGCTAACAGTTAGCTGTCATGCTGAAGAGAGAGTCGGTCTTTTCTAAAGAGCTCCAGGAGGCTTACTCCTTCCTTCATAAAGTACCTGTCAACAAAAATACTGCGTTCTGCACACACTGCAAGAGTACATTTTTGGTCACATACAGTAGAAATGCTGATATCAGAAAAGATCATATTAAGACGGCCAAACATAAGCGGTGGCTACAAGTGGGAAGTAGCACCATTGCGACCCAACTCAGCGGGGCAAACGCCGGTCACAGCCATTTGAATACTCCCAGTAGGTGTGTTAAGCGCTGAAATAATTGCCCCCCATCCTGATGAAAACCCCTGTGGTGCGTGCATAAGTGCATACATGTGCACGCGCATGAATGTGCCCACTTAAGGGTCCCGGTTTGGGGGTTTGAAAATATGGTCACCCTACCCCTATAGTGGTTTCTATCCACTCAGATAGTTTTGGTGTTATTATTTTAAATTTAATAAATATAATTTTTCAATTATATTAGATATAATTGTATTATTGTAACTATAATTAATATATTTACAACAACAGCATAGGACATAAATTCAGTCACCAAAAACGACCTGTAGTTACGTTTGAGTGAGAGATGCCATCTAGCTGCCGTAGTAATTATGACCCGGAGTTTTCCTCTTAATAATAGATGAATTTACAGAGAGCATCTGTCTTTTATGAGTTTTATTGCAATAAACAAAGCTCACATTTGCAAATGCAGATCTCCCAGTTTGCTTGGCTGAAAGAGATACTGTTCATACAGCTGTGTGTGTCACACCCTAATAAGTTTCATTTAATAAAGTTATTATATCTTTAGGGAGTTTCTTTCAGGCTTCTGAGAATTAGGAGTTGAAAGCCAAATCCCTTTCTGCCTTTCCTCCTTAAGGACTTTCCCTCTCTTCCTTTGTCTAATAAGAAGTAAAAGTTACGTGACTGTCAGTCACAGTCCCACAGCTCACCTTTGATGGTGCCTGTTGGGAACATGTTCACATGGGAAGCAGAGAGCACAAAGTCTTACAATGTAGTTTTGGCTATACAAACAAAACAACAACAAAGATTGTCTAACTTTAAAGAAGTAGTAACTTTAACCCACACCATGTTTCAAGTGATCATTTTAACCCAAACCATGATCTTTCTGTTGTGCCTAAACTTAACCAGACCTTAAACCTTGTGCCTCGCTTTAAAATACTATCAATAGAGCATATTGATCCCCATCAAAAAACAGACATAAAAATTATTTTTTTTTTGATCAACTTCAGCCCTAATCACAACTACCAAATATTCATTCATTTTCAGAATTTTAACCCTTTAAATGCCAGTTTTGGTGATGATACCACTCATTTTTATAAAACTAAAAACACAAAAAAATGGAATATTTTCAATATACTAAATGCAAGTGGGATTTTTTTTTTTGGATTATCACAGTCTGGGATATAGCAATGATTAGCAGCAACATTGATATTTATGCATTATTATTTTTTGTGCAATGTCAGATTAAAAAAAAACATTAAAAACCGAATATGATGAAAATTATGAAATATGCCAATCACTTGCCCTCTTGTTTGACACGCACACACACAGAGTGACAGATATGCACCTGCTCTGTCCCTCCAAGCACATACACACACACATACACACACACACACACACACACACACACACACCAATGTAATGTACATATTTGTTCTGTAGGAGAAACAGGAGAAAATGGCTCAATCAGCTGGAAAATAGTAAAAAATACAATTTTGAAGCCAGGGCTTCAGTTTGAAAGTCTTATAAAACAGGATGCATGAATTTATTTAATAGGAACCATGGGATCAAAAAATGTGGTTTTAATGGGTTTCAAAATATCTTCACTTTCCTGCACTCATGTGGTCCAATCTGCAAATATTCACCTTAACCCCTGCATTTGTATTAACTCAATAAGGAAGCACAGCTAAAGCAATCATACCTTCCAATCAATAAAAAAGTTCTGTGCATTAAATTGGAGTTACACAGGAAAAAAGTATTGAACACGCCAGCTGAAATGTAGTTAATACTTGAGAAGAAGCCTTTGTTTGCAATGACAGATTCAAGACGCTTCCAGTGTGAAGAAACTAATCTCTCACAGTGTTCAGGGGGGATTTTGGCTCATTCTTCTAAGCAGACAGTCTTCAAATGTTGAAGAGTCCAGGACCTGCTGGTGAATCTTTATCTTCAGTTCCTTCCATAAATGTTCTATTGGGTTCAAGTCGGCTGACTGACTGGGCCACTCCAACACCTTTATTTACTTTCTCTGGAACCAGTTGAGAGTCTCCATTGGAGTATGTTTTGGATCGTTGTCCTGTTGGAAGGTCCGCCTGCGTCTCATCCTCATTGTCCTGGTGGATGGCAGCAGATTGTTCTCAAGATTATCCCGATCATGGCTCCATTCATCTTCCCTTCAACAGTTTGGATTCTGTCGGTACCACGAGAAGAGAAACAGCCCCATACCATAATGCTTCCACCTCCGAACGTCACTGTAGGTATTTTTAGGGTCATATGCAGACATTTCTCCTCCAAACATGGTGCGTAGTGTTACTGCCAAAATTTTTTGTTTTTGTCCTGTCTGATCACATCACATTCTTCCAGTAATCTACAGGCTTCTCCAAACTTCAAACAAGCTTCAACATGTCTTTTCTTCAGTAATGGAGTCTTACTGGGTGATCGTGCATGGAGACTATGGTGGTGGTGGAGTGCATTGCCTGTTGTTTTCTCTGTGACAGCTGTACCTGCTTCTTCCAGGTCTTTCTGGAGCTCTTTTCGAGTGGTCCTTGGATCTTTGGCTACTTTTCTGACTAATTTTCTGACTGCCCAGTCAGGAATGTTGCGAGAAGCTCCTGTGTGTAGCCAGTTGATGGTGGAGTGATGCTGATTCCACTTGCAGTTATTGGACCCAGTGGTGCTTATGGGAACATTTAGGAGTTGATAAATCAGTCAGTAACCTGTGCCATTCTTATGTTGCTCAACAATCTTGTTGTGAAGGTCTCGGCAGAGCTCTTTGCCTCTAGCCATCATGAGATGGTGCTTCCCTGACAGCTTGGTGGCAAATGATGCATTCACAGATGACTAACCCTTTTTAAAAGAGTGGAAGTACTAACAGCCACACGCCCTAACCCAGCTGATTCTAATTAGCACAGGTAAGAGGACTAATTAGTGGAATCACCTGGTTCAGTGCTTTTTCTTACTTTTTTCCTGTCATTCCAATTTAATGCACATAACTTTTTTATTGATTGGAATATTATCATTTCATTAGCTGTGTTGCCTTATTGAGTTAATACCAATGTCTGGTCTTAATTTCATATGAATACCTGCACTGGAAATGTGTTTAATCAAAAACAAGTTGACGTGTTGAATACTTATTTCCCCCACTGTGTCGAGACAGCTTTAGCTTCAGCAGAGGAAAGCCTGCTACAGGAAATCTCACTGTCTGCAGCTGTTTGTGGAAGGAAGAGCTGCTGGCAGCCACAAAAACAACAGAAATCCTCCACACATCTCACCCTGCAGCTCCTTAATGCTCCGGGTGTCCTGTCTCTCAGCTGAACCTGGACCTTCTCCGCTGACGCTAACAAGATTTTACCAGCTGATAACTGCAGGAACAGACAGTCGGAGTGTTAAAGAGCCACAGAACTAAATGCAAAATGACTTCTGGCCCGTTTAAATGTCATTGCGCTGTTTGTCAGACTTTTCCTCTCATTATTATCACATGTCGCTGAGCAACTCCTGGCCTCCTGCCTATCCTCAGGCCCTCACTGCCTCTCTCTCAGCTCCTTGCCCATATTATTAGCATTTAGCATTTGTGTAGTTATACACAACAATACTACATTTTCAAAGGGCTGCTGTTGGTTTGAAAGTGCATTTAAGGACACAATACCATTACTTCTTGTGATAATTGAAAAAGAAAAAAGATATTGTGGGTGACAGGGACTGGGAGAGACGGGAAAAAAACAACAATACAAATATACCTGTCACCTGGTGGATCTGGTGCTGCAGCTTACTTCCTGCTGCTACAGCTGTGAGTGTCTAAACATAACCATGAAAAGCTGAAGATTAAGAGGAAATTTGACCTTTCAGCACGACAGCCACCCAAAGCATACATTCAAAATCAACAAAGGAACAGCTTCACCAAAAGATGACCAACGCTTGGGAATGGCTCTGTCAGACCTGAATCCACCTGAAAATCTGCGGAGCGACCTAATATTCTAGGTAAAATGAATGTAATGTGTTGTCACTGATTGTTTTGTGGATAGGTTTAGTATCAATATTTGAACCAAGATAAATCAGGATCTCTTGTGGCTGTACACAGAAGACACCCTGACAGATCTACAACTTTGTTGCAAGAAGGAGTGATGAAAAGAAGATGTGACGAGCTGATAGATTCTTACCCAAAAAGACGGAGGTGCTTCAATGAAGTATAAGTTCACTTATGCAATCAGGTTATTGTGTTTGTTTGTTTTTTGTTTTTGTTTTTAAAGGTTTCAATTTTTTGTTCTTAACTTGAATTTTATAATTTGCAATTTAACATTAAAGATGGAAAAGGTTCTGACATAATTTATCCTGGTTTCATTTTATCATTTTCAGTTTCATTTTACCTGGGGTGTGTCGACTTTTTATATTCACTATACGTTCATTAAAAATGTTTCCTCATTTTGGTGATAAAAGACATTATTCGTGTGGGTTCAAAATGTATTGTCTGTCAACATGCTGAACTCATTTATTCTAAAATTGTTTTGTTGGCTCCAAAACTCACATCTGCCGTAAGTAATTCTGTGCCAAACATCGAACAAAGGAACACTTTTGGTAGCTGCACGTAAAAAATGTGCATAATGCCAAATAGTTTATTAATTTCATTCAGAAAAGTCACATTGAACATTGAAAATTCTACAAAGTGAAGTTTCTGCTCCATCCTGCAACGTTGTATAAATAGTATAGACAACAGTGGAGTGTCAGCATTATATGTGTTTGAGGAAGTTGAAGAGAATAAAAGAATAAGGGTCAGAGACAGGTCAGGAAGGAGACATCTTGGTTTAAGGACCTCCAACTGGCTACTAATTAGAGAACTGAGAAAATGCCATGACGTTATCTGTGGAACGTGTCTGTAAACATCTTAAAGAAGTTGAACCGCCCAGTTTTAAGGTATATAAGCTGACTGTGAACGCTCCATGGGGAGCCTTTTCTTTGTAACCTCACCTGTGTGTTGCATTGCTAAACGCTCCTTCTTGTACAAGAAAGTAAATTCAACTTAAACTTTGATTCTTCGGATCCAGTCTCCATTATTTAAAGGTTATCAAGAAGAAATCCTTTTAACAAATAGCACTTATTGTGTAATAAGGTTCTGGTAATTAAAGTGTTAGGTCATCATAGTAATATGCAAATAAAAAGTATCACAGGAATGTTTGATGATGATTTATGGAGCTTTAATCTCCGCAGGGCTCTGAGGAGAAAACCAGTAAACCCAAAAAAAGGAGGAGGAGGAGAAGGCAAAAGAAACTGAGCCTGGGAAAAGAGGAGGGCATACAAGAGTAGAGTGAAGTCCCAGAGTCTGAAAGGGAGGAGGAGGAGAGTGGGAGTGGGAGTGGGAGGAGTGACAAAGTGAAGAGGGAAGACAGAGAGGAGGAAGGAGAGTGAGGTTGAGACAGAGAGCAACACGCTAGTGAAAGCTCGTCTCTAACCCATCCATCAGTCCCACAGACAGCCGGACCACAGACCACTTTTCAACCAACTGAAGAGGAAACCAGTCTGATCCTCAACAGCTCCTGCAGCATTTGATGGAGAGAGAAAAAACAAGAATCTCTGTGATTCACTGCACTGATCTACTTCGGGACATTTTTTCCCTTAAAGATAAAAAAACAGAGTGATTACAGGTCTGGACCCAGGCACAAAAAAACCAGTGAACTGAAGAGAAGAATTCACTTGATACTCTGAGATAAGCTATTGTTTCCTTTGCTGGATTATGCTGGGGGTTTTTTCAACTATTTGGCTTCCTGTTTTAGATTTTTATTTATTTATTTTTTGGTAATGAACTAAGCAGTTGACCACCTGACTTGAGGATTTACTGAAGTAGTGTAAATGCAGCTGTAACTGGACTGTGGACTGGAGAATGTTAAGACCTCCATTTTTTTTTCTTTTTTTCTTTTTTGGAGCCACTTTCAAGTGTTTCTGTGTGTTATTTAAAGACCTTTTCCATTACAAAAAGGTGCTTTTCAGTTAAAAAATTTGAATCTTTGCTTTCCTGAGAAAGGTTGACTGATCTCTGTTCTGTGTCATTCAGCTGTTTTACAACCTTCACCTGCAGTCTGGCAGCTGATGCCTTGCTTGCACTTCAACAGTCACCAGATCACTGGAAGAAGTTCTCGCTGTGACTCATCCAGATTTTCTCAGATGCCCTCTTGTTGGATTACAGGACTCTTAAGGACACGTGTGTGCTAGTTTCTTCCAGTAGGACCAACATGGGCCTCTAAACCTCCCAGCTTTACGTCTGAAACCAGAGACTCCATGAGGGACCACAGAGGCAGTTTATCTCCAGGAGGATGTAGTAGTGAGAGTCAGCGACCAGCAGCAGATAATGTGACGCAGATGATGGTTTTACTGCCAGTGCCATGCTGAGAGGGAGGCCAGCTCTCGCGAGTGTGCTTCTGTGTTTCGTCTGTCTGCACGCCCTGAAGCCTGGTGCGGCCACCAAACCATGCAGCTTAGATAGCATCGCACAGGTCGACGCACTCATCATCGAGAACCAAAACTTGGTATGAGTTTCACTGTTTGTCCTTTTTTATCTGCTTTCAACTAACAACATAACTGTGAGAAATATTCCAATCAAATATTTTGCTTAGATACCATGTTCAGAGCAGTGGCATAGGCAGAAACTGTATTTTGGGTGGGCCAGTACAAAGGTGGGTGAGCCATCTTTTTCCAGAAAAAAGACTTATGAAAAGTTAGAAGAAGAAAAAAGAACAAATACAGACAAACTGAAAAACGAGTGACCAGTTTACTTTGCAACGTTCTGCATCACAAAGGCAATAACAGCAAAACACTGTTTACTGTTAACATGCTCAACCAACAGAGCATCAGTCTATAAAGGCTGTACACAGCAGTACAGGCAAAAGGTGGTCTTCTATTGCCTGTCAGGTCTAAAATACAGTTTATATGTACCAGCAAGACTGGCTGTGCATTGGCTCTATGACACACAACACTGTTAATTAACTATTTTATTTCACAAAGTGGCAACTAAACATAAACCCAGACAGCAGAGGTGTTAACTTAGATAGAAATCACACATGTAACACATCCCTCATGCATTCATTAGGACCTACAGCCATTGTTGCTTCAGTACCAATCAGCTCATGAAAAATTCATTCTTGGCTGTGCAGGGAAACACATGCACATTTAGCTGGGAATATGGTTGATAATTGGCACATAAATTGGTGGGTGAACCCATAGCTGCGAGAACATGATTTCAGTGGGGCAGTTTATTAAATACTCACAGCAGCAATAAGTGTGTCTCCCCATTGAAAGAGACGTTGTGCACATTTATGCACGAGACACAGCAGCGTAACTTTATTGATTATTTAAATCTCCCGACACACCGGCAGGATCAGTCAGGATCTGATGATAACTAATGTTTTGTGTTCATACAGTGAAACAGTTTGGAGTAAAGCAGCCGGCCTGATAAATCCTGAGCTCTAAAAACATATTTCAGAAGCTGAAAGTTTAATTTTGTTTCCTCTGGAGAGTTTCCTCTGTCCTGTCCAGCTGATAACTACAGTTTGTAGAAGTCGGGCTGCTGGAGACATTTCTAACCCACATGTGTAAACCGTGTCTGTGAGCCCCCCGTCTCAACTTTTCACCACTCCCCTCCATATATATATATATATATATATATATATATATATATATATACACACACACACACATATATATACATTTTGTAACAATAAATATAAAATATAAAAATATAAATATAAACCTGCAGCTGCACTCTGAACCAGGTGCGTAGTCAGTACATGAATTATCTTGATCAAAGATGACTCATAAATAGTTTTCTGCAACACACAACCAATAACCTTAGACTGGAATGAGTTCTGGTTGAAGAAAAGATGAAAACATGTTGCACAGATAAATGCAAATCATGCTCATGTCACAGGATTCTCATGGTGAAGCGTGGTGTTAAAGATGTGGTGAGAACACATCTTGTTGGGTCTTGTTCAGTCATCCTGGCAGTGAGAAAGAATGCTGACTAACAGAGTCCCAGATTCCTCTTCCTCTACAAGAGGACGCTGAAGCTTCATATTAGCTTCAGATAAACTTTAAATCCATGTTTGCACAGAAGGAGGACTGTGGATTTTGTCCCCCATCACTTCCATTGTAAGTGCATTATGAAGGGATCTTCTAATGGTCAGTATGAACAGGAGGAATGATTACAGCAAGAAAAACAGGTTTCACTCTTCATTTGGGCTCCTGACTGTTGTTTAACCTGCATTGTGGAACTTTTACATATAAATAAACGTCCGTTACATTCAAGCCAAATGAGTTCACACAATGCTGATTAAGCCTATCACTGCCAGATAAATCTTTGTATTTCACAGTACAGGGAGTTTTTAAATCTCATGTTGGGCATGAAACACGTCAGCGAGTTTTGCAGGGGTTGTGTGATGCTCCAAACAATTTATCTACCAACAGTAGGTTACAGCCAGTGGTGTACTGGCCATCGGGCATACTGGGACAAATCCCAGTGGGCTGGAAAACCACTGTATAGAAAGATAATAACAAAAAGTGAATCATTTTAAAATGCAGCAATTAATAGTATCAGAAACAGAGCTGTATGGGCTCGATGAAAATGTTAAGGAATATAACTTTACCCATATGAAAAAAGCTCATGTCAAATTTAATCTTTCACATGTCATCAGCAATATGTCACATTTGAGGTTTTCATTTCTCATGTGATAAAAGATATGATTTCAGTTTCACGTGTTGTAATTATGTTATTATAATTAGAGCTGCAATGTTTCTTTAGTCCTCTGACAGTAAACTGAATATCTTTGGGTTGTGGACAAAACAAGCTTGAGTTTTGGGAAACATTGACATTTTTCACCATTTTCTAACATTTCATGGACCAAACAACTAATCAATTAATCAAGAAAATAATAGACAGATTAATAGATAATGAAAATAATTGACTGAATTGAGGGGTATTACAGATACAAAGGGTGTCATGGTACTTCCCTGTAATCTCAGGCTCTTACACCCTAATATTACACATCTATTGCAGTACGTTGAACTGAAAACTGATACGTGTGTGTGTAATATTGTCTTGTAATAGTAAGTATCTGTAATGACTGTACAGACGCAGAGCTGTTAACGCTCTCTTTCTCCTCAGAAGCTGTTGGACTGCAAACTGTACACACCAACCATCGAAGACTTCCAGGTAGGAGTTTTCTCTCCACTCTGACTCATTTATAATCATCATATCATATCCTGATATCTGATATCTACATAACTCTTGCAGACTCAGGAAGACAATGGTCCCCAGCTGATTAATAGTCTCAATAAAACAGCAATTAGAGCCAATCTTGTGCAAGTTCAAGCAGAAATCCTGAGAGGAGGGCCACAAGAATAAACAAAACCTTTTTTAGGCCATTCAAATATAAATGTTTGGTCTAAGTTGATTGCATCATAACATGTTAGTCAGTCAATGTTATAAACCTGGAGTTTAGAAGCTGTGTGCACCTGGCAACTGTCTTATAGTAGTCATGGATTTCCAGCATGCCTGTGGACTTCAGCCAGATTCTCACTGTGTGAGGTTATATCTGTGATTCTTGGTGGTCCACCCTTGTTTACATGACAACACCAAACATCCAAGAACCCAATTATCTATATGGTTCCCCTGGGTTAGCTTCTGTCACCTACTCTGGTTTATACATAGAAACAGTGATCAATCGCGTTTTTTTTTTATAGCTCTAGCAAATCTGCAACTGACACAGTTTTGGCACAGTTTTCTCCAGCTGGTTTTTACTCTTCAGACTGAGATTGCTACAACTGTTAAAGGGGGGAGGGGGGGGGGGGGGGGGGGGTACCCAAGTTAAGAAAAACAAAAACATCGTTGTTCTTCAAATCTTACAGATGGTTTTGGTCTTATTTGCCTCTTTGTCACCAGTTTTTATCTGAGCTACTTTTTTCTTAAGATATATTTCTATGGAAACCTTTGACAGTGTGTTTTGTGGATCCATTCCACCCTCTCCCCCTACACCCTCTGACACCATTTATACCTTTGCATGGAGGCTCCACCGCATTAAAGGATTAATTCACAATTTTTCAAGTGTGTCTTAAACCAACAGTCAGGAGCCCAAATGAAGAGTGAAACCTGTTTTTCTTGCTGTAATCATTCCTCCTGTTCATACTGACCATTAGAAGATCCCTTCATAATGCACTTACAATGGAAGTGATGGGGGACCAAATCCACAGTCCTCCTTCTGTGCAAACATGGATTTCAAAGTTTATCTGAAGCTAATATGAAGCTTCAGCGTCCAAATGAGTCAAATCAAGTAGATATCTTTCAACGTTACAGTCTTTTTAGGGCCAAAGTCCCTCTTTTTGTTACTATACTTCCACCGCAGCTCAACAGGGAAACACTGTCCTGAAAAATTCTCACAATTGAGCGAAAAATGTTAAATGTAGCTAAAAAACCCCAAAATGCAATGCTTGACCAATACTTTGTGTCATATTGGAAGGATTATCATTCATTCCCTTGGACACAAACCTTCACTAAACACTCACACATTTTTTCATCTGTGTGCAGTTTAGAAATATGTGTGATATAAAGAAGTAAGAATGTGGATGGTGGATGGATGTGTAGCACCTCCGACTTTCATGCAGAAAACCTAACATTTGCCTTTTTTTAAACCATAACTTCAATCTTTAACTTTAACCATGCTGTTGTTGCCGTGCATACATATGGTAGAAAGAAATCATTTGTAAAGCATTCATCAAACGTAATTAGTGTTTTTTTATATGAATATTCTGTCTGGTGATAGGGTTGAGGCAGAAATAAAACCAAAAGTAAATAACCTAAGCTAGAGACAACTAGGTAAGTAAGAAAATATATTCTTTCTTTCTGTGATTTGGGTGAACTGAAACTTTAAAACTGACTCTATGAAAGAAATTATATAAAAATACATGTTAACATAAAAACTTCTGAAGTTCATTAAGATACTAAGTCTTCTGTACTGAGGTTGTTGACTTCACTGCATCATCTTTCTCTCCCTCTCTCTGTCTCTCTCTCTCCAGCAGAATTGCCCCAGCTCCACCCTGAAATGCTTTGCTAAAGAAGTTAAAGTTCTCCTCAAGGAGTGGGAAACTGTTACAAAACATAAACAAAGCCACTTGCAGCGCATGCTAAGGATTCTAGCAGAGAATTTCAACGAGGTGAGGAAGGGAGAAACAATTACAAGTCTGCAGGATGTGAATGATAAATTGATTGTGATTGGTTTGTGAAAGCCACTTTAGGAACAAAATACTGTAAAAGACGTCATTTGAGGTTGTATGAGATGCATTTATTTATCCTCTTCTGTTACACAAAACAGGATATTTTTCAACAATCGCTTGTTTGATTCTTGCCCAGTAATCACTTATTGGAGGTCTGTCATAACGCATTAGCCTTGACTTCTCTGACTGGGGCCTGCAGTGGAAATTTGCTCGCTGGATATAAAACAAGGTTGGCAACACACATAGATCTTGTGTCTGTAACAGCTGCCGTCATGCCCTGCTACAAAAGAAAAATATTCAAAAATACAGTTTATAAGAGGAAATTAGGCTGTAAACCAGCCAATAGCCACGCTCATTAATTTCTGCTGGAAGTAAACAGCTTTCACTAAAGAATTAGTTTGTTGGCTAAAACTAGTTTTTTAATTAAGTTAACCTCAAAGTCTTGGTATTTTCTTGCCTGGAGCAGCGCGCACAGCATATCATCAATTCAAAGCGCATTGAAAGTAATTAAGATAAGATGGAAAAAACAAGGGCATGTAAGAAAGGCACATAGAAACCGGGGTAAAGAGACAGGAGCTAAAACGGCCTGTTTCAGACAGAGGCTGAACTGAGGGGCTGCATAAAGGGCCAGTATAAGATAAATAAGGAGTTTTTAACTGGAAATCATGCAAAGATATTCCAGTAGAGCCCCAGAATATACATATAGAGCTGGAAATGTGCAGAATATGTGTCCTTTAACTTTAAGTTGCAATAAACGAGCTGTATTAGTTGTCAGAAAACAACTATTTGCTATGTAGAGATATTGCAGAGTAATGACATCTTTACCATCACACAACCTCTGTGTGTGTTGTTATCCGAGCTTCTCTGTTCTTTGTTTTGGTAGCTGTGCTGGCTGTGCATGCATGTTAGTGCATGTGAGTGTGTATGTTAGTGCATGTGAGCAGGCATGTTAGTGCATGTGAGTGTGTACGTTAGTGCATGTGAGCAGGCATGTTAGTGCATGTGAGTCCCTCCGTGTCCTCCGTGTCTGTTTCCAAGATGGCGGCCATGTCACAAACTTTGACAAATTACAGCTCAACAGAAGGCATGAATCAGTTTTTCTGCATCTTTTTGATTTATAAATAGTCGTACTTTGGCTGTTTCTGAGGTGGAAAAATTATGTTTTCATCACCATATTAATGTGGGACCAAGATTTATAACCTCAGATTTAATCCAGGGAGTTAATTTCCCCAGATTATTATACAGCATTTCTCTTTTTGTTTTGAGGCCGACTAGCAGGATTTCAGTTTTGTCCTCATTTAACTTTAAGAAATTATTGCTCATCTATTTATTTATTGCCAGAAGACAGGCAGAGATGGAGTTTATAGCTACAGCATCATTTGGTTCAGCGGAGATGTAAAGTTGTGTGTCATCCGTGTAACTATGGAAACATACATTGTGCTCTCTGATGATGTCACCAAGTGGCAGCATGTACAGTGAGAATAATAATGGACGGAGGCAGCTCCCTTGTGGAACCCCAAAGCAGTTGTCATGTTCATCAGACACATGAGCTCCAAGACTGAAGTAAAACTTTCTCCCTGTGATGTTTGTTTTGAACCAGTTTAACACACTTATTTTCATTGAAGTTTAGTCTGTGGTCTGATTATTTTAGTAAGAGCAGTTTCAGTGCTGTGCTTTGTTCTAAAGCCTGACTGAAATTCCTTTAAGAGGAGTTTATTTGCACTGAAACTATCTTTTCAAGTATCTTACTAATGAATGGAAGGTTGGATATCGGCCTATAGCTGGTCAGTGCATCAAGTGTTGCTTTGTTATAGACAGTCATGGCTTCTTTGTAAATATTACAGTGAACTGTGAGTCCATTTTCTTTCAGCTGCCTGACAGATTCTCTTGATCTCATTAACATTGTTTAACCATACTGTTTACCATTATTTAAGGCAGATGACAATGCGTTGTTGCAATGTTGAGTAGAGTGTAGAGTGTCACCATGGTGATGAGTAGCTTCATTTACATGTTTGGTGAGTTAAAACTGTCCAGTAGATTTACAAGCTCCACAGCTTCATTCTTTTTGTTAATATGAATGTTCAAGTCTCCATTCAGGATTAACCTGATATCCAGTGACACCAAGTGAGATCAGCTCTGAGAATTCCTGCAGGAATAGTGATGAATAGTTGATATAATGTAATGATAAGTACTGATAATTCTGCTTTGAGTTCCTCAGCAAGATATTCAAATGACGTAAATTCACCTAAGTCTCCACCTCTCCTGTTTTGTCTGACTGACTGATAGAAATTATAGTGTCGGAATAATACTTAGGAAGTTGTAAAAAACAAAAAGAAAGTGAAAAGAAAACACAAAGCATATAGCAAGCAGAGAGCTGAGGAAAACATGTCCGCACTGCAGCACAACCGGAACTAACAAATGTTTCTGAAAGCATTTGAGGCAAGAAATAGTTAATGCACTAACAGAATATTGGATCAGCTCTGCCTAGTTTGACAGTTTGATCTGAGTTTTGTGAGTTGTTGGCTTTCTTTTTTCCCCCAACTAAACGACACACGCATTTGTTTTGGTCTGAGATGTTGGTGCTATGGTGTGACATTTAGTGGCTGAATGTCATCAATGTCATGTATTGCAACTTTAAAGATCCCTTCAAGAAATGTTTTAAATTTGTGCTTTCACAGTGAAGCTCAAACATGCAACTACAGGAACAAGAAGAAAAAAAATGTTTTGAGTGGAGTGGTGGCAAACAGAAAGGATTTTTAAAAAGGTGGGAGGAGAGGTGCAAACAGGTGGGAGTTTTGTTCAAATGAGGCAAAACAAGCTGTTATTTATGTTGGTGAGAGTTGATTCTTGTTTGTTTTACTTCCTGTGTAGTTCAGTCTGGTCTCTGTACGATTGGTTTGGGCAGGTCTTAACACAGAAATCGACCAAAACAACCGCATAGAGACCCTTTAGAGGAAGTGGTCTCAGTCCAGTCACAAACTAACTCTGGTTGGTTTGACCGACTAGAAGCGAGCGATCCGCTCTTTAGGTTTGTTTCTGTGGCCAATAATAAATGTATCTCTCTCTGTCCCCCACAGTCGGAGTCAGAGTGTCTTCAGTGTGAATACCACAAGGAAGAAAAAGTGCAAAAGTTCCTCGAAGATCTTCGTACAACTCTTCACAGGATTTACAATGAGTGCATGTCCTCAACTACTTAACTGTTCCTCAATGCTCCCTCAAAGGACTAGAAAGAGACTTCAAGACCTGTTTTTGTCTTCATGAACCTCTCATATCCATTGGACACAAATAAAATGCATCATGCATGCATGGTGTCTGTGCATCTTAGTGGTATTTTATTTACAGCTGGAGGGATGTTTCTATGTGCAAAGGAGGCAATCAAGCTTCTGCATTCAGGTCGAGGCTTGTGATTCGTACAGTTTGCAGTGTGATGACTTTTAATGTTATAATAAATTACTCTATAACTATCTAATCTGACACGGTGATATGCAAACTCCCAGCAGAGCTATAAATAACCATCAGGTTGTGTCAGTTTTTAGTCAGAGAGGGTCTGTTTCATGTAAACTTAGATGACTGCTTGAACATAATGCTGAGTTCATTCAACTCTAAACTCTACTACTTGCTGCCATTATGTTCATTTCTACCACAGAAGTTGTGCAAAGTGCAGGAGACTGTTTGTGTTTAGGATTAGGTAACAAAAGCACTTCAGTTAAACATTGAAAAAGTAAGCATGTCCCGTCTCATGTCATCATTGACTTTTTCAATATTTAACTGAGGCAATGTTCTTTTCCTATTGACCTCAAGTGCTTCAGAGCTGATTAGAACCGCCAGGGGTCACTATACCTGACCCGCCTACTTGCGCGCCTGGCTACTGTATTTCTAAAACTAAGAAATGTACTCTGTCATTGTATTAAACATTGTCTTCACAAAGGTCTACAGTCATGAAATGAATTTGTTTAATTATCACCTGTGTTTTTCGTCCTCTTGTTTTATAATCTAAGAATCTTTAAGAACATTAATCTCTTTGCCTGGCTGTCAGTATGAATCAGTCTAAAATGACACTGAAAATGGGTATTAGAAGGAAATATTTGCATATTTGAGGGTGTGATATTATTATAAAACGACATTCATCACATAATGACATAATCCAGCTTATTTAAATTACCAAAGTAGCCTAAATATCCCAAATGGACAATAATGAGACATAATAATAACAATAAAAACCACCACACTTATGGGTGATTTAATGTTGTAACGAAATCAACATGACAAAGACAAGTGTATAATTTCACCTAATCAATTGCTAATTTAGGCATTTCAACAGTGAAAAAGAGAACATCACCAAGAAACTTAAGGTAACCAGAGAAGCAGTTTTTTTAAATAATAATGCAAATATATATTTCTCCTTTAATGTTCCATTCATGAAAACAGAGTAAGGCAACAGGCAAGTTAGCCTGGGCTAAGCCTATAAACAATAAACAGCAAACAATAAAAGAAAATTGAATGAATAATCAATGAACTAAAAAATAAGTTTTACACACAGTGAATGTGAGTAAGCTACATCTTCTTCATTTGAACAGACTTTCAGCACCTTGACTGTGAATTTTCCACAGACAGCTTTCCTGCACTTCAGGCAGGAGAGCAATGATGATAGTTGTGCGCTCGGGGATTAACAGTTATGTGCCCCTATGGATTCTGTGTGCGCTCAGTGCATGATTTTCTCCTCTCAGGCTACAATATTGTGTTTCAATTGTGTTTCTTAAAACAACAGTCAGGTGTCCAAATAAACAGTGAAAGAGGGCTTTCAATGTAAGTGATGGGGGCCGAATCCGCAGTGTGTCCACAGTCATTATGTGCAAAAAGTAGACCAATCAAAGCCTACAACCTGCATAATCATCATTAAAGTTGTGGTAGAAGTTAGAGCTGCAACTAACAACTAATTGATTAATCAGTCACTTATTTTCTTGATTAATTGATAAGTTGTTTGGTCCATAAAATGTCAGAAAACGATGAAAAATGTTTTTCAGTGTTTCCCAAAGCGCAAGATGATCCTCAAATGTCTTGTTTTGTGCACAACTCAAAAATATTTAATTTATTGTCACAGCGGACTAAAGAAACCAGAAAATATTTGAGAAGCTGGAATCTGAGAATTTGGACATTTTCTTTTTAAAAAACGACTCAAAATGATTAATCTATTATCAAGATAGTTGGTGATTAATTTTCTGTTAATCAATTAATCAACTGATCGTTGCAGCTCTAGTAGAAGTATATTGGTCCTCTAGTCTTCTGTTTTATCAGTACAATTAGAAAAGAACTCACACAATCACACACACAATAAGGAAAATTTTAGAATACAAATTGTAAATTGTAATATTACATTAAATGTTAAAAGTTTTCACTCAAAGGAACAGATGCTGCAGCTGTTTTATCTGACAAAATAATGATTGGAACAGGAAAAAGTCTCAACTTAGCTGTTATAAACTGAAATGATTGGTTTTGACAGTCAGTTTTCATTACTGCGTGTCAAACTGAGCCTTCAGCGTCAATCTCAGTCTACTCTGATAAGAGGAGGGGGCTGATTTACTGGAATATAGCTGAACTTTTAATCAGTGAAAATCTTCCAAATGGTACAAAAAGTCGCCCAAATGATCACAACCTGCCCAAAAAAGCAGCCCACTAATGGTGATGGATTTCACCAGACTTCTCTTGTAATGTGATGAAAGGAAATATCGCAGGTAGTGCTGCAAATGTAAACTTTGTCAATAACATCCTGTCCTGCTCTCACAGCAGCTGAGCAGCATCCCTCCTTCTCTGCTGCTTGTAGTATTTTGTTATGCAGTTATATAAACAAGGATCTAAACAATCCATTTGAACTCTTCAGTATATTTGCAATGCAGTAAACAGGAAGTAAATAAAAACTTTTATGTACACAACATACGGAAGCTTTTAAGGCCAGCTACAGTCAGCTGCTCAGTGTTTTCTAACAAGCATTTTACAGTTCATCATAGATGATATGTGCTCAATTAGCCGAATCTGCTTTCCGCCAGAGAAACAAGAAGGTAAAACACTTGTTCCATGACAGAAATATTGTTTAAATTGTCTAAAGGCAAGTTAGTTTACAATTAAAGTATAAGGCTGGTATTGTTCTCTGTTTTTCTTTTCAACAAATCAGATGAAAAGATTAAAACCATGCATCGGTCCTTTTTTCAATACTTTCTGACCAGCTCAAAAAAATATATTTTCATGTTTAAAAAAGCGGCACTCTACGGCAGTGGTTTACAACCTGGGGGTGGGGACCCATGCAGGGGTTGCAGGATAAATCTGAGAGGTTGTGAGATGGTTAAAAAGAGAGAAAACAAACATGTTTCTACAAAAGAAAATATTTTAAACTTTTTGTCTCCTTGGTCATCATGAAATACTGGACAATTTTATCTCTTTAAGGCCCATAAAAATGATTCAAATAAACCAGGCTTAGAGGGACAAATCATCTTTATGTTCAACTGGTCACGACCTGTTGATACATGCGACATACGGAGTCAAACAAACCCCAATTTAAGGGGTCACAAACCAAAAAGGGTTGGGAACCACTGTTCTGTGGCACAGAGGATTAAGATACATCAGGCTTTGGATACACACACAATACTTGTTTGTTGTTAATAGATCAATTCATTGATTTGAGTCTGTTCATGGGATTTGTTAACAATAAGAAAAATATAGAAAATCATCAGACTTAGCCTTAAATTACTGGTTTCTAATATTACTAGTTACTAGTTTTCGTTAATAAAAAGGACAACTGCGAAATTTACTAATGGGTATGACAACATATACCGTCAGCTGATATAAACTGACCAACCAGTCCTCCAAATGAAACTCCAGATATGTGGTTTGGGGAAAGATCATGGTTTGGGTTAAAATGATCACTTTGTTAAGGTCAGAGAAACATCACAACTTCCTTAAAGTTAGGCCACCTTCGTTCACAGGGTTAAGGTTAGGGGATAATCGTAGTTACACTTTTTTAAAAACTGTCCACTGCTCCGGCTCACAGTTACTACAGCTGCTAGATGGCAGCTGGCTCTCAAACTAACTGTAGGTTGTTTTTGGGTGACTGACATTACGACCTGCTGTGTTGATGGGAGGACAGACTCTAATTAGTCTACCGTTTATAACATGGTAACTATCCCTTTAACATCTTTAGTTGTATTGGACTATTGTGGGCAATGTTGGAAATCAATGAGCAATATTGGATTTATTTTTAGGATTTTTGCATCAATGTGATGCTTTGATTTGATGATGATTGATGTCTGACTAATTTACCCATTAATTTCTCAACTGATTTTCCAGAAATGTCCTTAGATCACTATATATCGATAACATTTTATCAAATTACATATACTGTGATATAGGAAAACCCCTACAGTATACACAAGAAACTTTGGTAACACTTTACAATAAGGGTACATTAATTAACATTAGTTAATGCAGTAATAGGCATTAACTAACAGTTAATTAACAATTAACTAATGTGTCTAGTAATCATTTACTAATGGTGTTCATGTTAACTAAGGTATTAACTTATAAATTATTTAATAGTTTATAAAGATGCAATTAAAATTAGTTAATACAGTAATAAGCATGAACTAACAGTTAGTTAATACAATAATGAGCATTAAGTTACTGTTCACAAATGTCTCTTGTTAACATTTATTAAGGGTTTACATGTTATTTGAGGTAGTAACTAATATTAAGAGTTGATTAAGATGTTAATTAACATGTATGCCATGAAGTTCACAGCTAAGCCATTTCATTAAGAGAACTGTTTTTATAAATGTTTATTTAAGGGTAATGATTGTCCACTTACTTGTCCATCCTCAAACTTGTGACTTATATTTGTTAGGAGATCAGTGGACACACTCCATGGTCTTTATGCAGAGGTTTGCTTGTTCCTTTATCTTCATGTAGACATTCCTTAACTTATAGTTATACCTTAAGTAACACCTCATAAATGCATGAGGATGCTGAATAAGTATTATTTAACCATAAGTAACCATTTATTAATGCTCTTTGTAACTCTTATTGTAAAGTTGAAAACATCTTTTCTCAAGAGAGGAAAGAACTGTGAAGTAAAATTAGTGTGTGTGTGTGTGTGTGTGTGTGTGTGTGTGTGTGTGTGTGGGTGGGTGGATGCAGCTATCAGCATATTCTCTCAGGAAACAGGAACAAGTATTTCTTTATGCTGCTCTCAGACTGCTGTCTTCCCTCAGCACTTCTGTTGGCTTCAACACATTAAATGTTTCAAAAGACTTTTGACAAAGATATTGAGCTGACTGAATGGGACTATTTCCACTAGTTCCATGGAAATCTGTTTAAAACATCTGATTCCACTTTGTCTTTGGGCTCTTCTGCCAAGCAGCCAAGCAGCAACATTTACTCAGTTTGACACTGACAGTCAGAGGGGATTTTGGCAACAAAATGTATTTCTTAACAATGAAAAGAGACTAAAACAATAATGACAATAATAATGATAATAATGACAAACGAATGGACGCATGAACTAATTAGCAGTTTGAATGCAAAGACTCATTCAAAACAACCAGAAATCAGTATGTTGTTGCCAAAATATATCTCTTCAGAAGTTGATTTCTCAGCATCTTGCTTTTCAGTTACATTAAGTCTCTGTCAGTCATGTTAGTGAATATTACCAGTTCTTGGAGGGGAAGTGACTGAATTCATCTACAATCCCACTGAAAATGAGGCAAGAAGCAGCAACAAAACAGCTGAGACAAGCCACAGAAACAGGCAGGCAGCATAAGGACATTTATAAAAAGAGAAGCTAACACTAACATGACATTATGAAGGGCTGTGGATGTAAAGGTTAACTTCACATTCAATCTGCTGTCTTTCATGTTTGAAGGTCGTCAGTAGGAATGAGTGCAGTAGAGCTGCGTATGTTTTAGTGTCAAAATGTCAAGCCCTTCAACCCCTTTAAAAACTGACATAGGTTTCTGCATGATGATGTTGCTACATATAAACCGATCCATCCACTAGCATGCCTAGCCAGTAGCCACAGAGACGGGCTGACACTCACAGTTGCTGCTGCTCTGAGCTCTCCTCCTACCAGTAAATGGCTCCGGATCAGAGCAGAATCTGGTGTGACTTGTGAGTATTATTCATCCCGAAGCTTCCTCCTCCAGAGCTCCTGGTGCTCAGCAGCTGTCTGTTCCTCATCTCAGTCCAGTGCATTTATAAACATCCCACTCACTCAGACTCAGCGCTGCGACATCGCTCGTATTATATCTGTTTTCATTTTACCTGCTGTAACTTACAGCGAGTGAGTATGTTTGGAAGACACAGTCAGCAAACTGTGTGTGTATGTATGTGTGTCTGTGTGTGTGTGTTGGGGGGGGGGGGGGG
This sequence comes from Scomberomorus guttatus, assembly GCA_038419695.1. Lineage (NCBI taxonomy): Eukaryota > Metazoa > Chordata > Actinopteri > Scombriformes > Scombridae > Scomberomorus > Scomberomorus guttatus. The sequence continues at coordinate 2,075,689 of CM076451.1, forward strand.
GGGGGGGGGGCATCAGTGCTGTAACCCATGTCACTGCTTTTTGCTAACGGCTGAAGATAAGAGTTGTCCTTTAAAATCCACAGTCCTCCTTCTGTGCAAACATGGATTTCAAAGTTTATCTGAAGCTAATATGAAGCTTCAGCGTCCAAATAAGTCAAATCAAGTAGATATCTTTCAACGTTACAGTCTTTTTAGTGCCAAAGTCACTAGTGTCTGAGGAAACACAAAGAGGGAATTTGGTGCAATTAACAATTAACTTTCATGAACTGAAAACACACTAAAATAGCGACAGCTACACCAATACTCCTATTCTAATCTGGGGTTACATTACATAACGTATGTAACAAATGTTGTCGCCGTGGTAGTGACTTGTCAATCACAAAGTAGCCACACCCTAAAGCAGACCCTGCTTTTACTCTAAATGGGGCCATAATTTACAAAATGAACATCATGCTGTACTGAAGAAGATGACTGAGACCAACTCATTAGGAAACTGTTTACTGAGGTAATAAATCAAGTGAGAGGTCGGGTCATTTTCTCATAGACTTCCATACAACCAGACTTTTTTTACAACCACTGGAGTCACCCCTTGTTGACAATTAGAAAGAATGTCGGTTGGCTGCTTTACAGGTTTTTTTCAGGTTGCAGGGCAGTTTCATACAAGTACAGTTTAAAGTGCTTTACACGCTTATAAAACATTAGCACAAAAGGAATGAACAACGTGAACAAAATGTGTTTTTTTTACAGCTTGCAAACATGCACCATGTTTTAGGAAGAACTATAAAAAAGGCTGGAAAATAGTTACTCAAATGAGATGGACTCATTTTTTATTATCTTAATAATGCATAATGACATCCTCAGGCTTGAAATGAAATTATTGAACTATGGAGAGGCACAAATCTCTGACCGCAGCCCTGCTGAGTAAGTGTATCCAGCTTTACTGTACAACAAAAAGTGTCTGGAAACTATTTTGTTCATTTGTGGGATTTCTCAGTGATTGAAACAGGACATATTGTCAAACTATACTGTGGTTGTGATTCTGCTGTTCATGTGCAAAACCAGCAGGCGCTGCTGATAGAGCAAGTGAGCCATCCAGAACACAGTGTATCCTCCTCAGTCCCAGTCCTAATTTACCTCAGGCCTTCTTGTTTTGACACAAAATCCTCAATGAAACAACAGACGGGATCTCTGTAACAAAGAGGATTCATGTAACATCTTCTAACAGCAGCTTTTAATTGATGGATTTGATTAGTTCTGTCAGAGACACATCAAGGAAAGGCCATTTATAGCAAATGGTCATAGTTAGATTTGGCAGAAAAGACTCTGCTGTTTGAAGGAACTCTCAAAGAACAGCGACGAGGATTCTGCTTTGATCGGATCCTGATGAGAGTATGAAAACACGAACATATAACACCAATTCTGTTTTCATTGCACTGGCTCCCCGTCTCCTTCAGGATTGACTACAAAGTCCTGAAACCAAATCCATCAATGGACATGCACCTCCCTACCGACAGGAACTGATCATACCACAAACCTTCACCTGCACCCTCAGATCTGCCAGCAGTTTCCTCCTCTGGGCCCCCAGTACTAAGCTCCGCACCATGGGGGATCGAGCCTTTTGCTCTACTGCACCACACTTGGGGAACAGCCTTCCTCACCATCTGAGGGCAGCCACAGAGCCTAGACTCTTAAAAAAAGGCCTAAAAATTGGAAGCAAGGCTGAGCAGCCTCTTATAATACATCCATGCTCAGGGCAGCGCTACTTCTTCCGCTCATGTTGGACTGAGGACAAACTGGACGTTACAGTGACTCACTATCGCCCTTGAGGTACAAAGTGGTATTACGGGACAGGACAGGCTGTGGCTAGTTGGTTAGCATGCTAACTTAGTAGATATCTTTGCAACACAATACAGACATCTTTGACATAGAGTCACAACTGTTATTTCTTCACATTCCGTTGATAATTGTAGTTAATTTTTGAATGTTTTAAACTAAAATTAAAAAACCAAACCAAATCTTACATACTGCACCTTTAAAGATGCCCGTGTGGACCGTTGACACTGATATTTGGAGTCTTTACTGCACAGTCAACCTGCTGGTTTAAAATGTACTCTCTTCTGGAAACCAGAATAAAAAGACAAGAAGAAGAATCAAACATCTTAGAAATATTTTATTCTAGAACAGGCATCAATTCCTTCATTTAATTCACAGCTGAATTCTAGCATTTTATGACACTGTCATAAAAGTCCATGTAAATAGTACATGACAAAGTCCATGAAAATGTAAAAGAACAATAAACCATCACCCTGTGCTCAGTTCCAAAGTGCAGGGTGTTCCTGACAGCAGATATGACCAATGGACCAACATATGCTACAAATGACTCTGCAGCATTTTTTCACATGGATGTCATAAGGGGACGTTTGGGGGACAGCAGGACGATAATCTGGAGCAGCCGGACCTCCTCAGAGGAAACAGAGTGTATGGTCCCACCCACTTATTTGTTCCACAGCAGTGGAACTTTTATCTCTAAACAGAAAAAAACTCCAGTGTTTCACATGTTTGTTTACACATGTGCACAAACAGTTTCAGTGATGAGACAAATGAAATAGAAAATAAATTACAGTGTTTCCCCTGAGTTGACTGCTTTGCGGTGGCAGCTGCGGGTCACTGGTGCTAAGCCAACTTGGGAGAGACTCAGCAGCCAGACATTTCTCTGTTCTCTGTTGAGGAGTGGCTGCGATTGACACTAAACTGAGAATAGCTGGTGCACCTTAAAGGTCAGTCCACCTTAAGTGAGCCTGGTCAGGTTAGGCTAACCCATTGTGGCTAACTTCGGGGCTAACACCCTTCACTTTTCCAGCAGTTGGGGAAACAACAGACGAGACATTTCTTGGTCTTGAGAAGCTGCAGCATTTATTAACTTACTCTGTACTGTACATTTACTGCCAGATTGACAACTTGCTGCTAACCTTTTCCTCTGCTCCGCTCACATTCAGTCATTTTTCTGCCGCTCGCACTCGCTCAACCACACACTTGTAGGGGAAACACTGAATTAGAAACTGATAGCACACATGTAAATGTTTTAAAATTAATACTTACAAAGAAAATGGAAAAGATTAAAGAAAAATACCAACCAATCAGTTAAATAAGTATCAGCGGCAGACCAGTGCTGCTATCCAACTGACCTTCAATATCAACAAGAAATACATAATCATTTCTAGTTGTTTTTATTATCATAAATAAGATTGATTAGTTATTATTAGTAGCATCATGTGGAGCTTATCACAATTCCCAGAGGTGACGTCCAAAGTCCAGAAATATTCATTTATTATGATATAAAAACAGAAAAAAGCAGCAAATCCCGAAGCTGAAACATTGGTGAGAATGTTTGCAGTTTTTTTTGTGATAAAAGACTTTAACAAATTATCAATTATGAAAGATGTTGTTGATCAGTTTTCTGCACACTGAGCAGCTGTTTTGGCTCTATGAGCAGCCCACATTCCTCATGAACATAAATTAAAATAATGAAGAAGAGATTTGAAAAGTCAAAGCTGCTCTGGGAGTTGCTGGTTAAAGTCTCCTTCCACTCAGAAACATGTTTTTCTTCTTGTCCCTACAGTTGCATGTTTGAGCTTCTCTGTGCAGAATAAGTTTGTTTTCACATTCATCTGCTGAAAGTGGAAAGTTTCTCTGAGCTCATTGAAATGAATTTTAGGGGCGGGCTTACAAACAGGATTTGTGACATCACAAATAGTTTGGAGCCAATCCTGGTCCAATATTCAATTTTACACAAGTGTGGTGTGGAAACTTGAAGCCTGCAGTGCACAAACACTGAGAATGGACTTTACAAGCAGGAAAACTTTAGAAATGAACAATATTTGCATATTCAGAGATTCTTCAATTTTTAATGATGGAGAAGACGTAGATGTCATTTTAAGGATTTTAAAGTGATAATTATACTTTTTTGTGAAAAAAACTATGAGACATATTATTGTTCCAAACAGAGTATTTATGTCCGGAGAGGATCTTTAAACCATAAATCCACCGTTATTAAAGCACAAACAGTGTTCTCACTGCATACTGCAGCGTCTCTGCCTCTGCGCATGCTCACTGGCCTCGTAGACGCTCCCCGGGTGTTTGTCGTGTTTATTGATCACCAGTCTGCGTGTCTGTGCTTCAGCTCTCAGGCTTGTCCTTGTTGGGGCCCATGAACTCCACGCCGTCCACCGGGATGTCCTTCTCCCTGATGGCCTTCTGCACGCAGCGCTGGTACCTCCGGAAGCTCTCGGTGCACGGGTCTCCGCTGCGGTCCCCCTTCAGGAACTTCTCCGCGAACCAGCGGTTGAAGCACTGGTCGTACTCTCGCTTCAGGTCGGTGCAGGCCTCCCCGACGCTGTTCATGTCCGACAAACAACTTCCAAACACCGCGGAGAAACGATTTATGAACGATATTCACTGTTTTCACAGACAGACGTACACTCCGTGACTCTCCTTGAACCGCACGATGCAATTGGCTAGTTTGAGAGCTCCGTTTACGTACGGGCGTCACGACGCATCGAAGATAGTGTGTTAAGAGTGAGGAATCACTCAGTGATCGCAGATGAATCTCAAATTCGATTTTGTTTTTTTTCTGAACTTCATGGTTTATGTTTAATGCTGAAAAAAATAAAAAACAAGCAACAGCAAAGACATAATGGGATCCAAAGCTGTGTTGTTTAATTATTATTATTATTAAACATTATATCTATTCTGCTTTAGATATATAGATGGATAGATAGATAGATAGATGGATCCCAAATGGAAATTAAACATGTATGTTAAACATACAAAACAAAATAATCAAAAAGACAAAAAAACCCCTAAACAAACAACCCCCCACCCCCACCCCCAAAAAAAGAAAAAAAAAAGGAAAAGAAACTACTAAATGGTGTACAGTTGGTCAAACAGCTGTGTTTTTTGTTTGTCTTTTTAAATTTTACTAACTTCTACACACAGTACTTATATTATACGTAATTGGAATCATCTTTATTGGCCAAAGAATTCGACTCCAGTCTATTAGCTCTCAATGTATTCACACACAACACAACAATCTTCAGAAAGGTTAACTGTAGATTAACTGCAGATTTTTAAATTATTCCAGACTCTTCAAAGTTTTAAATTTGACTTGAAACTTTTCTTTATTTAAAAAAAATTAACGCATATGTTTTATTTAAAATGTACATAATTATTGTAAAAAGTATTATACATTTTATGTATGTATATATATATATATATATATATATATATATATATATATATATAAATGGCAATAAAGTCTGTTGGATCTTGAAATGTAGTCACAAAATGAAAAATCTGCAATTTACAAAAGATAGAGGCGGAGTGAGACCTCTGCTTTCATGACTTATCCGTCGTCCAAACCCGCGCGAGATTTCCGAAATCCCGCGGTTCTTTGAGAAGACGTGAGAGACATTGGAGTAATCCAAACAAGCTGATATTTACTTTTATTTCACAGTTAGAAAGATATAAACCGAGGTGAGAGTTGAATACAGGTAATTAGCATCGACTGAACCCATCAGGCAGCATTTGATTGTAGCTGTTGTGGATATCTGGAGCGTAACATCCATGCTAACATTAGCTCGCTGTGCTAGGCCTGACTGACTGTTAGCTTTAGCTTTAGCTTGTGAAGCTGCGTTTGATTCAAACTTTAGTGATGTGCTTTTTCTTTCTCTGCTGCTGCAGTCAGCTCGGAGCTACAGGATGTCTGACAGCGACGACAGCGACTTTTCCGACAACCAGAGTGAGCGCAGCAGCGACGGAGAGGCCGAGGAGGTGGAGGAGAATGAGGTAAGTTAACCGTCAGCTAGCCATGCTAACCGCCCCAGTGTTTAACAGCGCAATGAAAGCAGGTAAACACAGTCAGGATTATCGTTAACCAGGTGTTTTACAGCAGTGGAAAGAAACTAAGTACATTTACTGAAGTACTGCACCTAAGCACAATTTTGAGGTACTTTTACTTGAGTATTTCCATGTGATGCTACTTTATACTTCCACTCCACTACATTTCAGAGGGAAATATTGTACTTTCTACTCCACTACATTTCTTTGACAGCTTTAGTTACTTTTCAGATGCAGATTTGACACAATGGATAATATAACAAGCTTTTAAAATACAACACATTGTTAAAGATGAAACCAGTGGTTTCCAACCTTTTTGGCTTTTGACGTCTTACAAAAAGCAGTGTGTAGTCGGGGTCACATTTCAGATGTCTATGAGTTGTTAACAGCTCCACCAAATAGTGATTTTTCCCTCTAAACTTCTCACATGGTTTCATTTCAATAAATGTTCAAATGATCCAATATTTCAGCAAAAATCAAAGATTAGAGAAAAAGTCCAAAAAGTGAAAAACAGATTTGTGTATCAGAACTTTGTTTTTTCTTCTTTCCTCTCCCATTAATCATCTCACGACCCCTCAGATTTATCTGCTGACCCTTTGGAGGGGCCCCACCCCTAGGTGGGGAACCACTGGACTAAACTAGCTAACTGGATTTAAAGTAGTTGAAACTAGCTCCACCTTCAGCAGCTACAACAGTAACATGACATTATCAAATGTCCTTTTTTTGTCCTGACCAACAGTCCACAACTCAGGGAGTTTCTTTTGTCCTCTATGACAGTTTACTGCTAGTCAGAGAGATGTGTTTAATGCTCTAAGGTGAGAGCGAAGTATAACAGAAATGATGTAGCCAGAAAGCACACAGAACTTAATGATAAAAAGAAGAAAACAGGCAAAATATGTTAAAAGCAGAACACCATCTCTCTCCCTCACCAGGAGGAGGGAAACAGCCCTGTGGGAAGTGACAAGGTAGCAGAGGAGGAGGGCGAGGACCTGGAGGATGAGGAGGAATATGATGAAGAGGAGGAGGAGGACGATGACGACCGTCCCAGGAAGAAGCCGAGACACGGAGGGTTCATCCTGGACGAAGCCGGTACGAACGGACCACTCTTCTTGTCTTTCTGTTTCATCTTCTTGATTCTTCTTGAACTTGTTATATTTTCTTTTCCATCAGACCTCTGTTGCTTTCCACAGAGGAGCTTTAATGCAGGTTGAAAACTGGTCTCTGATTCTTCTGTTTCTCTCCTCTCTGTCTAGATGTGGACGATGAATATGAGGATGAGGAAGATCAGTGGGAGGATGGAGCTGAGGACATTCTGGAGAAAGGTGAGGAACTTAAACTGTTCAGATGGCATGAAGAGAGCTGTATTTGGGTCAAAAGTCAAGTTAAATGTGAAAATGACAATCCAAACAGCCATGAAATGACGGCTTTGTGGGTTTTGGAAATTCTTGAAACTGTATTTTCAGTCAAGTGCAAAAACTGTGTATGACCAGTTAGCATGGTGGTAATGCTTAACTGGATGAAAAACAGCTTTATAACGCTGCACTGTATGGCTGATGTTTGGTAGCAAGTCTGAATCCTTTCAGATGACTTATTGAAGCTGCTTTCATCATTTGTGCATAAAGCTTAATATGACTAAAATTGATGAAGATATCTTGTTTTGTGACAGGACAGAAACCTGTAGATTTAACCTGAACAGAGGATATGAAATGTTGATTAACAGCTGGAATCTGCTGTCTTTTACACCTTATCTTTTACCACCTACTTCATCCAAATGCGGGACCTCCTGATTCAGAACTATTAAATTAAAATATTGATCTGATATGAATGAAAGTTTAACTGGGAGTTCCCAAATACTAAAAAACTCTGTTGGTCTTGTTTAAACACACAGTCCACTTGTGATCAGTGGTGCCTCTCCAACTAACAGTCTGTGGTCGAGTACAGACACAAAGAGCACATTAACCCCCAACAGCCAAACAATTTCATTTTTCATTTTTTGAAACATGCTGAAACATGCTCAGTACTGCCAACCATTTTCATTACTGTGATCAACATTGTTTTTTTTTAGAGAAAACCATGAACACAGGGCAGCTCTCCTGCCATCATCAGCAGTTTTATTTTGTTTAGCCACAAGTGGCCTGTAAGAGCCTATCATAACTGTCTTTATGTTGTGTGCATTTACAAATTTCTCTGCCTTTTAAAAATCTATTTAACTGTTAACACCCAGCAGATAACACTTACTACAAAGTTCTTGCACTCCAGAAAGCAGTCGACCAATTTTATTAGAAAAAAATCATTAATTTAAAAACTCTGTTTACTGTGAAATACAGACATATTTATCTGGCAGTGATAGGCTTTATCAGCATTGGGTGAACTCGTTTGGCTTGAATATAACAGACATTCATTTATATGTAAAAGTTTTCCCACTGCAGGTTTAAATAAATAAGGGTCAGTTTACCCAAATCACAAAAATAACACATTTTCTCCCCTCCTTCTGTATGGGAGTTTTTTTTATTTATTTATTTTTCTACAGACCTCACAGATCTGTTTTCCTTGAGCCTTTTTCTTCAGTAGAAAGTATTTCCAATGAAAAGTTTTGACTAGAGCCCGTAGTGTGTATAAAACTTTAAAAAAAAAAAATCTATGCATATCTGACAACATATACGCCATACCAATATATTTGGGATAGGCCAATACCGGCTGACCGATGTATCGGTCGGGCTCTAGTCGAAACTGTGTGGGTGTGTGTGTGTGTGGGGGGGGGGGGAGATATATGATTTGTTTTTACTTCCTAATATTGGTATCGGCATTGGCCCAAAAAATCCAGTATCTGTTGGGCTCTAGTTTTGACAGATTATCCAGAAACACATTGTTTTCAAATGTCATTTTTCATTACTCCAAGTGCCACAAGTTAAATTCCATTAACCTTCAAAGTTTTGGAAGCAGAGATCTCAGATTATAATAAAATAACAAAAGCAGAAAAATCTCTATGGATACATATCAGTGGAGGAAAATGAGAACATATGTTTTTGTTGTGGTTCAGCTGAACTCATCTGAACTTGTATGTGCTTTGAAGTGGAACTTAATAAACACTTAACAGGGCTGTGAAACATCATCTATCATTAAAATTAAGTCACCTCAATCATGAACTGTCATCTGTTGGATCCTGAGGCCAAACTGGCTCTAATTAAAGGACCATTCTGGTTTTTCTTTGCATAATTTGGCCTGTTTACTACAGGTCTCACACAGTACATTATTCTGCTGCCTATTTTCCAAACCATTCCAACCACTTTGTTTTTTTTTGTGTGTGTGTGTTAAATGTGCGTTTGAATCTTCTGAGCAGCCCTTGGTTTGGTTTTAGTTCATTTGAGGACAGGATGACAGTCAACTTGCAGAAACATTCACACGTTTTATTGAGAAAGTCAATCAGTAAACATAATGTCTTTTTTTTTTTTTTTTAAATCTGAATGATCTTATCTTTGCTTGATAAAAGGGTTCAGACTCTTAATATCCTTCTGCACCACAACACAATAATCCGACTGTAATGGATTAATGGTTTTAAGATGATTTCTAATCTCTATAAGTAGACTTTGATGAACTGAAGTGAACTGAAACTGTAAAGAAACAGTACAACATCTAAAACTTCTGAACTGTACTTTGGCAAACAGTGAAGCCAAGGGTTCATGACTTGTAGTAAATGGCCTGAAACATTCAAATCTCTGCTGTGGTCCCTAAACTGTTAACAGTCTGACTGGTCCATTCATACATCAGCACACAGATGAAGATCTTTATTTGTTTTGTGCTTATTTTTAGCAGCAGGCACAAACTCCTGATGTGAACAGCATGTTCTTGTGTGTCATTTATTGATCATCACTGGCTTTTATAAAAACCATAGACATTCTTCTATGTGTTCTGGGGTCAGAAAAAAACAATGTTGTTAAAAAAATGTAATATTAGTGGTTGGGAGCATATCTACGTGGGCAAGTAACCCCAAATAAATTATATACATGTATATAACATTTGCCAGACCGCTGACTTCAAAAATGTCTGGAGTGTTAGGAGGGGAAAGAATTACATTTGATCTGGGGCACGTCATTCGAAAACAAAGATATGGTTAAGTCTTCAGACTCATTGGTAGTCAGCAGCCTGTCTGGAGAGGCTGTGATCTGCCTTTTAATGTAGAATTTGTGTCTGTGTCTGACTTCTAAAGGCAAATGAACACAATAACTTAGAGTGGACTACACTTGGCTGCTGGAACCACCTAGCTTAAAGCACCCGTGAAAGTCCTCCATTATTTCCTTAATGTGATATCCTGTTGAAACAGGTGTGAGACAGCAAGGGATCAATCTTCTGCAGACAGGATGTTTAAAAAACTCCTCCAGGATCTTTGAGGTCTTGAAGAAATGAAATTAAGAGGCTTGATTCTTCAAAAAACAGATTTGGGGCAGCAGATGATAAAGCTCTGGAGTTTCAGATAAATATCTAATCAGGAAGAACAATAAAACTATTATAACATATTCAATTATTCTCATGGTATCACATGTTGAGTCATTTGCTGCTGCTTTGTTAGCTGTAGAACATTATCCTGCTATCAAACTGTGTATCAAACGGTATTTAACTAAATGATTTTTGTTTTTGTAATTCAAAGGCTTGAAGGTGATTGAGGTTGTGTGCAGACTTCAGTGCTGCTTTAGTGTAGATGTATTAAACTGAGCTGTGTAGAAAGCCTGTGTAGCTTGAGTTGGAGCTGTATTCTGTACATCAGTGTTGTCTGACTGAACTCTCTCTGTCTTATTGGTGTTCCTCTCTGTCATGCATGTCCTCTTCAGTTAACGGTAATTCTACTTCAGATACTCCTTTGCTCTGATCTTCATTTATATCCATGTGTACTCTAAACTGAATGGGATATCAGTTTCATCCATTGAATGAAATCCATATCGCTGTTATACTTTATATGTCAGAATGTATTAACCCCACCTCATCTCAGCACAGCTGTATTTGTGAGTGTGTAGCCTAACAGGAGGAAGCACAGAGGGCAAATCCATTATTGGCTCCTTGAACAGCAACAGTATTTATTTGCTATTATTACACTTAATTGGCCATGGAAACACATTCAGTTTTAAATATTTCTCTTCTCAATATCTCCAAATTATTATTCTTATTAAAGTTAAAATGCTACACGCAATTTTTAACAAAAGTCCAGACACTTAAAGATTTAGATTTAGAGATTTAATTCATTTTTTGTTGGATAAAACCAGGTTAGATAAAAAATTATGTGAAATCTGTGGTCTGAATATAGCCACAAGAATGAAAGTAAAGTGTCAGAAGTTTGATATTAAACAGAAGAGCTGTAGCAGACACATCAGTCATTCAGTGTTCACTAATCTGGATTATGTGGTAAGTAATTCCACCTTCAGAGAACCAAGTGTGACCATTTGCCCGACACTGCTGCCTGGTAGAAGACTGTCATGTTTTGTTTTGTTTTTTCCTCTGAACTAACGAATGTGATTGAAGCTTTTTATGTGGCACATGGTAATGCATAGCATCACTACAGGTGGAAATGTAGTAGAAACAAAATCAAAACTGGTGTGTCTGTAAAGGTACTGACGGAAATGTGACGTCTTTTCTTCTATCGCTGCTGTGCGCTAAGGCTCGCTGGTCTAACCAGCTGCTGACACTTTTTAAGGTTTTTTTTCTTTTTTTCACAGGCCCACACAAACACCATTGCTGAAATCGGTCAACAATATCACATGATTAGTTGGTCAGTTTACACGTGTTGTTTGGGCAGCACGTTTCCACGTAATTGGTTTGGCTACATCATGCTTTATGCGCCCATTTAACTCTGGTCATGACTAAACATGAAACACCAAAAAACAGTTCATGAGACATTTTGTAAAATCCCCCATTTGTTAAACCCCAAGTGTCATTAAAGGACAGGTACACAGTTTTTCAGGTGTGTCTAAAACAACAGTCAGGTGCCCATATGATCACTGAAAGAGGTTTTCCTCGCTGTAATCATTCCTCCTGTTCATACTGGCTATTAGCTTCAGATAAACTTTGAAATCCATGTTTGCACAGAAGGAGGACTGTGGATTTTGTCCCCCATCACTTCCATTGTAAGTACATTATGAAGGGATCTTCTAATGGTCAGTATGAACAGGAGGAATGATTACAGCAAGAAAAAATTGTGAACCTGTGCTGTAAAGTTACCACACCAGCAGGTAAAATTACATTACAACATACATTTGGACTTTACTTGGCTAAATGTGGACTCTTCTGCCTCCTTTCAAAATACACTTCAATAAATGAAGCCATCATAGATTTAAGATGCTAAAAACAAGAACGTAGGTACCAAAAAACAGCAGCATACATGCAGTACACATACTGTATGTCTGCTTCAACTTACAGGCAGTAATGAGTAAAGCATTTTCAGATAATTGACCAAAACATGCGAACCAACATTGCAGTCTTTCTGAAACAGATGTGGAGTTTCTGTGAGTGTTCTGTCGTGGTGTTGGACAGCAGTTAGTGCCAGTTTGGTTTTGTTTCTACTGTCTGTCACCTGAAACCACATTGAAACCCTCACTGGCCTCCATGCTTCTCTGTGCTGTACCGTCACCATTAATCTGTTTGTTTTTCTGTTGTTTTTTCTCCCATCATGCTTTGTGTTGCTGCTGCCTGACTGCCCTGATGACTGTGTCTTTTGGCTTCTGTCTTCACCTCTCACCCTCCTCATCTTCCTTTTTCCTCTCCCTCTCTCACCGTTGTTTCTCTTTAATCCTCTTTTTTCTTCTCTCCTCTCGACGCCTCTTTCTTGTCCGCAATCTTCTTGTTCCTGTTCTTCAACTCCTCTGTACCTGCTCACTGTTCACCCTCTTTTTCTTCCTTTGTTTCTGATTTCTTGGCATTTCTTCTGTTATTCCTTACTCCTTTAACTCTTTACTGCGTCTCTCTGCTTGTCTGTAATCTTCCTCCTCCTGCTCTTTTATTCTCCTCTTCCTCTCTTCTTTCTCTCTGGTCGGTCCTGAGCAGAAGAGGCTGAAGGTGAGTCTGTTCTTTCCATCAGCAGTCACAATTATTAATTATTCAATTTAAATGAACTTGTTTATATTAAAAATGGGTGCAATATTGTTGTCTTCACTCATCCCCTCTCTTCCTTTCAGTGTCTAACATTGACCATGTGGTTCTGGATGAAGACCATTCTGGATCCAGAAGGCTGCAGAACCTTTGGAGGTGACAATACTTCAACATCGCTGTTAACTTCACACACACCACTCTAATTAGTCTTGTTGCTTTGGTTTACACATAACACACTTTTCCACATATTCACCAGGAAAACTAATCAAACAAAATCACATACATTCAAAACAGAAACATGAAACACGGAGATGCAGAAAAGGAAAACAAACAGCACATAAAACAAAGTGTTCTGCATAAAATGGAAGCATGAAACAGGTTAAATACAGCAAAGTTAAAATAACCTATTTCCACAATGATCCTCCTGATGTGTATTCTTGGCTGACTGTGTGTGTTTGTGTGTTTGTGTGTGTGTGTTGTGTTACAGAGACTCCAGAGAGGAGGCACTGGGTGAATATTACATGAGGAAATACGCCAAGTCCTCAGCAGGGGAGCAGTGAGTATCTTTGTTCTTCCTCTTGGTGAAATAATGATCCTCTATAAGGTCTGATAATGGCAGTTACAGCACGCCAGTGTTGACACATATCTCTGCAGTCACTCAGCAATGACAGATGGGTTTTTATTTCTAATTTTCACTGTTTTATAAGTAGATTTCATCATATTTTAGTAAGAAGCATCCCTGTTTTCTGATCTGATCCTCTGTTAATTTGCTGTTAATACAAACTCGACACTTTGGTACACAGCACTAATTTAATCAGAGTGCTGTCATACTCAACAGTCTGCTGCTCTCACTTTTACCAAAAATCCTGTTTTAATTCATTAATTAATATCAGTCACTCCTGCTCTGCTGCTTGTTTGTTCTCTTAAGCTGCTATCAGTGAAAACTGCCTGCAGGTGTTTCACATTAAAAGCCACAAGGAAAGATAGGGATTATGTCCTTTGAGCTGCTGGAAAAAAATGGCAAAGCAGGAGCATCTGGAATTAATTAGTAAATGAAAATAGTATCTGTATTTAAAAAGAGAAACCTAGAGCCAGTATGTTCTAGAAGTGAATGAGTCTAAAATCTGATTTGGTGTTTCGCGAGCTTCTCTTAAATTAATTTCAAATTCCTGTCAAGGTTGTAGTTCCTCAAGAATCCAAATACGTCAAGCTGAATTGCAGACAGATGTGTATAAAAACATTCACATGAGATGCCTGACAAAGCGAAAGTTTCCCTTTGAGATGGGAACAATGAGATCATAATCTTTTGCTGTTATCTAAAAATACTTGTGAATGTGGAGTCTGTCAGAGATCAAAAAGTGTTTTGTCTTTTATCTTCTGTGGTGTGCAGTTACTCCGGAGGGTCTGAGGAGCTCTCTGATGACATCACCCAGCAGCAACTACTTCCTGGGGTCAAGTATGTAAACACTCATCCATCAATCAGACATAAGATAATAACGAGTTACAGATTATGAACTTGTCGTAAAGTTAACGTGTGGTTGTCATCATCAGGGATCCCAATCTGTGGACGGTCAAGTGTAAGGTGTGTGTCTTCTGTAGCGGTGTTTTCACTCACATACACGTATGCGTTGTCACAACTAGGAAGCACGCACGTTTCTTCAAGGTGTCCTGTCTTTTTTCAGATTGGAGAGGAGAGGGCAACGGCCATCGCGTTGATGAGGAAGTTCATCGCCTACCAGTTCACAGACACAGTAAGAAACCACTTGTTTGAAGGCTTAACTCTGATTAGCCAGTGAGGTTTGTTATTTCAGAGTAAGAAGTGAATTCCTCTGAAGGAAAGAAGTTAACTCTGTGCAGCTGATTTCTGAAGTTGTGGCCTGCGGACAATCACTAACAAGGCCCAAAAACATTGACTTTAGTCAGACTGGATGTGTTTGTTACTGCAGCTCATGTTTTGTTCCATCCTAGTTCATAATGAAAGCTGCAGTCGTTACTGGTGTTGTCTAATTGGTTTCTGGCATATCAGAACAGTGGTTGTTATGACTTGGGAGTGTTCATGCTTAATCGTGAATTGATTGCCTTGTTGCTACCAACTGCAGTCTGCATGAATCAACTATTTTTTGTGTGGTACGTATTTCTAGAAGTTAAACCATATTTAAACTACAAATAGTACATTGAATGTTTTACTGTTAATATTGACATGCCAGGTCAAAATATTTTGCTGCTGATTTGTTGACACGGACTTATCGTAGCTGTTAAAACTTCCCCATATCTTCTACTCTTGAAGGATAAGTCTAGTGATAAGTTTTTCTTATTGTCAGCAAAACTCATGTTTGGATCCAAACCAACAGTGAACTGATCTACTAACAAGTATTGTGTGTGTTTCCAAAGCCTGATATATCTTATTCCTCTGTGCCGTAGACCTCCATTGTTGTCCAAAAACAGAAACACAGTGAACCACACCGCTGCACTGGGTGACATGTTCCTTTTATCCATGAAGACAGCGGTTACCGTAGCTTGTTGAGAAACAGATCCAAAGAGTGAAAATAGCGAACAGGGGAATAAGATACATACACAATACTTGTTGTGCACATGAGATTTGTTGACAAGAAGAAAAATACAGAAAATCACCAGAATTACCCTTTAATTTCAACTAAGAAGCTGACATGCAGAGTGGTTTATGGTCTGTAAAGATGCCTCATCTCACTAAAAATGTGATTGACTCCTCTTTCCTTGTGTCTTTTCCTTACATCTCTCCCTTTGTCTTAAGTGGGATGAATTAGGATGCAAATGAGGGAAACAAGGAGACATTTAAGGCAAATGAGAAGCACCTTTTGACTATAATTGGACTAAGAATGTTGTGTCTTCAGTGACAGTTCTGCTTAGTCTGGTTTTGGGTGGAATATTGTGATAATGAAATTTTAAGTCACTGTGATGACGAGCCACTGAAACAAACAGCTGTGTTCGGTGTAGAAATGGTTCCAGGAAGTTTGACCCTCCCTGCTTTTATAGTTGTAACTGTCACACGCGCGTCCTCCCCTACATCCCACAGCCTCTCCAGATCAAGTCTGTGGTCGCCCCGGATCATGTTAAAGGCTACATCTACGTGGAGTCGTACAAGCAGACGCACGTCAAGGCGGCCATCGAGGGCATTGGCAACCTGAGGATGGGCTTCTGGAACCAACAGATGGTTCCTATCAAGGAGATGACGGACGTCCTCAAGGTCGTCAAAGAGGTCACCAACCTGAAGCCCAAATCCTGGGTCCGACTGAAGAGAGGCCTGTACAAGGACGACATCGCACAGGTACTGACTGAAAACACAACCAACAAACAGAAACCTTCTCATTCATATGTGACATATTAATGATCTCAAGTGAAACAAAAATATGAGGAACTTTTTCTCTTTTTCCTCTGTAAAAACAAGAAATCATAAGTAATATTTTAAGAGTTTGATGGTTAGTTAAATCATGCTGTTTGTTTCCCCAAACATAATTATACCAAAATACAGATAATATTCTGTATTTAACCATTTATTTTAGGAGTTAATGATTTATTTATTATTATATTAATTGAATTGAAACAGTTTTAATAATCAAGTAATCGTTCCTTATAAATCGTCTTTTATAAGGAAAAGTTTTACATAATTGTAAATTTAATTTTTTTTTTAACTGTTTGTCAGCCAAAACAAGACATATGAAGACATCAACTTGGAGTCTGTCATTTTTCACTATTTTCTGACATTTTATAAACTAAATGTTCCATCAGTTAATTGAAAAATAATCAGTATATTAATCAATAATGAAAATAATTGTTAGTTTAAGTTCTGTTTGATGCCATGTGGTGTTTTCTTCGCTCTGCAGGTAGATTACGTGGAGCCGAGTCAGAACACCATCTCCCTGAAGATGATCCCTCGGATAGACCTGGACCGCATCAAGGCCAAGATGAGCCTGGTGGGACGATCACACACGCATACACGCACACACATACACACGTACAGTGTATTGATAGTTGACTTACACCTCTTCTGTCTGTCTGTCCTGTAGAAAGACTGGTTCGCTAAGAGGAAGAAGTTCAAGAGACCTGCTCAGAGGCTGTTTGATGCTGAGAAGATCAGGTAAACAGACATGTGCACGCACACGCACACGCACACGCACACACACACACACACACACACACACACACACACACACACACACACACACACACAAAAGAATAGTACAAAAGAAGAAGATAGTACTGAGCTGTGGTCGTGGTCTGTTGTGGTTCCAGGACTTGTATCAGTAAAGTCTATTATATAATCATTCACGCAGTCTAGATCATTATGAATATTTCACATGAACATCAACAAAAAGTTGCTGGTTGATGTATTTCTGGGAAAGATTGGATATTAAATATCTTGGAGGACATGTGGCTTAAGTCAACGTGATAATAAGACAACTAACACACATAAGCACCCATTAACTTTCCAAACTAGGTTCTGATGTAGAATATATTTTTAATGCGTCCTTTTTAAAAAGCTGAAACATGTTCCTGAGGTTTTCTGCTCTTCGTTTTAAAGATGTCAAAATCAGAAGAGCACAAGAAGTGGAGGCTTTAGCTGTGTGTGACTGACAAATAAATATTTGATTGACAGGTCTCTAGGAGGGGAGGTCAGCCATGATGGAGACTTCATGATCTTTGAGGGGAACCGTTACAGCCGCAAAGGATTCCTGTTCAAGAGCTTTGCAATGTCTGCTGTGGTGAGTTTATACTGGACACTTATACTGTCTTTCCTCATTTGGATGCCTGTTAGCTGCCCCTGCATTACTCCAGAAACTGAAGCGGCTCAGAGGAACATTTTCAGAACCCAGCAGAACCTATCCTGAGGAACCTCTTTATAGTGTGAATCCTGGGCTGTATTCCAAAGCAGGTTTAGTGAAAATCCTGAGATGAGGGAAACTCTGGGTCAGTTACCATGGTAACTGACTCTGTGAACCTAACCTGCTCGCTGGCAGGTTTTCCTGCAGAGTTTCTCTCTGTCTCCTTACAGAGTTTCATTTCCTCATTCATTCAGTCCGTATCAAAACGTGTTTTAAAGCGCGTTCATTAGCGGATGTTTACTGTCTGTCAGAATCTAAATCCTGGTTGGATATTAGTTTGTTTCTCAAGGACCTTCTAAAGTTACTGCTTATATGCGCATCAGTCATTTGTTTGAACAGCAGTTTTTTCTCTCACATTCAAATATTCCACAGTGTGAATTCAGCCTGAGCTCAGAATCAAACCCCTGCATGTCCTTCTGTTATAACACTGTGACTCTGCACAGAGACAGCTGTCAGTCTGTTAGAGCAGCTCCTGACCTCAAATCTTTATCGCACATAATGTGTCATTTTAATAGGTATGAAGCTTTAGACACATAGGATCAATGAATAATTATCTTTATTACTCATGTGATTGGTCGCACTGAAGGAGCATCATTCCTATAATATTGGAGATATGTTAATACTTGTGAGTGTGCAGGATCGAGTGGCGTCACTGAATGCTGTTGAGCTGAGATACAAATATGTCTAAACATTTAAAATCTACTGTATTTTAACTTCAACGCCTTTTCAAGTGTAAATCACCAAACACATTATTACTGGATCAGACTGTGAGCTTACAGTCACGTCTCTGTCTTTGATCTATATATGTTTTAAATCTTTCACTATATTTTTCATCTTCAGTTGCTGCCTACTGTGTTTTATCCCCGTCAGATTAAAGCTGAACAAATATATTTAAAATGTAAAGTAGCTGCAGCCTGATACACAGTCAGATTTATTCACCTGTTGCCATGGTGAATCATAGTATTGGAGCTCCATTGATGATGGCTTTTTTCATTCACCACGCATGTGCTTAACATAGTCAGAGTTGATTGAACTGAATCTGATCAGCTGTTCTGGAACTGAAAGCTCAGAGTTTCCCATCTGAGGTTCATCAGCTCAGAGTTCAGGGTTAGAATCAGTTTGTTGAACCTGCTTTCTGGAAATGGATCCCTGGAGCCTCTTAAGGAAAATTACTGGAAGAGGAGGCTTCAGGCCCTTCTCAAAGGTGGAACGAAAAGTATGCCGCCATACAAAGGGGGGAGACACTGTGAATTATTAAAAGGTGGGTTAGTAGAGCCTGTCGCCTGCAGCTCTTCATCATACAGCTCACTGTGGTCATCTCTGCTCGTATCCCAATATATAAAACTAATCTGCTGACTCAGTTGTGCAGAATATCTCCATATGTTGTTCTGTAGACCAATTTTTATTAAAGAAAATAACAGCTGAGAAAGTTCCCTTAACACAGTGACAAGCACATTGCACTTCCTAAAGCTGCTTGACAATAAAAGCCTCCTGCTGGTTCATCAGTCGAGAACTTTAAATGCGAGGCAGCATCAGCAGAAAATGTTTGGTTTGGATCAGCAGTAGCTTAACACATGTGTGATACAGCAATCAGACTGATACCTGAACATATGAGCAGAAATATAGGAGTGTAACTGAACGCTAAACAACAAGTAAGTTACAAGTTAGAAAAGTACTGAACACAGTGACACTTTTAAAAACGGATCTTTCTCTCCAGAAGCAAGCACGACCACAACAATGTGGGTATCCACATGATTTAAGCAGACCAAACTGGGCCTGTTTGTACATAAAAGGGACTGAAGTCTCATGAAGAATGAAAAAATAGAACTTGAGAGCGAATTTCAAACCCTGCATAATTTCTCACCTCCACACACCTAACAAATTGTTGGGTATGATTGTAATATTGTCAGTTTTGTAAAATTGCAAAAATTGTCAGATTCAGCTGTCCAACTCCCCAAAATGTATTTTCTGTCTGACAGATCACAGATGGAGTGAAGCCCACTCTGTCAGAGCTTGAGAAGTTTGAAGACCAACCTGAAGGAATTGACCTAGAGGTGGTCACTGAGTCAGGTACACTGTCTCTGTTTGTATGTGTGTGCGCGCTGTTAAGGGTTAATCAAAGGTCTGCACAAAGTATCTGCTGGCTAAAACCGTGTTTGTGTGTGTGTTTGTGTTTGTGTGTGCGCGTGCAGGGAAGGAGCGTGAACACAACCTGCAGGCTGGTGACAACGTGGAGGTGTGTGAGGGAGAGTTGATCAACCTGCAGGGAAAAATCCTCAGTGTGGACGGCAACAAGATCACCATCATGCCCAAACACGAAGACCTGAAGGTACATATATACATACACACACACACTGCCTAACACACATCTCAGAAAACAAAGTCTCTAAACACTAACAAAGTCTATCCCATTCATGAGTAGTGTGTGTTTCCTGCAGGACCCTCTAGAGTTCCCAGCTCACGAGTTGAAAAAATATTTCCGGATGGGCGACCACGTGAAGGTGATCGCAGGGCGATACGAAGGTGACACGGGTCTCATCGTCAGAGTGGAAGAAAACTTCGTCATCCTCTTTTCCGACCTCACCATGCACGAGGTACCTGCGCTCTGCGTGTGTGTTTGTGTGTAAGAAAGTAAATATTTATTTATTGAGCACTTTTAAAACCAAAAGTAACACAGTGCTCCACAATAAAAGCATGAAATATAAACTGGCAGAATTAGAAGGAATTAACAAAACAGAAATAATGTCAACACAAGAGCAGAGAGTATATTAATGATCTGCCCTCTGTTTGTTCTGTAGAGATCCAGCGATATGCTGATGACACAGTCATCTACACACATGGTCGCACAAAATGGCAAGCTGCCTCCTGACTTAAGGATGCAATGAGCCGTATAACAGCATGGCTGAACCAGTATCAGGGCAAAAGCTACCAGTTGTGAGTTTAAATTTCTGGGTGTCTGGATTGATTCAAATATTTCCTTTAGAACTCATTTAAAAATATTAGTCTTAATTTAACTATTTTTAGCTTTCTTAAAAACTCAATTAGCACCGAAACAGCAGTGACATATGAATGCTATGATCATCCCACATTTCACTTGCTGTCTGAGGAGCTGAGCATAGGCTGACAAATCCCCACTGAAACCACTCAAAATAAAATTCGGGATCAGAAACCCAACAGCTTTCACAGCTGTGAAATTTTAAATAAATATAAACTCCTGAGCTGGAAAAACTTAAAGTATGTGTTAACATATGTAAAATATGTTCATCTTTGTCTTATTTTAAACAATGTACATAATACTGCTCCTCCTCCACTTCAAAAAAAAACAAACACTCAGGTTACCAGACATCCCATAAGAGGAGACTGAATCATTCCTATTCAAGGAAGCTCTCAGTCAGCCCTTTCTGTTACATCGAAAGAATGGACGCTACTACCAGTGCACATTAGAGAAATTAACACTTACCCTTCACTAATTGAATAGAAAAGGGGGCACTATTTTCAGTCTCTTGCTCCAGTATACTATGTGCCAAACCATTCACTGGTGTCCTTACTACACTGAAATACAATATGAAGCATAACTGGCAATTAGCCTTTTATTTTAAAAAGTTAATTGCATTAATTAATGAATTAATTAATTTGAAAGCATCTTACCGTCTCCTGCCTGTATGAGAATAACGAACTGGGGGAGAGGTGGAGTGCTCCGCTGTGTTATTAACATCATGTCTCCAGCAGTGGAGAGTAGCCTCTCTGCTGCACCGTTAGCTCCGGGGAAAGCCATCTCTGTCTAAGACGCTGAGCGGGTGCAGGGTTTTTGACGTGAAATAGACTGAGCGAGTTATTTTCTTCACCTCAGAGTTGGTTTCAGTTGTTTACTGCTGCAGTGTGTGTTGGTCAGCCAGTCTTGTTTGTTACTGCTGGAGTTCACTGCTCTGCTAACATTAGTCTCTGAGTAACAGTGTAGTATTCACAATATACTTCACATTCATCTCGTAAAGGTAATTATTTAGTCATTAAATTGTACCATGCTTGTAACGCTGCCTTTTTGGAAGATGAATTACAAGATAAGGCCTTTGAGTTAGGGGCAAAGACAGCAAATGTTTGGTCTGCTGTTAGTTTAAGCTGAGCTCTGTTTGACCGACCTGTTTGTATACGGGCACAACACTTTAGTACTCAGGCTTTATTGTGTACATATATTTCAAAACTCCACTGAAGAGAGTTCAACACTGGATTTATGTTCTGTGCTTTGCATTTGTTAGAAGACAGACTGCAGCATTTGGAACCATCTGCAGCTACAGCTCCTCAGCTGTCAAGTATAATCCCTAAAGATAATCTAGTTGTGAAAAAAAAGGCTGAGATGACAAGTCGTGAAACATTCAGACAAGTCAGCTGCAGGGTTGTTAGAAAAAGTTTTTGGACATCCAGCCTTTCATTATATCCAGTGTCCAGGCAGCTCTTCAGCTGGGATTATTATGTTTATCTGGTGAGTGTGTGAGCGATTGTCTTTTTATTACATCTGTGAAAAAAATACTTGGCAACACTTTTAAGAGGAATCAGTGAGCAGGACTGATGTATGACAAATTGGATTTTTATGCATTTTTGTTGTATCTTGGTTTATGAACTGCTCACTGGATTAGCCAAGAAAAAACACTTGTCTGTTATTTTTAAAATGGAGGAATCTTCCACATATACTGAAGTATATGCAGAAGTTAATAATTCTTTCTACAAGGCAGCAACGGCATCTTTCTGACCTTTTTAAAACCTCAGCTGCAGTTTATAGTCTCAGAAACCTGTGACAGTGGTGGTGTTAATTTTTATTTAGATTTTTATAATTGAATCCTCTTCTGTTTACTTTATATTTAATAGATTTAAGTGATTTTAGTGGTCGGGGGACAGACACAGTTTCTATGTGGTTTTGGGTGGGTAACTGCTCTAATGGAAGCGCAGAGAAGCATGTAGGACTGCAGCTCTGCCTCCTGGTCTCAACTCTGGGTTGTCATGGTAGTGACCTCCGATTGCCGTAATCGAGAGTCATTCCTGCCGACATGAATAACAATCTTACCATATTTATGATTATCTTTAGCCAGCAGTTTTAAATTTGATTCTATAATAGTTTAGTATGTTGACCTTTCCTCTCTCACTCTGTGCGTTCGTGCGTGTGTGCGTGAGCAGCTGAAGGTGTTGCCCAGAGATCTGCAGCTCTGCTCGGAAACGGCATCTGGTGTTGACGCAGGAGGGCAGCACGAGTGGGGGGAGCTGGTGCAGCTGGACCCGCAGACTGTTGGAGTCATCGTCAGACTGGAGAGAGAGACGTTCCAGGTAATAGTCTTCTCCCAAGCCAGACTGGAGACCATGTCTACAGCGTTCACAGAATGAATCATACAGGAAAACATGAACTGAGTGTTTATTTTATCAATCATCTTGTTTTCAAGGTAGTCCTTGAGATCAGGTAGACATAGAAAGATTAACAAACAATGAAAGCAAAGTGATAACGTTTGAATAACTCCCATCTCTCCCAGGTGTTGAACATGCATGGGAAAGTGCTGACAGTTCGCCACCAGGCAGTGAACCGCAGGAAGGACAACCGGTTCGCCGTGGCGCTGGACTCGGAGCAGAACAACATTCATGTTAAGGACATTGTAAAAGTCATCGACGGACCGCACTCTGTAAGAATTTCTATTTTTACACAGTATATTTACACACATTTTACCTAAATATTTACACCAATATCAAAGACACTCAAAAGATATTCAGCGGTCGATGAAATGTTGACTTTGTCTTCCTGAACTTGACAATGTTTTAGTTAAAAGTCACTTAAATGAAAACCTTTGTTTGCACAGAAGAGCAAACAATGGTGGATTGAATCATTTGTGTTAATCATCATTTATCATCAAGTGATTCATGGCTTTTTGGAATTAAGTTGCCAAACAAAACATTACACTTAGGAGACACATATGATAAACATGGACAACCTCCCACCCCCCACCAAAAAAATCATACTTTTTAGTCTACCCCCATGTGGCCATTTACACTGTAATTACTGTGTTAGTTAATTTTAAAATGTGTACATGAACACCAAAACACTTTAGGCTTTTTACCAACACATACATGTAGACAAGCAGCTTAAACATCATTGTTTTCCATGTTTACCTGGAGGATTAAAACGTTTATCTAGAACACGCCAGCGTCTAGTAACAAGCAAGAGTATCAGAGCTCTAATTATCATATCTGTGTGTGCGTGTGTGTCGCCTGCCGCCTGCGTGTGTGTGTCACCTGCGTGTGTGTGGATTGCCTGCAGGGCCGTGAAGGTGAGATTCGTCACCTCTTCCGAGGCTTCGCCTTCCTTCACTGTAAGAAGCTGGTGGAGAACGGAGGCATGTTCGTCTGCAAGACCAGACATCTCGTGTTGGCTGGTGGATCCAAGGTCAGCATCTCATTGGCTGCTTTCTCTTCACTGTGGGCTCCTGTTGGCTTAAGCTTGAGTGTTTTCATATTAGTGCATGATGATATACAGTACAGGCCAAAAGTTTGGACACACCTTCTCATTCAATGTGTTTTCTTTATTTTCATGACTATTTACATTGTAGATTCTCACTGAAGGCATCAAAACTATGAATGAACACATGTGGAGTTATGTACTTAACAAAAAAAGGTGAAATAATTGAAAACATGTTTTATATTTTAGTTTCTTCAAAATAGCCACCCTTTGCTCTGATTACTGCTTTGCACACTCTTGGCATTCTCTCGATGAGCTTCAAGAGGTAGTCACCTGAAATGGTTTTCCAACAGTCTTGAAGGAGTTCCCAGAGGTGTTTAGCACCTGTTGGCCCCTTTGCCTTCACTCTGCGGTCCAGCTCACCCCAAACCATCTCGATTGGGTTCAGGTCCGGTGACTGTGGAGGCCAGGTCATCTGCCGCAGCACTCCATCACTCTCCTTCTTGGTCAAATAGCCCTTACACAGCCTGGAGGTGTGTTTGGGGTCATTGTCCTGTTGAAAAATAAATGATCGTCCAACTAAACGCAAACCGGATGGGATGGCATGTCGCTGCAGGATGCTGTGGTAGCCATGCTGGTTCAGTGTCCCTTCAATTTTGAATAAATCCCCAACAGTGTCACCAGTAAAACACCCCCACACCATCACACCTCCTCCTCCATGCTTCACAGTGGGAACCAGGCATGTGGAATCCATCCGTTCACCTTTTCTGTGTCTCACAAAGACACGGCGGTTGGAACCAAAGATCTCAAATTTGGACTCATCAGACCAAAGCACAGATTTCCACTGGTCTAATGTCCATTCCTTGTGTTTCTTGACCCAAACAAATCTCTTCTGCTTGTTGCCTCTCCTTAGCAGTGGTTTCCTAGCAGCTATTTGACCATGAAGGCCTGATTCGCACAGTCTCCTCTTAACAGTTGTTCTAGAAATGGGTCTGCTGCTAGGACTCTGTGTGGCATTCATCTGGTCTCTGATCTGAGCTGCTGTTAACTTGTGATTTTTGAGGCTGGTGACTCGGATGAACTTGTCCTCAGAAGCAGAGGTGACTCTTGGTCTTCCTTTCCTGGGTCGGTCCTCATGTGTGCCAGTTTCGTTGTAGCGCTTGATGGTTTTTGCGACTCCACTTGGGGACACAGTTTTTGCAATTTTCCGGACTGACTGACCTTCATTTCTTAAAGTAATGATGGCCACTCGTTTTTCTTTAGTTAGCTGATTGGTTCTTGCCATAATATGAATTTTAACAGTTGTCCAATAGGGCTGTCGGTAGTAACCTGACTTCTGCACAACACAACTGATGGTCCCAACCCCATTGATAAAGCAAGAAATTCCACTAATTAACCCTGATACGGCACATCTATGAAGTGAAAACCATTTCAGGTGACTACCTCTTGAAGCTCATCGAGAGAATGCCAAGAGTGTGCAAAGCAGTAATCAGAGCAAAGGGTGGCTATTTTGAAGAAACTAGAATATAAAACATGTTTTCAGTTATTTCACCTTTTAGTACATAACTCCACATGTGTTCATTCATAGTTTTGATGCCTTCAGTGAGAATCTACAATGTAAATAGTCATGGGGAAAAAAAAAAGTGTGTATGTATGTGTATATATATATATATGTATGTATGTATATGTGTATAATATATGTATATATATGTATATGTGTATATATATGTATATATGTGTATATATATGTATATATGTATGTATATGTGTATATATATATATGTATATATGTGTATATATATGTGTATATGTGTGTATATATATATATATGTATATATACACACACATATATGTATATATATATGTATATATATGTATATGATAAAAAAAAATCAGTGAAAAATGTTCAGAGTCAAAAATTATGTCTTCAAATATCTTGTTTTGGCTGACCAACAGTCTAAATATACATACACTTGTCACTTAAATGTCATTGTTGCCTCTCTCCTAGCACTGTCTGCACTTTTTTCTTGCGCATATACTGTACTGCACACACACTTTCTATTTTATTTTGTATTATATTCTTTATTTTATTGTATTTTTTAGTCTTTTTCTATGTATATTTATTCAGACTCTGGTATCAATAAAGTGCTATCTCTTAAAGATATTCAGTTCACAATAAAAGGAACAAAAAAAAAAAGTTGCAGATTAATATTCTGTCAATCGACTACTTGTTGCAGCTCTTTGTTTGTGCTGTTTCTGTTTCAGCCCAGAGATGTGACCAACTTTACAGTGGGAGGATTTGCTCCCATGAGCCCTCGTATAAGCAGTCCCATGCACCACGGCGGAGGAGGTCAGTGTCAGGCTTTCACTTGCTTCACAAAAAGGAAAAACGCGTCAGTTAAAGGGGAATGCACTGGTGTAACAGCACAGTTTCATCAACAACAGTGCACAGACAAGAATCACATAACTGACGTAGAAAGAACAGACTTCTTTGATTGATGCAGATGTAGGTGCCAAGGAATGTGAATGAGGCACTGCTGGATATGATGTTGTCAAGGGTTTTTTTTAAGTGTGGTTTGACCCTTAAGTCAATGACAGGTTTGTGAGTTTTGAGTGGATTAGTGAATGCACAAGTAATTGCTTGATTAATCTGTTGTTTAGAAACTCCAACATCCACATAATAAAACAATGTGTTGGAGGCAAGTTGTGGTTTGAGCCCATGGCTGATGGAAGCAGTATGATGAAGGGGGTTTAAAAGATAGAAAAATAGCTGAGTGTAGGGCTACCCCCTAAAAGTTGCAAGGTCGATGCATCAGTCAAGAAGCCCCCGGGTCGACTTGTACTTTGTACTTTGCTCACTGGTCAAAACTATAGCTGACATAGTTTAGTTGTGCTGCAATGGAAACTGTTACTGACACAGTCTATACGTATTCAGGACACCTGCTGACAGCTGTTTTATGCTGATTTATGGTCCTTAGAAGTGGTTCTGACGTGCTGTCCAACCACATCGGACATCAAATGTATTTAAAGTTGTTCTGAACAGCTGACCATCACAGAGAGGGGAGAGGGACAGGTAGGCCTATAAGAACGAAATATATGTAATGAGCTGAATATAGGCTAGAGAAATATATGCGAGAATACACATCACATCACCCCCTCCACCTTGGTCTGAAGTGCCGACACTGAGTCGACTGTGAATATCCTGAGTCTGGGACAGCCCTAGTTGAGTGTAGCTACGTTAGATGCTACTGCTGTGTCCTGTAAAAAAACAAAAATGAACGTAACAGCAGAACCTTTCAAAGCCCCTGCAAGGTCACGCTGCTGGATGCCAGTTGATGGATCTGTACTCGGGCTTCTTACAACCTGAACCTTTAGAATCCTGTGACGCTGTGCTTTGAGGTTCTTTCTTGAGTTTCCACTGTTATTTAAATACTGTAACGTTTGAGATAGACGGAGAGTCGGAGAGTGAAGTAACATTTACTCTGAATCAGAGGTCGGTGGCTGAAAGTGGCGTCCAGCACGTTGAACCAGTTTTCCAGTTCTGCATTTTGCTTTGAGAGTCGATTTGTCTATAATCTTGTTTCATCTCTTCAGTTGATCCCTTTAGGGTTTACTTGTGTGTTGTGTCCATATGTCGGCCAGATGCTGAGAAATCTTCTGTTCCACATTTTGGTTTCAAAAACAAAAGCAGAACCCTTAACTAAGAAAACACATCTTATTTCTTTAAGGTCCTACAGCGGAAAAATGTTTTCTCAGATTTAATTTCTCTGCCTCCCTCTCATGTTTGGCCTTTCTGTTGGCTTCTGCTTTATCCATTTGGCTGCAGTTGGATGAAGACAAACCCGCCAAAAAAGTGAAAGGACATTGCCAAGTCTCCCATTAGTAGGGTTGTCATTTTGTTGTCAGTCAAATGTTTTGGAGTGTGTTTTACATACAAAGTGCTTGTTGGAAAACTCAGTTTGATCAGCAGCTAAAAAAAGTTTTAATTTCATGTTCATGTCAAACACAAAAGCCAGCTCTATTTCTGCAAACTGATTAATCGACTATTTTCTATTTAATGTCTCTATGTGGAAGGAATAAGATATAAGCTCTGGTGGATATTTAATATCGAAACAGAAATACAATTTAGTTTGAGTGTACATTTTTTCTTTTTCAGGAATTTATAAATGACAATCATTTATTTCCCTTTTAAAGTGAGTGAAGTGTTAACTGATATATTCGCCTACTGCTATTCTACCAATAAACAACAAATATGTAAATTACAGCATAGTTCAAATCCTCTGCACCAAAACTGCAACTAAGTCAACCTGCATGGATCTGCATTGATAATTTTCTTAAACTGTATTCTAATAAAACAATAAATAAAAATTATTTTTTAAATAGTTTCAGGTTTCTGGGACTTCTAGTGTTGTCTTTGGACGTAAAGCCCACCCATCTGGCACACCAAAGGAGGTTAATCAAACACATTTTGTAGTTTTTGAACAGTGTTTGATGCAGGTGTTGTTGTCGTTCTACAGGTGCTCAGCAGAGAGGAGGAGGAGGAGGAGGAGGAGGAGGTGGTGGAGGAATGGGCCGGGGCAGAGGACGAAGAGATAACGAGCTGATTGGTCAGACGGTCCGCATCTCTCAGGGTCCTTACAAAGGTAAGACTGACTGAGTAAACCGGCAGTGGTAACATTTAATCTGTGTCCTGCAGGTTTAATAAAAGGTGACTTGATTTTCAATTTCTATTTTAATGGTACTGATGAATTTTCCTACATTTCCCAGGGTACATTGGTGTGGTGAAGGACGCAACAGAGTCTACAGCCAGAGTGGAGCTGCACTCCACCTGTCAGACCATCTCTGTAGACAGACAGCGCTTAACTACAACGTACGTACTCAGAAACACATCTTACTATAGTTTTGTTGGTGTTAAAGCAGCTGTGGGTTATTTCAGAAATTATTATTTGAGGAATCACACAACTTCTACCTTTTTATTTTAAGACATTGGATTGTTTGAAAGTATTCAACAGCACGGACAATTTGAGTTTCAGCACTGACACTAAAACATTAAAGCATAAACACAATTTAAAAAAGCCAAACTTTGGTTTAGTTTCAAAGTTTAATCAGATGCACAAGAACTTTGCCAAAAAATGTATAAAATGAATATAAAGTGATTAAATGAGAAAATATTTGATCAAAGGAGGACAATATGTAATGCCATTTCACATCTTATCCTGCTTCAGTTCAATTCAATACAACTTTATTTGTCCCTGTAAGGACAGTTGTATGCAGCAGATCAACAGACACACACAGTTGATAGGGAAGAAAGAAAAACGATGTTAACCACAAAGGATGAAAGGCTACAAACTTCTATCTATCTTACACACATTTATACATACTGGTGTGTTGTAACTACATCATATCGACAAAATTAACAAAGTACAAGTGATTTGTCATGTACATGTGTGATGAGATGTAAAATAATTATATTTATTTTTTTAAACAGTCTTGAATTTCTGACTTGTACTACACATACAATATTCCTGTCCTTTGTTATTTCCCTGCTTTAATGTAGTTTAGTTTATTTGCACAATAATGAGAATACAAATACATTCAACAGTGATTACAGTGCAGGAAAGGAAGGGGAGCCTAAAAGGCTTTATTCAGAGTCCTTCCCTTACTTACGACAATGTCACTCATCAAAAATAAAACAAAACAAACAGCACATAGCACAAACAGTATATACACAACACACAAGCAAGCATGAACATCAGGAAAAGAAAAGAATCTTTTTATATCTTTATGTAGCTGGGCAGTGATTTAATAGTTTTATCTACTTTCAGTGGAATCATATTATATCCGTACAATCAGCCCTGATCTCTCAGCATCTTGTACTTACATTACTATTTCTGCCAAAACCCATCACGAGATTCCAACCTTACGTCATCTCCCCTCTTTTCTCTCCAGGGGAGCTAAGAAACACGGTGGAATGACCTCAACTCATGGACGAACTCCCATGTACGGCTCCCAGACTCCCATGTACGGTACCGGCTCCAGAACGCCCATGTACGGGTCTCAGACACCGCTGCATGATGGTAAGACACAGTTAGTGTGTTTCTGACATTTCTCTGTTTGTAAAAATATCATATTTTCATGATTTTTTTTTTTTTATGGAGTGGAAAATTATTTTTTCTTTTCATGATTTGTCTGTTATTTTTCTTTTATATTTATGGTTAAAGGTCCAGTGTGTAGAATTTAGTAGTACTCTTCCACAGAGCGCGCCATGTTGCATCGTCATGTTTCTACAGTATCCCAGAACAGACAAAACAAACACTGGCTGTAGAGAGGGCCTTTCACGTTTTTTGGGGAGGGGTATTCAGTTGGTTGCAATCTGCAACCTCACCGCTAGATGCCACTAAATCCTACACACTGGTCCTTTAACAGATTAGATCAGTTCAGTCTGTAAAAGGTCAGAAAACAGTGAAAGGTGACGTCTTCAAATGTCTTTTATTCTACCAACAGTCCAAAACCCAAAGAAAAACAACAAATCCTCACAAGTGATCAACTAATCAATTAAAAAAACTAATCGTGTCGGTGCTGCTGTGTTTTTAATCCTTCAGCGGGAAGTCGTACGCCTCACTATGGCTCTCAAACCCCGCTGCATGATGGGAGCAGGACGCCGGGTCAGAGTGGAGCCTGGGACCCCAGTAACCCCAACACACCTTCCAGGTAACACATGCACACACCCACACACAGTTCAGTGTGTTAAAATCTGTGTATGTTAAGTAAGAGCTCTCGTCTCTTCTGCCCAGGAACGAAGAGGAGTATGACTTCGGCTATGACGACGAGCCCTCTCCGTCCCCTCAGGGCTACGGCGGGACCCCCAACCCCCAGACCCCGGGGTACCCAGAAGTCCCCTCTCCACAGGTCAACCCTCAGTACAACCCTCAGACACCTGGCACGCCTGCTATGTGAGTATCAACACACAGACACAGACAGTTGACAAATATTAAAATGTGATGAAGCTTCAATTACACAGAAACAGTATTTTTATTGTATGTATTTATGTGAGTTATTGTTATAAATGTTGCGGTGGGTCATTGAAAAAGCTGTTGAGTGTGTTCTTGTCCTAAGATGACTATTGTTCAGAGGCTTTTGCTCTCTAATGGGGAAAGCAGACCAGAATATTTGTCCTTTTTTGGCATAAAAATGTTCTGGTTGTAAATAGAAGGATGGATATTTGTAAAACTCAAGTCTCCTGTCCACTCACTCACTGTCCACAGCATGAAATGTTTCCCTTTTCATAACAAATAAACGTAATGTGGCTGATGTCTGAGGATTTTCAGGCTGTCTGTGTTATACTAACCTGTCTGTCTGTGTTATACTAACCTGTCTGTCTGTGTTATACTAACCTGTCTGTCTGTGTTATACTAACCTGTCTGTCTGTGTTATACTAACCTGTCTGTCTGTGTTATACTAACCTGTCTGTCTGTGTTATACTAACCTGTCTGTCTGTGTCCAGGTATAACACAGAGCAGTACTCTCCCTATGCGGCCCCGTCCCCTCAGGGCTCCTACCAGCCAAGCCCCAGTCCTCAGAGCTACCACCAGGTGGCGCCTTCACCCGTCGGCTACCAAAACACACACTCTCCAGCCAGCTACCATCCGACGCCCTCCCCGATGGCTTATCAGGTAGATGGTGGTTGTGTGTTTCCTGTGTGATCAGAATGATCTGACAGAAAGTTTTCACAGCAGATTTATGTTTGAAGTGTTTTTACAGTGTTAATTGTACTGTTCATGATACATACAGGACTGTGTTATCAGTTAAATGACAGTTGTAAGCCTGGCTGCTGTCTCATACGGTTTCACAGCTGACGTAACTACCAGACCATCTGCACAAGAAGTACACACAGCCCAACAGAGGCTACTTTATTACAAATAAATGCTAATAGGGCTGCAGCTAACGCAACTAAATCATTTTCATTGATTCATCAGAAAATTATCAAAAGTGGTGAACACTGTTTCCCAAAGCTCGGGATGCAACCTCAAACGTCTTGTTTTGTCCCGACAGTCCACAACCCAAAGATATTCAGTTTACTGTCATAGAGACTAAAGAAACCAGAAAATATTCACATTTAAGAAGCTGGAATCAGATGACAATGACTCAAAATGATTAATTGATTACAAAATGGTTGGCAATTAATTTTCTGTCCATCAATTAATCGATACTCCAAATATATTGAAAGCTCTGGCTCTGCTCTTGGTGGTGATTGTGTCTGTGTCAACAACACACAATAGTTTCAGTTGTAACAATAAAACTCTATACATATAGCACATTTCATACAAATAGATGCAGTACAATGTGCTTCACAAAACATGAACAAAAACAGACGGATGCAAAAAAGCTGCAAGCTCCGCTGCAGCATCAACATGATTCCCTCCTCTGTCAGTTAATTCATGCGGTATCTGATTAAAGAATAAGGAAAAAAGTAAATAGTGTTATGTTAGTAGACTTATCTTTCTGAGCAGACGTTGAATGTCCACTTTCAGTACACATTTCCATTGGTATAAATATTGAGGTTTGATACCCAGCCCTAAAAAGAACCAGATGTGAATGTCTGTTTTGGGCTAAACCAGTAAATTAAATATCTGACACATCCAGCTACTTCATCTATTGATGCACATGCAACATTTTCTTTAGTCGTCTATTACAGCAGATATTAAAGGGATGGATACCTCAGAATAAATCCTACAGCCACCCTAACACTTTCTGTCGAGAGGAGAGGACCTATGACACAAAACGCAGCATCACTGTAGGTTTTAGTCCTGGTCCGGGGAAAGCAGAGTTTGAGGATATCAGGGGTCCAGGAGGGGCATACCTAACCAGCATGTCAGAAATAAAATCTGGTGCTGATCCGTTACGAGATTCAAGAACCAAAAATAAAATCTTAAAATGAATGGGGAGCCTGTAAAGGGCCTTTAAAACTGGGGTGATATGTTCTCTATGTTTGGTTTTGGTGAGACGTGCTGCTGCATTTGGAATAAACCTGTAGTTTATTTTAAAGACGTTTTGGGGGCATTATGGTAATCCAGTCTGCTAGAAACAAAAGCATCAATGAGTCTTTCAGTGTCTTCTTTAGAGAGGAATGGTTGCACACAGGCAATATTTCTAAGATGGTAAAATGCATTTCTCATTATTTTTCTAACCTTGGATTCAAAGGTTAAAAATATAACTATCGGTGACTCTTGTTACCACAGGCCAGTCCTAGCCCCAGTCCGGTGGGCTACAGCCCCATGACGCCCGGAGCGCCCTCTCCTGGAGGCTACAACCCTCACACCCCGGGCTCCAACATCGAGCAGGGCAGCAGCGACTGGGTGACCACCGACATCCTGGTCCGGGTGAAGGACTCCTTCATGGACCTGATGGGACAGACGGGCGTCATTAGGAGTGTCACGGTGAGAAACACTCAAGAGTTCAGTCAACTCAGAGTTCAGGCTTTGTTAAACCTGCTTTCTGCTAACAGGCTGCTAGTGTTAGAATCCCAGCAGAGATTCTCTGGTCATGTCCTCTGTGTCAAAGCTGTGAGCGCCACAAACTAAGTTCCTTTCACCTCTGATTAACTAGGGTTTTGGCAAAAGTGTTTCAAAATCTGTTAAAATAAAACCAAAGCTGTCTAACTGGAGTGATTCCACCATTAGAGGAAAGAAGATAAGGGTGAAATATTTGGGTGAACTGACTCTTTCAGTTAAATCCAGTAAAAAGACAGAGTCAAAGCAGCTGAACCGTGGTTCCACCTTAATACTGAAAGGATTTTTGGCTCGTATTGATGATCCACCTACATGATTTTTATTCTCCTGAGAGTCATCAAGTTATACTGATGTGAAGGTGTGGCTGCAGCTTTGGGAACATTGCTGTTGCTGATCTGTAGCTTTATCTGTCTAAACATGATCCACTCAGATTCAGATGTCTCAAATGTGAACTGTTCTGTGCCTTAAATGAATCGTGCAGTGAGAATTGATCTTCAGATTAGGATTCAGTCCAAGAAAACTGTTTTAAAAGTGCTCGAAGGTGGATTCAGAGTAATGAAGCCTTGTCACCTGATGAAAGCAGATCCAGCCGCTCAGACAGAAATATAATTAGAAACACTTTGTGTGGATTTGGCTTCAAACGTTGAGGGTGATGGTGAAGCAGGAGAGCTCAGTGCTACAAACATTTTCTGAACAGATGCATCAACAGTCTGATATTATCAGTCGATTTAATATAATCACAGATATATCAATATCAGCGTATGTCTTTTGCCGATAAGTAACAAGACATTGCAGCAAGAAATGCTGGATATGTTTTGAATCTGTTGACATAAATAACAGTTCTCCAACCTCCTTCTGTGCAAAAATGTATTTAAAAGTTCATCTGAAGCTAATATGAAGCTTTATCCATCCAAATGAGTAAAATTAAGTAGATATCTTTCAATGTTATGTATTTATTTTGTTTGGAGAACTTTGTTTTATTTCTTTCTGTGGCAGAGTCGACAGAATGGACTTGAGGTTATAACCAAGTAGAAAATACTACCTTCCTCAAAAATCTTTTAGCTTTGCATTAGTCAAAGTCACCATAAGGACCTCTGACTAGTCTTTAGTGACAGGCTGCTTTAATTATCAAATTAAACACTACTACATTAAAAGTTAATTATTAGTTGAGCATAGCTTTATTGTTGTTCTGAGTTATGTTCTCTCTGCATTTTACTATTAGTCTTATTTTCCAGTAAAGTTTAATACTACGGGTCAAAAAGCTTCCTGGAAAAAACTGTGTAGTTCGGCACAAAGTTCTGAGATGTTATTCAAGTTTAGTTTGTGTTGAGTTTGTGATTTCCAGAGAAATTTCCTTGAGCTAACTGCTCCATTTAAACTCAAGTAAATAATTGTTGTTGTTATTATTATTATTATTACTATTATTATTATTGGAGACTTTATTCTTCAATAGACAAATTCACATTGCTGTGCATGGATGAAAAGACACAGTTCAGATCAATAAGTAAATAGTTAATTGGAGTTAATGACTGTAATTATACCATTTGAGCAGTTTCTACCAAATTACATCTTTCTTCCTAAGAGTTTACAGATGCATCTTATTTCCTTTCTAAACCTACCAGACCTTTACCTAATTTTACCTCAACTGTAACATATTAATGATTATTATTTAACTGTTTAGTGTTTCATTTCCAGTGAAGTTGACTGTTTAAAATGTGATGTTTTTGACAAGTTAAGTAAAATATCTTTGCCACAATTCTTTAAGAACCAAACTAAAGCGACCCTTGTTTGAAAAATATGTTTGTTATTGGCTGATATCATTTAAGTCTCTAGTATCTGATACTATTTTTGATTTCTGTGCAGTCTCTCATGGCTTTGAATCACAAGTGTGTTCAAGACTTTGAATTCTGTGTCTGTGTCTGTGTCTGTGTCTGTGTGTCTGTGTGTGTGTGTGTGTGTGTGTGTCTGTGTGTGTGTCTGTGTGTGTGTCTGTGTGTGTCTGTGTGTGTGTCTGTGTGTCTGTCTGTGTCTGTCTGTGTGTGTCTGTGTGTGTGTCTGTGTCTGTCTGTGTGTGTCTGTGTGTCTGTCTGTGTGTGTCTGTGTCTGTGTGTGTCTGTGTGTGTGTCTGTGTGTCTGTGTGTGTGTGTGTGTGTGTGTGTGTCTGTGTGTCTGTGTGTGTGTGTCTGTGTGTGTGTGTGTGTGTGTGTCTGTGTGTGTCTGTGTGTGTGTCTGTGTCTGTGTGTGTGTCTGTGTGTCTGTGTGTCTGTGTGTGTGTGTGTCTGTGTGTGTGTGTCTGTGTGTGTGTCTGTGTGTGTGTCTGTGTGTGTGTGTCTGTGTGTGTCTGTGTGTGTGTCTGTGTGTCTGTGTGTCTGTGTGTGTGTCTGTGTGTCTGTGTCTGTGTCTGTGTGTGTGTGTCTGTGTGTGTGTGTGTCTGTGTGTGTGTGTGTGTGTAGGGGGGGATGTGTTCAGTGTTCATGCAGGAGTCGGAGAAGGTGGTCAGTATCAGCAGTGATCACCTGGAGCCCGTCACTCCCACCAAGAACAACAAGGTAACTGGTTTACTACCAGCGTCGCCACATCAGCATCAAAATAACAGAAGAAAAGCAGTTTTGCTCTTAATTGCTTCAAATGGCAAATTGCAACCAGACATCAAGCTAATTAATAATTAAAACTGACATTAGGAAGTCTTACATTTCTATTATTCCTTTTTACATGTTTTCAATATTTTACATTGTCTACAGTGTTTTTAATCTTACTGTCAAGGTGTTATTGAAGTCAAAGAAAAATGATGAAATCAACATCCCAATATTAGAAAGAATATATTTTAAATATTGGCATGTATCACATTTAGAAAATGTAAAATTACCTTTAAGATTATCAGCCTGATGTTCTAAGCAGTGAACTGTTCCACTTTTGTGCGTTATGACACAAAATCTTCACAAACTCGTGTCGTTCATTTTTAATTTCAGTTTGCTTTGAATCATTCATTTGGATAGTTTTGTGAAACAATAGCATGATTACACTCCAGTAAAAAGTTGAGAAACAATAATATTGAAATATTACACAGCCCTATTATTATATATAGATATATATAGACACTATATGGCCAAAAGTATGTGGACAACCCTGTTGGGGTCCTTTGGTTTCCCTGAAGGGAAATCTTACTGCTACAGCAGTGTTCTTCCAACAGTTTGTTTGTTCCTATTTCAACATGACAATAGTGTATATCTGTATATAGATAAACATATTAGATACATGATGCAACCTTAAAAACATCAGATTTGTTCAATTTAACTTGCAGATCTTCAGTTCTGACCACAGTAACTCTGCCTCTAAAATAGAGCTGCAACGATTAATCAATTGGTTGCCAGCTATTAATTTAATCTCTGACTATTTTAAGGTTTGGGAAACAGCGATCGACATTTTTCACAATTTTCTGACATTTTACAGACCAAAAGACTAATTAATCAAGAAAGTAATTTAGATTAATCAATAATGAAAATAATTGTTAGTTGCAGCCCTACTTTAAAAATACAAGTTTGAAGAAATTTAGATAATAAACATTAAAAACCGACTTTTCCTCTTAGTTTGAAACAATGAGGCTGATTTTATTTTTTAGTGCAATCATCTGGAAAGTAAACTGTCATCACAAAGTAGAGCTGCAACGATTGATCAATGGACAGAAAATTTATCAGCAACTTTCAGGTCTTTTTTTTTTTTTTTTTCCAAGCAAATATGCAAAAAAAAAGCTGGTTTCAGGTTACATGTGGTGATTTCATGCTTTTTTTGGTCATACATGAAAATAACTAAATATTTCTGGGTTTTGGACTGTCGGTCAGACAAAAGAAGAAATTTAATTTTCTCATATTTTATTAACAAATGATTAATCGATAATGAAAAAAATTGTTAGTTTGAGCTCTATCACAAAGGTGTTGGAAAGCGGTTAAAGGTGTGTTCACTGTCCTCGCCTGCGCAGGTGAAGGTGATTCTGGGAGAGGACCGTGAGGCCACGGGGATCCTGCTGAGTATCGACGGAGACGACGGCATCGTGCGCATGGAGCTGGACGACCAGCTGAAGATCCTCAATCTGAGGTTCCTGGGACGCCTCGAGCACTGAGAGCCGGACAGGCAGAGGGAGAGAAACACAGACACACACGGTGAGGTGGGAGGACAGAATCCACACACTGGCAGAGATGTTGGCAATTTTGATTTTATTACTTTTGTGAAGGGCCAAAACCTCCCGCACAGTCACTCCGATTAGATTTGACCAGCTGCAGCCTCCAAAGGCCTTCAGCTGAATACATTTCTGGAGCGTAGGAGGTATGTTTTAGCGAGCGAGTCTGAGCAAACATTTGTTATCTGGTGACTGGACAGAAAGACCTCCCAGGCTTCCTTTCTCTCCCTCTTTCTGTAAATGAGTATTTCCATATGTCTCGCTTTCTGCCCCCTGCCATCAGCAGGTCTCCTCCTCTGGTCATTTTATTTTTTATCTTTTTGTTTTATTAGGTTTACTGTATTCTTACTAGTTGTCTGAATCTGTTTTTAGTGCTTTCTGAATGTTCTGTCAGTACTTTTCTGGTTTTCTGGGTGCAGGAGGGTTAAAAAACTACAAAGTGTAAAATGTCAATAAACTGTGAACCTGTTCATCTGTTCGTCTGTGTGTATTTTTAGCCGTCGTGGCACTGCGGAGACAATTTACAGCTTAAAGACAGTACCAGAAATTTAGGATTTCTCACAGTGTGACTGCTGATACAACCTGAAGCTAGAATTGCCACGATCAGTCGATTGTCAGAGAATCAATCAGCAACTATTTTGATAATCATCAGTCATTTTTGAAGCAAAAGTACCAAAAAAATGTTTGTAGTTTCACCTGCTTAAATGTGAAGACTTGCTGTT
Organism: Scomberomorus guttatus; assembly: GCA_038419695.1. Taxonomy (NCBI): domain Eukaryota; kingdom Metazoa; phylum Chordata; class Actinopteri; order Scombriformes; family Scombridae; genus Scomberomorus; species Scomberomorus guttatus. The sequence goes on from CM076451.1 coordinate 2,114,352, forward strand.
TTTCTTGTCATATATGACATTTAATTGAATATCCCAGCAGTAGAAGAAGAAACTTTGCTTTAGTAAAAGTACTGCAAAATGTAGTTAAAGTATTGCAGTAAAAGTACATAAGTATTATGAGCTTGAAGTAGTTAAAGTATTGCAGTAAAAGTACATAAGTATTATGAGCTTGATGTAGTTAAAGTATTGCAGTAAAAGTACATAAGTATTATGAGCTTGATGTAGTTAAAGTATTGCAGTAAAAGTACATAAGTATTATGAGCTTGATGTAGTTAAAGTATTGCAGTAAAAGTACATCAGTATTATGAGCTTGATGTAGTTAAAGTATTGCAGTAAAAGTACATAAGTATTATGAGCTTGAAGTAGTTAAAGTATTGCAGTAAAAGTACATAAGTATTATGAGCTTGATGTAGTTAAAGTATTGCAGTAAAAGTACATAAGTATTATGAGCTTGATGTAGTTAAAGTATTGCAGTAAAAGTACATAAGTATTATGAGCTTGATGTAGTTAAAGTATTGCAGTAAAAGTACATAAGTATTATGAGCTTGATGTAGTTAAAGTATTGCAGTAAAAGTACATAAGTATTATGAGCTTGATGTAGTTAAAGTATTGCAGTAAAAGTAGTGGTTTGGTCCCTCTGACTGATATATTATTATATATGACATCATTAGATTATTAATACTGAAGCATCAGTGTGTAAGCAGCATGTTACTGTTGTAGCTGCTGGAGGTGGAGCTAGTTTCAACTACTTTATATACAGTTAGCTAGTTTAGTCCAGTGGTTCCCAACCTAGGGGTGGGGCCCCTCCAAAGGGTCAGCAGATAAATCTGAGGGGTCGTGAGATGATTAATGGGAGAGGAAAGAAGAAAAAACAAAGTTCTGATACACAAATCTGTTTTCACTTTTTGGACTTTTTCTCTAATCTTTGATTTTTGCTGAAATATTGGATCATTTGAACATTTATTGAAATGAAACCATGTGAGAAGTTTAGAGGGAAAAATCACTATTTGGTGGAGCTGTTAACAACTCATAGACATCTGAAATGTGACCCCGACTACACACTGCTTTTTGTAAGACGTCAAAAGCCAAAAAGGTTGGAAACCACTGGTTTCATCTTTAACAATGTGTTGTATTTTAAAAGCTTGTTATATTATCCATTGTGTCAAATCTTCATCTGAAAAGTAACTAAAGCTGTCAAATAAATGTAGTGGAGTAGAAAGTACAATATTTCCCTCTGAAATGTAGTGGAGTGGAAGTATAAAGTAGCATCACATGGAAATACTCAAGGAAAGTACAAGTACCTCAAAATTGTACCCACCACTGAAATATAACATTTAATAACTCAAACAGACACACTCTTCTCTTCTAGGCAATATTTATAGTTTTAACAAATATTTATCACTTATGTCCAATATTGCACTTGCACACACAATGTGCCGTATAATGTTTATTTGTGTATAATTTTTATTTTTTATTTCGTCTCTCTCTGTTTTAGTAAATATTTACTTACTCTAATTGGAACCAGAGTTTTTTTCTTTTCCTTTTGCTTTCAGTGTTTCCATCCGCTGTGTTGCTGGTCATGTGACAATAAAGCTATAGTTGATTGACAGAAAATTCGCCAACTAATTTGATAATCAATTGTTTTGAGTCATTTTTTAAGAAAAACATGTTAAAATTCTCTGATTAATATTGATACCAATATATTTTCTGTTTTTTTTTAGTCCTCTATGACAGTAAACTGAATATTTTTGGGTTGTGGATGAAACGAGGCACTTCGCCAGCTTGGACTTTGGGAAACACTGATCGAAATGTATCACCATTTTCGGACATTTTATAGACGAAACAACTAATCAATTAATTGAGAAAATAAACATATTAATTGATAATGTAAATAGTTGTTAGTTGCAGCCTAAAACCAACCAACCAATCAGAATTTGGCATGACATGATGCAGAATATGCTGACGTCTCTGCTTGATTTTTTTTTTTATGTGTCTGTATGGATGATAATGTCGGTCTGGGCTTGTTCACCAGGTCCAGACTGAAATATCTCAACAACTATCAGAGAGATTGTAATGAAATTTTGTGGTTTTGAGTGAAATGTGTTGACAACTGTTTTTGCCGTTAATCTGGTTCACACATTCATGTCCCCCTCAGGATGAATTGTAATAATTTATAACTCTCCTGACTTTTCATCTTGCTTACATACTACTGTTGTAGTATGTTTTCCCACACCCAAAAACCCAAGTGGTTTGTGTTTTCATTCTTCATTCCGGCTTCTTATACAGTGCTTTTTTTCTCCCGTACAATGTGGAACATCCCTCTCCTGCACTACACATAGAACTACTTTGATCTACGAGAGATAAATTGTAAGAGCTGCTTTAATCTCTCTTTCCAGGGAGTCTCATGATCACATTCAAGCTTTGAGTTATTTACAGGTGTTTATTTTTGTGTATATGGTACTGGGATAGTAGTATTGCAAATTATGCACAGCAAGTTGCATACGTATAATCAAAGCTTGAACAATGCTTTGAAAACTTGGAATATGTAAATCACTGATTCAGTCAGTATTGTCGTTTATTGATCCGATTGCAAACTAGGTTATAGTATAATTGAATGCCCAGTTGTGTACAGTGTAGAATGAAAAGAAAACACAATCTATATACAGACCCTTTCCAAAAAATTTTAATATGATGGAAAAGTTAATTTATTTCCATAATTCCATTATAAAGGTTCAACTTTCATAGATTATAGATTCAGGGCCCACAATTCTAACGATTTCTAGTATTTATTTGTTTATTATTACATAATTTGGGCTTCCAGCTCATAAAACACACAAAAACAGAAATTCAAAAAATTAGAATACTGTGAAGAAATCAGCCAAAATTTTGCAGGTGTCACACTAATCATCTACTAAACTCAAAGCACCTGCACAGGTTTCCCCAGGTGTCATTAAATTGCTTCAGTTTGGTTCAATTGTCTCAGTTCGGTTCAATATGGGGAAGACTGCAGACTTGACAACTGGCCAGAAGACCATCATTGATACCCTCCATAGGATGGGTAAGCCACAAAAGTTCATAGCTAAGGAGGCTGGCTGTTCACAGAGTGCTGTGTCCAAGCATATCAATGGAAAGTCTAGTGGAAGGGCAAAATGTGGCAGGAGAAGATGCACCAGCATAAGAGATGACCGTGGGCTTCAGAGGAGTATCAAACAGAGAAGATTCAAGAATCTGGCAGAGATCCAGAAAGAGTGGAATGAGGCGGGAGTCACAGCTTCAAAAACCACCACATTCAGACGCATCCGGGAGATGGGCTACAACTGTCGGGTTCCTCGGGTCAAGTCACTGCTGAGTCTGAGCCAACGTAGGAAGCGTCTCAACTGGGCCAAGGAGAAGAAGGACTGGACTGTTGGCCAGTGGTCCAAGGTCCTCTTTTCTGATGAAAGTAAAGTGTGCCTTTCATTCGGGAATCAAGGTCCAAGAGTTTGGAGGAAGACGGGTGAAGAACAGAACCCAAGCTGCTTGAGGTCAAGTGTGAAATATCCAGTCAGTCATGATTTGTGGTGTAATGTCCGGTGTAGGTGTTGGTAAACTCTGCTTTCTTAAATCCAAGGTCACCGTAACAGTCTACCAGAATGTTTTAGAGGACTTCATGATTCCTTCTGCTGAGGATCTGTATGGAGATGCAGAGTTCATCTTCCAGCAGGACCTGGCCCCTGCCCATACCGCCAGAAGCACCAAAACCTGGTTTAATGCCCATGCCATCACAGTGCTCGACTGGCCAGCCGACTCACCAGACCTAAACCCCATTGAGAATCTAGGGGGTCTTATCAAGAGGAAAATGAGGGGCACCGAATCTATAATCTATGAAAGTTGAACTTTTTTAATGAAATGATGGAAATGAATAAACTTTTCCATGATATTTTTTGGAAAGGGTCTATATTTTATTCAATGTTGAAAAGTAAGATAGTAAAAAACAAAGTTTCATATAGTTGTATAGTATAGAGCAGTACCACAGTAGGCTAATTATCTATACCTGATCTACTTAGATAAGTAATTCTGTAATGAATTAACTCTTATTTTCAATAATAATAAATCAATAATAAACGAAAGCTATTTCAAATAATTTCATGTGCCTATAAACAGATTGCCTTATCCTCTGGACCAACTCGCTTTTCTGTAGATTTAATAATAATAAAAATGTAGAAACACAGAAACACAGTGAATCACATTTATTTAATGGCTTGGAGGCAAAGCAACATCCAGTGATGTAACAAAAGTATAACTTAACAGCTTAAATGGTAAATTTAAAATACATCTAAATTATTTAAATATATCAGGTTTGTTAATCTTTACTTTGCATTTTCATTATCGATTAATCTTGAGATTATTTTCTTGATTAATCAATTAGTTCTTTGTCCTATAAAATGTTAATTACAGTTTCTCAAAGCCGAACATACAACTAAAGATGTGTTGATGTTTTGTCCCGACCAACAGTCCACAACCCAAGGATATTATATACTGTCATAGAGAACTAAAGAAACCAGAAAATGTTCACATTTAAGAGAATTTTGTATCTTTAAAAAATGACTTAAAAACAATCGATTATAAAAAAGTTCGCGATTAACTTTCTGTCTATCGACTTATCAATTACCACACAATAGAAGCCTAAAGTTAGCCTTGTTAGCCGCAGGGTCTCTGCGGCTGCTGGTGGTCTATGGGGAAGAAGTAGAAAGGGATCTGAGGAGGACAGGGATGTCCAGCAGGAGGGGGGTACCATTCTGGACCGGATCTGGCTGCTGGGTCACTGTCAGCGTCGCCATGGTGATCACAGCCAAGGGTCAGGTTGTGAGACAGAGGTATCTTCACCTGAAACCACACCTCTCGTTCCTGAGGGAGGAGAGAGAGAGGAGAGCGGATGAAACAGCTACTACCACTGATGCTACCATGGACTTCGCTGCAGGAGGCCGCAGGAGGCCGCTGTTCGCCTCCTGCTTCCGACCGCAAGTGTCACGTTTCGAACCGCGACAGCTTTTTGTCGTGGTATTCACTGTTGCCATGATGACGTTTCAAGTGATCATTTTTCACCCAAACCACAATCTTTCCCTAAACCTAATCAAGTTTTTTTTGTGCCCAAACCAAACCAGACAGCACCAGTTCTGAGTGTGTAATATTGCCGCAGATTAGTCTACATTGGATGTAGTTGAAAGCCCGGTGCGTCGCTATACATACGCCAAAGGGTACCATGTGCTTTGACTTTACACTTTCAAATTGCGTGCAGTGCACACACCAAAGTCCAATTTAGCGCGCAGGTTATACGCCAATCCTTCCCAGGGAAGTGACATCATATAATGTGACTTTCTTTTATTTTATAGGGTGATTTTTGGCTTATTAGGAGGAGGCGAGTTGGGGTTGGGTGGATGGCCAAATAATAAAACAGCAGGAGAGCACTGTTCAAGACCACCATCTGGACATCTTCAGTGTCACATCGGGCATTTTAACTTTTGAAATTTGAAAGTGTAAAGTCGTGTTATTTGTACGCCCCTGTTCAGATGACATGTCGTATGAACTAGTTTGTTCCAAGCACCCCGGCCTTATGGTTGGTGTGTCTGTCTGTCCAACACTTTGGTTCAGAGTGAGATATCTCAACAACTACAGACAGGTTGGAAACAAGTAATTTGGAAGAGAAAACAAGGTAAATAGTAAAATTATTACCTAAACTGTCCGTTGTAAACATCCATGACAGTTCACAGATAAACTTCTTGCTTTTACTTTAACTACCATACTTCCTGTAGTTGTGCTCACACAGTTTTCTTGTATATTGAGAGATTATTACCCACATTTCAGCTGTGCTCACTTTCAGTTTAATCAAGTGGTTTAGATCATTTTGGATAAACTGTTTGTTTGTTTCCAACCTGTCTGATCATGTTTCTTCTTTTTAGTGATGTCACAGTGATGTCACAGTGGTCCCAGCTCCCAGATGTTAACTTGGTGAGTACAATGTTATTATTACTGATAGAAATGCTGAACAAAACTAATAATAAACTGCAATTATCCTTATAACTTGTTGTGGACGGTCCTGCTCTTCAAAGGATGAACCCTTTTAGTCTTTAATGCTGCCTTCAGGACAAACTTTACTTTTTCAAACCCAAAACGACCAGATTGTCCATTTGTTTGTAATTCAAACACTTTCCCACAGGACAGATGACTGGTTTCACTCTTGAAACTATTCATTTAGACAAAACAGTTTTATAGTGGAAACAGAGAAGTTCTGGTACATCAGGAGGAGTTTCCAGTTCACTTTGTGATGAAGAGGAGTTGGAGAGCAGAACCGAACTGTACAAAGGGATTGATTGTTGGAGGATTCATATTAAAATATTTACAATTGGTACGTCATGTCGGGAAGGAACTGTTAGAGTTCAAAAACTAAACATGTTCTAGTACATTTATTTCATTTCTACATTTATTGTGAATTTCCACTATAATGTCATATTGATCTTTTCAGTGCTAGTTGAGGTATCTTGTTGGAAGGCACTGCTGTACTTTTTAGTGTGTATGTAACTAAAGTGAACTCAGTGTAGAACAGACTCACAGACCAACATTGCCATTTTTAGCATAGCTACCTCAGAGTGTAACCAGCAGTCGGCTCTAATAACTATTAAAGTTGTAACAGTTGTGACTGAAAATACAAAATCAAATCCAAACAGACGGATAAAGTATCAAGAGAACAGAGAAGGTATCGCTGACATGAGTGTTCAAAAATAAGATTAATGATCTGCGGTTTAGGAGGTTTAGTGAAGTTTCAAAATCTTCCACCTTGGCAGAAGGATTGTAATGATAAATAAACGTATTATCTGAACCCACTGGAGATAAGTGTTAGTTGATTTTAATGCTTTTTTTTAAACATGTTCTCACGCTCTTCAGCAGCTCGCAGCCTCTTTGTATTTTCTCCACTACACTGTTGTGTTAGCAGTTGTTTGCGTGTCAGCATGTGATCAGAAAGGAAAGCGGCTGCTTTCAGAATACAAGCCGCTTATTGTTCTGGAGAAACAGGGGTGGGGGGCAAGTGGACCGCCTGACATGACTCTTGTTGCACTGATGGAGTTAGTGTTGCAAAAATGAACATAATACTGAACTTTTCAAGACAACAGGTCAACACAGAGGAAGTGTTGAGTTTGTATTTCTAGAGAACAGGAGAAATTAAACTGAGGAGGTCTGTAATTGGTCAAAACATCACAAATAAAATTAAAGGGAGCTTTGTTTAAGTGTGAAGGAACTACTTGTATCGCAGTGTAATTGTGTTTTTGTTTCCAGCACCTATCCCACTGAGGTTTTGTGGATGTGCACACGACTACTCTGTTTTAAAACAGGCAAAATTAGAAATAAAAGCTTGTCTCTAATATAAGCTTGTTCCACATAAAGGCCCCGGACACTATTATTAGAATTTATGGTATTAACTTGGGCTGGTTTGCTAGAGATAAAATAGTTTTATAAAGGGAAACACATGTATGTGACGCCCATACTGTCCCTGCTCAGGTGCTTACGTCCATAAAAATATTAGCATGTACCTTTACATCACCTCAGCTCAACTTTGGTGACGGCTGAATGTAATTTACTGAAAAAAGAAGATGAAATGTCTGTTTCCTACTTCACTAATGAGACTAACGTTACAGCAGACTCCACATCCTGCTGCAGACTAGAGCTGCAGCTGATGATTATTTCCATTATCAGTTAATCTGCAGAATATTTTCCTGATTAATTGACTTGTTTGCTCTATAAAACATCTAAAAACAGTGAAAAATGTCCATCATAGTTTCCTTAAGTCTAAGGTGACGTCTTCAAAATGCCTGATTTGTTAAACTAATAGTCCAAAATCCAAAGATATTCAATTTATAATATAATATAATATAAACTTTATTTATATAGTACTTTTCAAAACAACCATTACAAAGTGCTTCACAAACAAGAACAAATAAAAGAAAGCAGGAAAACAATCACAGTCAACAAATAAAATAAAAGTTAAAAGTAATGTTAATAATAATGGATAAAAGTGACACATGAAAGTGTCAGAGATAAAAGAAGTAACAAATAGAATAATTAAGCAAAAGCCATATGGTAGAAGTAAGTTTTGAGAGACAATTTAAAAGAAGGCAGTGAGTTTCTGGTAAGCTGTTCCAAAGAGTTGGAGCCCTGACAGCAAAAGCTCCGTCACTCTTGGTCGACAGCCTTGACCGCGGAATAGCTAACAGAGCCTTATCAGAGGATCTCAAGCTACATGCTGGTGAGTAGTGATTTAGAAGCTCAGCCGCTCAGCTCGGGGCCATACTGTGCAGGGGGTTAAAGGTCAAGAGTAAAATTTTAAAATCAATTCTATAAAAGACAGGCAGCCAGCGAAGAGAAGCTAGAATAGGGAAGATATGATCATGCTTTCGTAATTTGGTTAAAAATCTGGCAGCTGCATTTTGGCACACTGAAGCCGTGCAATTATGTTTTGGCCAAGGCGTGTAAACACTGCAATAATTCAGGTGAGGAGTGATAAAAGCATGAATCGCTCTTTAAAGATTGTTAAAAGAAATAAGATCTAATTCTAGAGATATTTCTCAAGTGGAAAAAACAGGTCTGAGCTAGCCTGTTAACATGGGACTCGAGAGTGATGTTCTTATCTAAATAACTTTTTTTTAACAGTAGGTGCCAGATGCTGAGCTAGAGAGCCAAGAGCAGGGGGAACTGGCCATGAGTGTGCTCAGGGCCTATAATAAGGATTGGATGGAGGAGTTAAGCTGAAGAAAATTCAGCCCTTAACCGCAGCCAGGAATTTATGCAGGGAAGAAAACTTCACTGATTCGGATGGTTTGCAGGACAAGTACAGCTGAGTATCATTAGTGTAGCAATGAAATGAAATATCATGCTATTTGACAATGTTGCCCAAAGGGAGTAAATAAAGATAAGAATAAAACTCCCTACTCTTGTCAATCTCCTTTTTTGTTATAGCAACCTGTTTCTAGCACTGTACAGCGTGTGTGCAGCTGCTCTCTGTGCAGGCAGTCTTTCATCCTGTCCTCCTCCCTCTGCTGCTGATGTGATTCACTGCCTGCAGGTACTGCTGGTAGAGAGAGGAGGTACCGGTTTGTCTTAGCCACTAACTAAGTTTACAAGAATTTGCCAAATGTTAAGATATGTGGCAAACTCAAATAAACAGTTAGGCTACACACAGACAGCTTTGGTTGTGGTGCGCTGTGGTTGTGTAAAACACACCGGCAGTGGAGGAGACACTGCGGGCAAAGCAGTTGAAAATATCACTTTTCTACATGTTTATGCTTGTTGAACAGGTGGTATGATAAAGTACTTATTGGCTTCTTGCGAAGGTTTTGTTGCACTTACAGTAGCCTAACGAGTGTATGATCAACTCTTTCACCCCCTCCCTGCGGCACCCAATATATAGACAATGTTTGAGAGGAGCTAAAGCCATCAACAGACACAACGAATTTTCTGTTAGAAAAGTATGAGGAGAACCACTAGAAGAAGCATGGAAATCGGTCTGTAGTTGCTACAGTCAGAGGGATCAGAACCAGGTTTTTTGAGAAGTGGCTGGACACTAGCAGTCTTAAAATAATTGGGAACACATCCAGAAAACAGAACTGTTGATGATTGAAAGCAGGCATGGGGCTACAGTATCTAGAACCTCTAATAAGAATTTGGTAGGTATTATGTCCGCTGGGCTTGATGATAGTGTCATATGTGCAATAGTTTCTGTTAACTCTTTGATAGTAATTTCCTTAAGAACATAAAGTATCCAGCTGAGGACAAACTGGAGGGTGAATCTTCAATCGAACATCCTCAATCTTATCTATGAAAAAGGTTAAAAACCTTTCACAATCTGCATTTTAAGTGACAGGGACACCAGGAGAACCAGGGTTGGTCTTAAATAAGAAACTAGGCTTGTGCTCGTTGGAGGTGATGAGCTCTGAAGAGTATTTTGCATTTGCATCTTTAATTTCACTGTTATTAGACTGTAATAAAAATGTAATATACTCATAGTGTACTGAGAGCTTTGACTTCTTCCACTGTCTCTCAGTCTTCCTACACTCCCTTTTAATGCCACAGATTCTCTCAGTAATCTAAGGTGATATGCAGCTGATGAACTGGATTTGGATAAAGCACTCGTGTCATTAAAGAATGAAGAATTTACACCAAGACCAAGAAAACCAACACATATCACAGATGACTGGCTGGAACTGGGGAATGTTTGACATTTTTGGTCAAAGTGAAAAGCATGAATCAATTATCGAAATAGCTGCTGATTATTAATCGATTAATTGATTAATTGTTGCATCTCTACAGCAGATTTCATACCCTTAAAGTCTCTGTGTGTTAAATAAACCTGCTCTGAATATTTAGTTGACATATGAACTGAAGTTACAGTAGTGACTTCATAAGTAGCCTCTGTTTCCTGACTTTACTACACTGTCTTTAAAGGATAAGGCTGCCTCACACAGAACTACTCTCCAGAGACTGAAAACATGATGCTGTTATTAGTCTTTGGAGCCGTTTCTAAACAAACTAACATATCCAAACTCTTCATGATGAAGGAACATGTGACCCAGTGCAGCGGTGTGACTCACTGACGTGTTTTTAATAGTTTTTGGACAACAGAGGAATCAGATATATCAGGCTTTGATACACACACAATACTTGTTAGTAGATCAGTTCAATGTTGGTTTGGATGCAAACATTAGATTTGTTGACAAAATAAAAATATAGAAAATCACCAGAATTATTCTGTAACAAATCCAAATGTGGTTGCTAAAAAAATGTAGTATTAAAAATATGAAAGCTATCATTTATAATCTTGTGAACTTTGTGGGTTTCAAGTTTGAAGCAATACTTCAATTCTTCTTCTGCAGTTTTCTCCTCCAATGCAACACTTAATTGCTTTAATTGCTGTGACTTCATTTTACACTAACATTCCTCCGGCCGGTTGGCTTCCGGTTTAATATCAGATTGTTTGTAGAGCGAGCGACCTCTTTGCCTTTAACACACAAGCAATAGTCAATCACACATGCAGGGAAAACATTTTGTTGACTCTGCTCCGTCTGATCGACTGTTTTTGTAATAGTGTTGGTGGACGCGTCACTTCTGGGATCCTTTCAAACACCAACTTTTGTTTCGTCAGTAATGTGACATTGTTGTGTTTGTCTCGGCAGGATCTCCAACAGTAAGAGACATAGTTTCACAGCTTGACAGTTAAAAATCCGTTTAATCTGGTTTGAATCAAGTTATTAGAGTGGTCTGGAACAGTGAATGATAGTAAATCTGTAGATGTGCACTGATCTGTCACATGCACGTAAACAGCAACCAGCCAATCAGCTGATTCTAATGGAGGACGACAATAGAGCTGAAACGTTTAGTCGATCTCAGTTGTCACTGAAATTTAATCCACAACACTTTGGATAATTAATTGTTTTACATCATTTTAAAATCAGAAATACCAAATATTCTCTGAATATTTACTGCTTTTTCAATGTTAAATGACTGTTAACTGAATCTCTTCTGGTTTTGGACTGTTGTTCAGAAAAAACAGGCAATTTTAAAATGTCATCTTGGGTTCTAAGAACTTTTCACTGTTTTCTGACATTTCATTGGAAAACTACTAATTACAAGAAAACTTAATTGAGAAAAAATTGGCAGATTATTTGATAAAGAAAACAATTCAGGCTGCAGCTCATAATTATTTTCTTGATTAATCAATCGTTTTGTTTTATAAAATGTAAATGAATGTAAATGAAAATTGTGAAATAATCTGTCTTGTTTTGTCTGACCAACAGTCCAAATCCCAAAGAAATCTGACAGTGATATAAACCTGAGAGAGGCAACAAATCCTCACATTTGAGAAAGTGGAATCAGAGAATGTGCAGCATATTAGCTCAATAAATAACTTTCACATTATTTCATTTGTTATCAGTTAATTTTCAATTAAACAATTTCCGCACTAAAAGCGATCATTAGTTAAGAAAGATGATCTGACCTTTTGGTCTGTAACACACTGGATCTCAAGTCCATCACCCAGAAGTGGAACCAGGACGCTGTGTACCTCTGCAACCTAAACACACACACACACACACACACACACACATATACAAAGTATATTCTCATGTAGTGAAATTATACACACAGGTGAGAGACAATAAAACAATACTAAATAAATTATAATAAAAAACAGAAACAAATAAAGAACAAAATTCATTCCTTTGTTTTGTGTCTGTGTATCATCTGTTCATTCAATTATTTAATTCAATTGAAAACAGAAAAAACAAAAAAACTGATCAAACTTCAGTTTTTCCATTGTTGGAAATATGTAAATCAGACAAAAACAATAAGGTAGGTTGAAAAACTGAGAGTCAGAATTATGGGTATTCAGATTTTTCTCATCATAAAATTTCCCAAAAAGTGGCGATCTCATATTAAAAGGCTTCATATACAACATACTTCATGTTAAATGTATTGTCCACATACACACTGTTGTCTCAACTGTTTCACAATTCACTGTTTAATATTTGATGGATGAAACCTGAATAGTGTTCAGATTTGGTCGGTGTGGACTGTGACGTTTTCATGTGTAGTTATAAAACAGTAAATAAAAGGCAAATGAAAATAAACCAACATGTGTATAATATATTTTAAGGGTATAAATTGAGTATGTACCTTGTACGGTCGTTTACAGGATGGAGTGATACCAGCGTCCTCCAGAGCTCTGCAGGACAAACAGCAGCAGCATCAGTCTGATGTCACATTCATGAACCAGTTTAACCAGCTGACTGACAGCTGTCCAGTAAGGGGAGCAGCAGCAGTCAGCTGTAGGTTTACTGTATCTTAACTTCAGCATGTAAACGACATCATGCAACAGACAAAATCAGATGCATCAGTGCTCAACTGACATAAATTCAACTTTACTTTTATATAAGAACAAACTATACAAATAATATAAAAACAAATGACTGTATATGTATACAAAGTAATAAAAATATATTTTTATTGATTTGTTTTTATATTATTTATTGTATATATGTATATGTAATTGTTTTTTCTTCTTTTTTATATTATGTTTGTTTGTTTTTTTATTTTTATGTTCCTATTATTTATTTGTGCTCTATGCAATGTTGTGTTTATTTTCCCTTTGATCCTCATAATTACGTCTCAGTCTCTTTATAGCAGTATAGTCAACATTTTAAGTTTTTTAATGTCCTCTTTAAATAAACTGACTAGACTTAATATCCCCCAAAGGTGCAAACAAAGCAAAAGTGTGTGTGTGTGTTTGTGTGTGTACTAACTTCTGGAAATCAAACTGTCCTCGTAGTTTGAGGCAGATCTGGAAATATTTCAGCGGTGAATTCATTCCTTCAACACATGCTGCACACACTCCGTGTTTCTCCCACTCCTCTGTCCTGTTACACACAAACACACACACTCAGTAATTGATTAAAACAGGTGGGGCCTGTACCACAAAGTCAGATTAGTGGGTTAGCCTGCTGTCTTTGGGCCTAACGCAGGTTTTCAGGTATCACGGAGATAAATCACCATGGTAACCTATGCTGAACAGAGGATCAAAACCCCAACCACTGACCAATTAGATCAATGGAAACATCAAGTCATCACTCCTACAGGATCCTGATGTTCACAATAACATGACAAGAAAAAAAGAGCAATATATATTTTTATAGGTCAGTAGAATCATTTTATTCCCACTCTGTGTGTAAACCTGAGCTTCTAACAGCCGGAGGGATAGTTAACAACACTGAACACATAATAATTAGTGAAGCTGCATTTTCATTAACTCTTTATTTTACAGGTCCACTATTTTTATACTAATTTCCTTCCTGGACATTTTTGAGTAATTTGTAGGTATTTAACAGTTCATTTTTAGGACATTTTTTACACATTATATGAAAAAACATACTAAACCTAACATTAGCATATTTTTTTCCAATAATTTCCTAAAAGTAGCTGCTGTTACTGCTGAGGGCATTTCTTTGACAGGGTTGTGTGAATATGCTGATATGTAGTTTAACACACAAAACTCCACATTGAAAACAAAATATTTTCTGTCACTTAAAGAATTGTCAAACATCTATTTTGTTAAACTTCTTGAAGCTGTTTCTTGTTTTTTATCATTTGTACAAAATTGCACCAATTTGCACCTTGCACCATAACATGAGACAACTGTGTGATGATTATTAGAAATGAAAACTAAACCCTCTGTTGTCTTTTATTGGAAAAATAATCCACACACGGTTAAATAGCTCCCATAATTATAAATCCAACATTTTGATCAGATAAAGCTCATCAGGCATTACCTCTCCTACCTGCTGCAGCAGAAACAGTCTGACATTACTTTGATTTGTTTAAAATATGTATCACATTCTGAATGTTGTTCATCATCCGACTAAAAATCCAAAAATACTCACTCTGTACTACAGACATATACAATAATTCCCATGTTTATTTTAGGTTGTAGCCTTAAATTTAATATTTGGACATTATTTCTAGTCTTTCTACATCTTTTATTGTAGTTATGTGATTATATTGTTACCTCGTTGAATATGACTTTTTTCTGTCTTTTCCTGCAGATATATGGCATCACTGTTTCCTCTCATTTCATGGTTCTGATGATGTCGCTTCGCCTCTTTCACATGAACACGCTCGTAGCTGGAAAACCCAGAGTTGACAGAGCTAGATGATAACCAGCTTGGTGATACCGGTTAGACTGTTATCTTAGACTGTTAGTGAAGCCAGCTAACCCACTGAGACAGGCTAAGTTGAACGTGCTTTGTGATACAGGCCCCTGGTCAGTTTTTTAACAAACAGGAGGAAATAGTATATGTAATATTTGTTAGGGGACTATTTTCAGTGGCAGATGAATCCACATTTGGTGCTGTAGTGAGCATTTCTGGCGGTGGTGATAAAGGAGCTTGTCTCCCAGGGTCTGTTTCTATTTCTGATGTTATTTCATACCAGAACTTGAAGCTGGATCTGGTTTTCAGTAACGACGGCCAGTGTTCATCCAGCTCTGCCGCCAGCTCCTGGAAGACAGTTAGCATCAGCTAATCTGCTCTCGGCCTCTGTGTGTGTTGATTTTTCCCTGGCTGGGACTCACCTGGACGTCAGAGTGGAACATTGGCCAGCAGCTGCAGCATTTCAGTGCCCGAAGAGGCCTGCAGGGACAAATACACCACACACAACAACACTCTGTGAACCAGAGAGGTCAGAGGTCACCTACAGCAGAAGCCTGACTCAGGAACCCTTTTGACAAAGTGATGAATAACATTCTCTTCAGCATTATTTGGTTTGGAAGGCTGACAACTATTCAGCATTTCACAGGAAAACGAACATTTTGCTCACTTCATCCATCATACTATGAGTTCCACATTATCTGAGAGTCTGCCAGCCCTGCAGAGGAGGAGACAGTTAACGTCTGATAAGAGCTGATAAAGCATTATCTTACATGTCATCATTTCTGGACTTAAATTTGATTTTTAAGACACATTATTGCTGTTAGGTGACAATCTGATTATTATTGATTAATTTCCTCTACATTTACAGCTTCACTAGCTTGTTGTGCCACATATCACAACCTCTGGACTTTGTACTGAAGTTGTTTACAATATACAGTGAAGTAATGATGTAGTAATATAGTAGTAATGCTAAAGTAATAGAGAATGAGGAGGTGTTGTGCTGCAGGTAATGGTTGTGTGTGATATTTACCACAGACCATGGATCGTCCAGTTGTTAATGTTCGGAGGAATCCTGCAGAGAGACTCTTTGTTCAAAGACTAGAGGACAGACAGGAAGAGAGGGATGTTAACACACCTGACAGGTGACATCAGGTCTTTCTTATTCATGTTCTTGTAGACTTGTGAAACATCATCAGTAACAGCCCAAATAAAGTCCACATTCAGCCAAGAATGATCCAAATGTCCATTTTGACTTGTGTGTGTGAACCATGGATGTGTAATGTATTATTATTCTCTTTATACATCCATGGTGTGAACTTCTGAGACTCTTGGCGGACCACTACGACCTGCAAGGTGAGGACCAGGTGGCCGAACCAGCACTGCATGCACACGTGTATCCTGGTTTTGATCATATTCATATGTGGCGTTTACATGGAACATGAGAAACCTGGTTATTCTAACAGTGTCCAGGTGTCTGATCATCTCTGTGCAGTTATGTCTTGATTTCTTAGGATCTCAGCCACTATGTTCTGTATCGATAAAGAATGTTCAGAAACCTGGATCAGGTGTTTACAGGCCGCAGTATCCTGGTTTTGTATTGAAGTACTGAAGTAGTTACGACCATTACCAGGATACTAACACACGTAAACACACTCACTGACGGTGGGTTTGGCAATGTTTTAAGAATTTTTATTTAAAAAATGGTACAATGAATGATTTCAGTAGGAATTTATTACTGAAAATGTAATTTGTTGTCTAATAATTACAGCGACATTGAGCTTTGTCTTCTTCATTATCTGATATTTCTCGAGATATTCTGAGCAGAGCTGCTGGACGTCTTCAGCTGCAACAGACTCAACAATTTGAGGAGAATAAAACTGTAACACTGAAAACTTTTAAAGGGAAAATATGGTTTTCAAAATCTGTTCATCTTTCTCCTTTCCTTTCCTATTTCCTCCTTTCCTTCCAGACTTCCCCCTTTCCTTCTTTGCACCCTTCTTTCCATTACAACTACCTCCTTTCTTTCCTCACTTACTCCTTTCTTTCCTTTCCTTACTTCCTCCTTTCATTTCCTACTTCCTTCTTTCCTGGTAAAGTAATTTGTTGTTTTTTGTTTCTTTCTTTTGTTTCTCCTTCATAAGTGTAACCAGGTGATAAAATCATAATATCTACAGGAAATAAAATCCATATTGCACAGGTTCTCCATTGTTGCTATCCGGCTAGGGATGCTTACTTTGGACAGCAGGCAGTGTGGATTTACCATTTATTGGAGCGGTATGCCTGCTGAGTGGACAGGGAATGCTGGGAATATACAGGAAGTACAACATAACATGCTACTTTTTGCTGGGAATGACCACTGGTTCCAACGGTGAGAATATTTATCGAGTATCTTATATTGTTTTGAGATTATTTTGCACAACGCTGTAAAAGTGGTGGTTAATGTTGTTTGATGCACTTATAAAAAGCCACATTTTGTAGGATTTTTTGTAGGATTACTTTATTTTATCTCACCGTGCAGCATAATCCCTTTTTTACTGTTTCTGTTTCAAATAAAGAGAAATGTCACCATAGAGACAGTTTCGTGCTGCAGTAACTCAACACAAACTTTTCACTACTGAGGAATTTCTGTGGAACTGTGACTCCTCTGAGTTGTTGGAAACCGACAGGAATCTAACCAGCTTGAACCAGTAAAAGCTGTTGTATCTCTAACTTCATCAGTTAATAAATGAACAGCCCACTGCCTCCTCAGAGCAGGAAAACAGCATCCCAGACATACTTTATGTCTTTCCCTGTAAATTCAGACTGAATCAAACTACTATTTTTGAAACTAACTATTTTTGAAGAGCAGCTTTAAAATAAATTAATTGGAAACAAATCTGTCTGTTCAGAAAATCTCAACAAATGTTACAAAAACTTCCTCCTTTCCTTACTTGCCTCCTTTCCTTTCCTACTTCATCCTTTCATTCATTACTTCCTCCTTTCCTTCATTTCCCTACTTTCCTACTTCCTCTTTTCCTTTCCTACTCTCTCTCATCCTTTCCTACTTCCTCCTTTCCTTTCCTTTTTTCCTTCTTTACTTCCTCCTTTCCTTTCCTATTTCCTCCTTCCCTTCCTTCCTTCCTCCTTTCCCATTTCCACCTTTCCTTTCCTACGTCCTCCTTTCCTTCCTTACTTCCCTCCTTTCCTCTCATTCCTTTTCTCCCTTCCTTCCTCCTTTCCTTCCTTCTTTTCTTGATTACTTCCTCCTTTCCTTCCTTTCCTTTCTATCCTTTTTTCCTTTACTTCCTCATCCCTTTCCTACCTCCGCCTTTCTTTCATTTACTTTCTTACTTCTTCCTTTCTTTCTCTACTTCCTCCTTTCCTTCCTTTCCTTTCTCTCCTTTTTTCCTTTACTTCCTCCTTTCCTTCCCTACTTCTTCCTTTCCATCCTATAAGTCAATATGAATGAATCTTCTCTACTTATGCTCGAGTTAATGATCAGAATTGATGGTGATGATGATGTTGATGATGAAGCTCACCTGACAGAACCCTCCGGGCCACTGCAGGGTGAACAGGAGGCATTTCCAGGAGCATGGGTGCTGGCCTTGGCGGCCATATTTGTAGTCCTCCCAGAGGCCTTCGTGTGTGGTGGTGATGTCGGGCAGCTGCAGCAGGAACAGAGCCACAGGACTCAGACTCACCAGCAGGGACGGTAACGAGCGCTGCATCTTATCTGTCTGAATCATACAAAGATGGGCCACATCTGTCGTGTAGAAGAGATCATGTATCTTATAAATACATTAAATCAAAATCCTTTAAAGGTAAATTTGTGGTTTGTAATTTTGGTTTATATGACAGACACGTCAATTAATCATGTGTAAAATTTAAAAATATTTATTAGCGTTTTCTTAGTTGAACAGACAGATTTGTGTCTGGTTAATTTCTTTTAAAGCTGATCTGTAAAAAACAGTCAGTCTGAATTTACATGAAAGACATGAAACTGTGTCTGGGATGATGATGATGTCTTGCTCTGAGGAAGCAGTGTCCATTTATTTATGTGTCTTGGGGGATTGAGAGGCAGCAGAGTCACCAGGTGCTTGTTAATGGAGGAATGTTGAGTCTCTGTAAATCAAAGAGTACAGCCTCGGCCTGCTCTATGTGAAAAGTGCCCTGAGATAACTTCTGTTGTGATAATAACTATATAAATAAAATTGACTTGACTTGACATGTAGAGAAATAATGTCAAGTGTGACTGTTGGTTTAACGTTTGTTAAAATGAGCAACAAACTCTCTGAGGGTGCTTAAATATACTATAAATGTACAATATTATAAACTAATAATAATAATAATAATGATAATAACACTGCAACTAACACTTGTTTTCATTATCAATTAATCTGCTGATCACTTCCTTAATTGATTTTGTCAATAAAATGAATCTTAAAGCTCAAGGAGACGTCTTTAAATGGTTTGATTTGTCCTGTTGACAGTTTACTAATCATGACAAAGAAAAGCTTCAAATCATCACATCTGAGAAACAGAAACCAGCATTTGATATATTTGCTCAAAAAATTACTATGATATTCTTTTATCAAATAACTGTTGATCAACTAATTGATTAATTGACTAATCATTGCAGCTCTAAATAATAATATATAATATTATTCTATTAACATTACATATTAGAGTAAACTTATACAACACATGTAACACTATGAATATACATATAGAAATAAAAACTAGATGAAAAACATCTGTAAAAATGCATTAATCACACAAAATATAGTAATATAGATGTTTAAGGAGTGGTAGTGAAGTTGTTTATCATTTAAGGATTTTATATGAGTCTATGTGAAGAACTTTTGTCTGAGTGGGAGGAAACATGTGAGAAACTCACCAGAGAGCTGCTGCTGCTGCACTGAGCTGCTGTTAAAGCTTCACTCTGCGTCTGAGCAGAAAAATAAGAAGTGAAACTCTTGAGTTCATGAGGAACCAGTTTTATAACTTTCGACTGATAGAGAACTGAGCGGAAGGTGTTCAGGGGAACATTTTTAACTGTTTAGTTAGTTAGTTATCTGTGGCCTCATTTTACAAATTAAGTTCCCTGTAATTACCAATTTGTGCCTCAATATGATCATTTAGTTCCCTCAGTTGTAATAATTTGTACCCTTAATTTACCTAATTTTATTTCTTAAAATATATGTAATAATAATAATTAATTTCCTCAAAATGAATAATTCCCTTGGTTTCAAGATATTTCACATGTGAACTGTGCAGCTGTCTAATATCACTTGTGAAACACATTTCATGAGAAAAAAATTTACATACTTGCAAATGTGACTTTAAGACATTTCACATGATGTGAAAAACTTAATTTCACATTTGATTTTTTGTCCATTTTCTCTTTAAACAAAACTCATTAGATGTGTGTCTGAGATTTTACATCTGATAGTCACATATGCCTAAATGATCGTTTTTGGCTCAAGACTAAAGGAGGAGAAATTATGTTTCTGCAGGCTGCATGTCGGCAAACATGCCTCAAAGATGTTAGTGTAGGTTTGTAGGTTCTGTGTATTCAGAGAACCATAATTCCACGTTTAGCCCACAATGGTGCAATGTACTCAATGTACTAAATGCATGTACTCAGGTACTTGTACTTTCCTTGAGTATTTCCATTTTAAGCTACTTTATACTTCCACTCCAGTTACTTTGCACATTCAGTTCTTTAAAGGATGCATATTCAGCACATTTCCAGCTCTATATTTATATTCTGGGGCTCTAGTGGAATATCTTGATTTCCAGTTAAAAACTCCTTATTTATTTTATACTGGCCCTTTATGCAGCCCCTCAGTTCAGCCTCTGTCTGAAACAGGCCGTTTTAGCTCCTGTCTCTTTAAGGCCCCCCTCCTGATGAGCCCGCTCTGTTCTGATTGGTCAGCTTCAGGAAGCTTCCTCCGGCTCCGGAGGCTACGTAAACAAACTATAGTAGCAGGATTTTACTTCTTTTTCTCCTTCTTTACTCCAAATGTCAACTTCTCAAATCCATCCGTACATGTTGGAGCTGAATCAGATCTGAGATATGAGAGTGGACAACATGAACAACCTTTAGAACAACCTTAGCAACCACCTTAGCAACAAAGGCTACAGAACGGACGGATGTTTGTGGGCATGTGCGAACGATCTGAGAGAGCAGGTTGAAGCCCTGACTTCTGACTTGCAGGCAGCATTTCTACATATATTTTCCTCATGTTTTGGAACTTTGACCAATCCTACATCAGAACAGTATATATATATATATATATATATATATATGCACAATGACACATTCATAATATTATATATTATATTATTGGATTATAATTATTGATGTATTTTTGTGAATGCATCACTAATGTTGCAGCTAGTAAAGTCTGGGCTAATTTCAGCTACTATATATACTGCGTCATTGTGCATATAGAGTACTGTTACTTTTGGTCCTTTAAATATATTTTGATGTTAATATTTCTGTACGTTTATTTAAGTAAAAATTTAGTGCAGGACTTTTATTTTTGACAGAGTATTTCTACACTGTGGTACTGCTGCTTTTAAGTAAGTTAAGGATTAAGGATACTTAGGTTAGGATAATATGTAGTATGGAGCCAACACAGTGGGAAATATGCTCTAATATCCACACAGCAGCTCTCTAAACAGCCCTGGGCTTCCTCTGCCCTGGGTCAGTCCACCATAATAAAACTATAAAAACAAAAATGTAATGAGAGAATGAAATTGAATGTAAAAAAGAGAGTTTTCCATCTGGATCAGGTGCTAATTATAACTCTGCTTCTATGTTTTGCCGAGCGCAAACAGTTTGGCCTCTGCAGCAGACCATAGTTTGGCAGAGATTCAAAAAACACTTACACTGTGTGTGTGTGCGTGTGTGTGTATGTCCTTGTCAGGGTGACGGGAAAGCTGCAGCTCGACACACCGCCACAGACATGAATCATCTGCTGGTAACTACGCCTGTTATTCTAATCTGTCTTTTTGCTCAAATCGTTTATCTCTTCGGTCCGTTTGTTTCTCTGGAGGTTCTGGAAACATTTCCAGAGAAGAAAGTTAAGATCAGGTGGAAAAACGATAGAACAGATGGTATTTTTGTGTCCGAGGAAAATGAGAGAGGGTGACCTTTGTACCCTGTAGGACAGAAGTATAAAACTTTCACTGTATCTGACTCTCAGAAGCTGTTTTCTGCCTGCTGAGCCTCAGTGAGTGTTTTTGGTGTCAGACGAGGTAAAGATATGATCTATATATACTGACAGCATGCAGGATCACCTCAGACGACCCTGCTGTAAGGTCAAACTCTCTCTCCAGTACTCAGTTTTCTCCTTATCTCTCAGCATGTTCATGTTAGTCAGACAATGCAGTTCAGCACGTACACAATGACAGACACACACAACATGTTGTACCTGCGGAACAGAAAAAGAAAGACAAATAGAAAGTTGGCAAAAAGTGCAGCAAGATCTTTTACTCAAGTACAAGTAACAAAACAAGAAGTAAAAGTCCTGCATTCATAACATTACACAAGTACAAAAGTATCAAAGGTAAAAATACTCTTTAGTTTTCCTGTCAGAATGTTATATTATTGGATTATTGTGACTTTTAATGTTTTACCTGGTTGAGGTGGTGCTCTCGGACTGTGGATTTTGTCCCCCATCACTTCCATTGTAAGTGCATTATGAAGGGATCTTCTAATGGTCAGTATGAACAGGAGGAATGATTACAGCAAGAAAAACAGGTTTCACTCTTCATTTGGGCTCCTGACTGTTGGTTTAAGACTTTATCTCTATCCTTTAAGTAAAGTGTTTGAGTGAATGTATTTAGCGACTCTCCACCATTAGAGAGGTATGTTATCTTTCTATTGTTCATGTTCTTTCTAAGAGCTAAAACATTATAATGACATTTTCTTCACTATCTACTGAATAGTGCTTTTGTAACACATGTAGTTATTAAATAAATACACACAAACTGTGATGTTTTTAAAATCTTTTCCTGTTTTAATTTTACTGCCCAGTACAATTTTATCTAAGCATATGAAAAGAAAACTTCCAGTATCATGCTCTTGAGATGACCACTGAAAAAAGCCTTCAATGAGGAAATATAATGAAAGCTGTAGTGCTAAAGAAGCTAACCAGCTACTGCAACAACTGCAACAACTTAAAAAAATAAAACTGAAGCTCATCTAAGTAAACTCTCACTACAGGTGGCCTTTGACTGAATCAACTGACTGATCATGTAACAACTGCTAACAGCTGTTTTATCAGGCATCTGTGTTTAAGACTGCAGTCTGAAGGGAGCTGTTAACAAAATTCACAGGAAAACAACAGCATCTGTGGTTTGATCAAATGTTTAAAATGTTTGCTGATTATATGATTAATGAGGCTGTACTAAATTTCAAAGAAATCCATCTGATTTTTGAGTAAATGTTTCAGTTTGGATGACTAAAAACCTCACAATGTTAAGTGCTAACATGGCTAAAAAAATCTGCATGAAAATCACAGCCAAGAGTTTCCAAAGTGAGTCATAAAACCGCTTTTATTCAAACCACATTTTCTTGGAAATATGGGAATATGGAGATGGTGCAGGAAGTTCATATTATAGAGTTTATCCTCATATCATCAGTTTCTCGGTTTTTATGTGTGTAACAGCCCACATGTAATGAACAGTTGGTCCACAACTAAATAATAATAATAGTTTGTCTCTGGCCTGTGTTGTTTACATGATGCAGATGATCTCTAATCGACTTCATGGTCACTGCAAACTGAGATTATTTAACTCAGCACAGCAGGCTGTTTGGCACAGTTTACATATTTATAACACACACACACACACACACACACACACACACACACTGTCCCTTCTCTGTCTCCTGATAGGTTGGAGTGTCAGGTTCAGAGGCTGTGATTGGCTGTCTTTTGTGTCAGCCAGGCCTGCAGCTACCCGATGTGACCTTGGTACAGGGTTAGTTAAAGTCATGCAGCCTTCTTAAAGAGACAGACCACCGTGACAGCTGAGCTCTGTCCTGCTTAAATGTCAAAGCCGCTCAACATGAAACATCTTTCACATCCTTAAACTTGACAAAGAGCTTCACAGATGTTCAGCCTCCACACCCACAAGTAAAAGCCTCTTTAATAGAAAATGTTTTATCTTTTTATTGTCTGCTGCCTTCACAGCCACCATTTGATAAAATAAAAAAAAAAAAGGTTCGCCTGCAGCCAGCAGGGGAAGAAGTACTCAGATCCTTTACTTAAGTAAAAACAGAAGTACCACAATGTAGAAATACTCCATTACAAGTAAAAGTTCTGCAATTAAAATCCTACTTAGTACTACTTAGTAAGTATTACCAGGTAAATTTGCTTACTGTATTAAAAATAAGAGTACTCGTTATGCAGAAAATCTGGCTGTGTCTATACTAGATACATTCAATAAAGTACATGCAGTGCAGCATTTTAGTTAGTATTTGATCTTCAGGACTTTATGAGTCACCAGATGAATCAGAGCGACTGTGAGATGATAATTTGTGCAGGAAAGAAGCCAAAACAAAGTACTGATTCATAAATGTTAATTAATTTCCCAGAACTTTCCACTCATCTTTGCATTTTTGTGGCATATTGGAGTTTTACCTCTTTGGGTTTTATTTATTTGAAACAAAGTTTAGAGGGGCGAACAAGTCTCAGACATCTGAAACATGACAACTGGGTTTGAGAACCGCTGGTTTTATCTTAAATACTGCAGCGTAATTTACAAGTATAGCTTATTTCATGTCAAATGTTAATCTGAAAAGTAACTGAAGCTGTCAGATAAATGTGGAGTAGAACTACAAAGTAGCAGAACATATAAAAAACTCAAGTAAAGTACCTCAAAATTGTACTTAAGTACAGTGCTTGAGTAAATGTCCTCAGTTACTTACCACTGCTGCCTGCAGGGCTCATTCTCAGTAGAAAAGCTGGTGGTTTTTAGGCTTCATTCCAAATGTTGCTTCTAACACATTTAGGCTCTATGAAACATCTGTATTAACAGATTTTGGTTTCAAATTGTGTGTATGAAGTTTTCTTCTTTTCAAATGTTCCTTAGTGAGAACTAAATTTACAAGTAGTCAGAAACTGATTCATACAGATTCTTATTATTATCATCATTTCTTCTATGAAGTGATAAAAAGAAGTAATAAACACCAGCTTCCCCAAGTCAAAGATAACTTCTTTATACTTTATAAAACAGAGAAAAGCTGGATCTCTTGGAATTTTTTGGCATTTTTGCTCGAAAAATGAAAAAATAATTGTTTCATTCGATCGACTAATTGACTAATCATTGCAGCTCTAATATGGTTTGTGTGTCAAGTTTTAGGCCATCAAATGGCAAATATAACACTACCGATGTAAGAGAAATACTGATAATTAGTGATTCAGTGTCCTTAAGTGTGCATTCATTTCTGCTACAGGCTTTACATTAAAGTTCAGACTTTGTGTGATTGTTGAAAGTGTTACAGAAATGTTTCAGCTCTGACCTCATCAGATTGCCATTATGACTTTATTTAAAGTGGCTATAATCAGTATTTTTATAACTCCACAGTCTGATCTGTCAGTGTGTAATGTGTTGGTTGTGTCTCATAGTGATGAACCTACAGAGAATTATCAGTGACTCATTGTTTATCTGTCTGGCTGCAACTTTACTGTTTTGGTTCACTCTCAGCGCTCTCATAGCGTCGTTTTGGGCGCAGCAGGCAGCTGTTTTCAGAGGAAAAGCTGTAAAAAGCCACTGTACACTACCTGCTCAGCACCAAACAGCAAACAGACACAGTTAGCTGTAGACTAGCTGGTGAACATAGTGGAGCATTTAGCAGCTAAAGAGCCAGATATTTCCCTCAGGAGTTGGTAGAGAGCAGAAACAGCTAACAGAGAGTGAATATTGGACTTACATTCACCAGGTGGACAGAAACACGACTCCTAATGAATGATAATGTTGCTCCGTAACTGCTGGATGTGGAAATATGCTTACAAGTTACAAGTTCAACATATATATCAGTGTTGTGTTCACTGCTTGTTTCTCATTCTGACTCTGATTCTGATGAAAACTAGTGGACCAAACATCAGTTTATGCAGGTTTAAAAGTGACTCGGGAGCTTCTTCAGACATGAGACTGACACATGAAGTTGCCACAATATTTAAAACAAGGTGCATGTCTGAAATTGGCTTTATTCAGTTTTTATTAGCAAACTTGAGAGAAAACATTAGTAACTTTTTGGATAAGGAAAATTCTGAAAAATCTGAAATTCATTTCCTAAAGTGAAGATAACTGTGCCAAACTGATAAAAGCTCGTACTGAGTCCACAGAAAACTGTTTGGAAAAGTCTTGTTGGTCTTCTTTAGAGCTGCAACTAGCAACCTATTTTATTATCAATTAATTTGTTGATTATTTTCTCAATTAATCGTTTGATCTTTAAAATGTCAGAAAATGGTGAAAAATGACAATCAATGTTTGCCAGAGCCTAAGATGACGTCCTCAAATGTCTTCTTTTGTGTTATCTTATATTCATTTCTGAG
Organism: Scomberomorus guttatus; assembly: GCA_038419695.1. NCBI lineage: Eukaryota > Metazoa > Chordata > Actinopteri > Scombriformes > Scombridae > Scomberomorus > Scomberomorus guttatus. Next base: position 2,140,630 of record CM076451.1, read on the forward strand.
GCTGGAACGGGAGAATTTGGGCTTTTTTTTTCTTGACTAACGATTAAAAACAATTAAACGATAATCAAAATAGTTAGCAATTAATTTTCTCATGATCAATTAACTGATTAATCAATTAATCAACTAATCTAGTCTTCTCCAAATGCTGTATTCTGTCACAGTGTGAGTGCAATGATGAGTATATTCACTGTACAGTTTGCTTTATGGAGGTCGAGTCTCATGTTATTCTGACTTGGCTGCAGGTGCTGACGACGTGATGGAAAAAAGGAATAGATTCACTTTCAAATCAGCAAAAAGAAGAGGTTAAAATGTAAAGAATAGCAAACATACAGTGAGGTTTACAGTTTCCAGTGCCAGAAAACAGAAATGATACAGCCTCAGAGTCAGTTTCCCTTCTTCTTTCAATGTTGTTTTTTCCATTTTTAAACAGTTGAACAATCGCAGACTCAATAATTAACAGGCTACAACAAAGAAAAAATTATGTGAAAATACAGGAATTTATTCAAATCTGCATTGCATGCTGAAGAAACAGCATGAGAGCCCCGAATGACACACTATAACAAAGATTTCTTTAAAGTTTGGGCGTATTTAAATTCTCCTCTGTGCTGTAGCTGCACCTCATCCAGACAGATTTGTTGTGATTGTGTTGATATATTTCTTTTTTCTTTCAGAAATTCCCTGTTCTGGCCAGCCGCGCCTTCAGCAGCTCTGCCAGACAGCTGAGGAACAAAGTCCCCGAGGCTCAGAAACTCTTCCAGGTAACAAGAGTAACAGTATAGAAAAACAAAAGAAGAAATGTCAGAGCCAAAATCATCTGAAGCCTCATATAAGCTTCACATCTACTTTTAAATGACTGTGTGGACACACTGTGGATTTTGGCCTCCATCACTTCCATTAAAGCACATTTGAAGGGGATCTTTTAATATCCAGTATGAACAGGAGGAATGATTACAGTGAGGAAAACCTCTTTCACTGTTCATATGGACACCTGACTGCTGTTTAACACACACTTGAAGAATTGTGAAACTATCCTTTAAATCCTCAACTGAAGACCTTTATGTTGTGGACCAAAACCAACCTTTGCCTGACTTGTTTAGTACCCACGAGTACCCGACCTGGAGCAGGACTCTGGCATGCACTATGTTAAGTGATGGTGGGCTTTTTTTTAACCATGTACTTTCTGTCATTACAGGAGGACAACGGGTTGCCAGTCCACATCAAGGGAGGAACCTCTGACGTCCTGCTGTACCGGGCAACCATGACACTAACTTTAGGAGGTAACATGTTCAGACTTTAGAAGTAGATTCACCAGGCTGGCTCCATCCGGTGGGCTGAAGCTGAGGTGATCTTCAGTAGGTTGCCATAATATTTGAGAGAATTCTTTTAACACCAAATGAGCCAAAACTTATTTAAAAAGATGTTATGGCAATTAAATTGTTAATGACAAACATAGACATATGTAGTACTTTCACCAAAAGCAGAGCTCCATCACTTTTTATAGAAACTGATATGAAAACATTTGTTTTCTATAGTATAGGTACACACAGGTGTTAGAGGCTGTAGTTACTGTAATATCTTTGTTATTTATGTGTGTTTGTCTTCCCTGCAGGAACCTGCTACTCTCTGTACTGGCTGCTCGTTGCATCAATGCCTCAGAAGAAAGCGTAGAGACAAAACCACCCCAGGCTCAGTCTTTCACATGGAGCAAGACGCTTGGCTCCGTCTAACACTAATGTTTGTTGTGTACAGTTCTCTTTGATTTCATCACGGTCCGTCCTTTCATCACGACTCACCTGAATATGTAAAAACTGTTAAAAGACTTTAAATCAACGCCTGTAGAGTTTTCATTTGTGTGTGTTTCTTTGGTTTCTGAACTAATCTGTGTCGATCTTTTCTTCCATGTACAGTGGTGGAAAGTAATTGAGTACATTTACTCAAGTACTGTACTTAAGTACTACAATTTTGAGGTACCAATGCACTACATTTCAGAGGGAAATATTGTACTTTCTACTCCACTACATTTCTTTGACAGCTTTAGTTACTTTTCAGATGCAGATTTGACACAATGGATAATATAACAAGCTTTTAAAATACAACACATTGTTAAAGATGAAACCAGTGGTTTCCAACCTTTTTGGCTTTTGACGTCTTACAAAAAGCAGTGTGTAGTCGGGGTCACATTTCAGATGTCTATGAGTTGTTAACAGCTCCACCAAATAGTGAGAACTACCATAGAGAAAAAGAACTACCATAGACAATGAATTGAAAAAGTTTAGAGTTAAGCTCTATTCCCGTTCCTCACATGCTTGAATTTTGTATATACGTTCAAGACATAGTGCAGCCATGTCAGGCACATTTTGAGTGGGCACTACAGTTCATGTAATCAACTTCAGCTCAACTCAAAATTGTAGTCTCCAGATATTCTGCATGTGAGGCGTTTAGGGAGCATTGGTAAATTGTAGCATCTACCGATAGTCTGCATGAGAGGTGTTTAGGGGATGGGCACTCTTCTCTCTAGGTATTAAGAAATTGGCCTGTTCCACACAGGCACATTTTGAACGGGCACTGCACTTGTCTCTCTATATAAAGCGTCTGTCTGTATGTTTGTCCTTCGCATATCTTGAGAACCGTTCATCCGATCTACTTAACACTTGGCAGGTGCATTGCTGGGGACACAAAGGAGTGCAGTGTCAAATTTGGACACGCAACA